>VZSZ01000574.1:360975-461029 GCA_013398815.1 Ibidorhyncha struthersii
GGAAGGGAAGGGAAAAGACAAGACAAGAACATAGCTCAGTTTTTCAGTTTTCTGAAAGGGTTTTAAAGCCAACTGATTTATTTTAAATATCTTATCCCACCTATGCTGGTACAAAGGAAAGAATGTCTCTATCAGCTTCTGTTACTAATTAATGCAGACCTCACCCAAAATTCTGTACAATTATAAAATATATGACTTGATAATTACCATAAGCTCACTTGGCATCCCTATAATGATCCTGGCTTTGTGATCACACTAGGAAACCTTGCTCTCTTATTTTATTAAAGAAGCTTCACACAGTTCTAGCACAGAACTCTGTTGGAAAAACAGAACTTCACTAATTAATAGTTCAGTCCCATTCCAAATTAAGTCTTCCTTACAGAGCTCCAGCAGCACAAAAGGAAGGTGAGGATGTCTTTGCTAAAAGCAGAAAATTCTATTAGCATGGATTTCCCTATTGCAGAGGTCATGTGCAGGCAGGGATGCCAGAACTGAAAGGGGATAGAGCTAGATCACGTAGTCATCAAATTAATCCCCAGTCAGCAGCTACAGCTCATAGAAAAACATTCCTGACTCTGTGAATTAAACTGCCTTCCCTACAGATTTCTGAAATGCATGGGCCAAAAGTTGAAGAATTGTAATACTTGCACCCTCCCCTCCTCAATTGCATTAGTTTCTCAAGATTTTCCATAACAACATTACAAAATATATTAACAATTTTTGAGGAAAATATTGATATGCATTTTTTATTTATTTATTATACTACCAATCCTTGTGGATTGTCACTCACTTAGGACTGACGCCTTGTTATTTTTCCAGTACAGACTGGGTGATGAGAGGACTGAGAGCAGCTGTTTGGAGAAGCACTTGGGGATACTGGTGGATGAAAGATTAGATGTGAACCAGCAATGTGCACTTACAACCTAGAAAGCCAATTATAGCCTGGGTTGTATCACAAGTGCAGCCAACAGGTGGAGGGAGCTGATTCTGCCCCTCTACTCCACGCTGGTGAGACACCCACCTGGAGTACTGCCTCCAGCTCTGGGGTCCTCAGTACAGGAAAGACATAGACCTGTTGGAGTAGGTCCAGAGGAGGGTCACAAAAATGATCAGAAGGATGGAACACCTCTCCTCTGAGCACAGGCTGAGAGAGTTGGGGTTCTTCAGCCTGGAGAAGAGAAGGCTCCAGGGAGACCTTGTTGCAGCATTTCAGTACTGAAAGGGAGCTTATAAGAAAGATGGACAGAGACTTTTCACCAGGGCATGTAGTGACAGGACAAGGGGGAATGGTTTTAAACTAAAAGATGGTAGATTTAGATTAGATATAACAAAGAATTTTTTTTACGATGAGAGTGGTGAGATGCTGGAACAGGCTGCTCAGAGAAGTTGTGGATTCCCCATCACTGCATGCATTCAACACCAGGTTGGACGGGGCTCTGAGCAACCTGATCCTAACGGAAGATGTCCCTGAGTGTGGCATGGGGACTGGACCAGATGATCTTTAAAGGTCCCTTCCAACCCAAATCATTCTACCGTTCTGTGACTCTATGATTTTTAAATATCAGTGACAGAGGCTGATGGAGTTATTCAGAAGATGGACAGCATCAATCTCTTTGCTTGTTTGTAATAAACGAAAGCATGTAAATCAAATATGTCTATACAAACATTTACATTATGAGAACCATTCACACAAATACTTTTGTTTGGTTGTGACAGGTGAAATCAATGTAAAAATGTTTCTCTGAAAGATCATTAATTATTTGCAAAAAAAAAAAAAATAAATCACTATTGTCCCCTATGTCCCTTCTATCTTCATGTAAATATTACTTGTTCTTCCCAGTGGCATTTCTTGAATGTGAACAGCTAAAAGTATTCCTCTCTTCTCATACAGTAATATATCACCAAGCTGCTGGAAACACTCAATGACCTGAAAAAAGAAAGCCCTGACATTTTAGTGTAAGGGCCCTTTTCCTTCTAGATATAAGGCTGCCCTTCCACTTGAATGCACTATCTTATTGCCTCACTGGTTATACTAATGGTATCCCCTTGAGCGTTGCTTTTCAAAATCCTCCTGTTTCCAAAAGAAGTTTGTTTCATCAAAGAAAAAAATCACTACAACTGTCTGGAAAACAAGAACTTCATTTTCCAAACTGTCTCAGGGTTGGGTTGTTGGGGTTTTTTTTTGTTTCTTTTGGCAGCAGGAGACTTTTCAAAATACTTTGGGAGAGAAACAGATTGCATTATGTGTTAAATCACTGGTACGGGTTAAAGCACTGGCATGGTTGTAGGAAGATCAGGTTCAACTCCTTGCTCAAAATGAAGTAAAGAACAGATGCGAAAACTGTGTTCGTGACCTTCCTCACTTTGACCATCAAGAACCAGAGCAAAAACACATGGGGCTTTGCTTTATATATTCCTGACTCTGCACACCATAAACTTACCTTATGATACAGCTCTCAGCAGTAGCTGAAGAAGTAGAAAATACTTTCAACAACTATTACTTCTCCATTCACACACAAAAGAGAGAAGCAGCTAACTTGAGGGTTTTTTCCATATTTGTGCTTATTCTCTAGTACTACGTAAAAAGCTGGGGTTTTTTCCATATTACACTGATACACTGTGAACACAGATGTTCTGCTGAGCATGATTCAGTCCTTAGCATAAGTCCTTTTTTTGATAATAATCATTCTTCAATTTTCTCTATCAACTTAACTAATTTGCCGCTGTTCTTAGCCCATAAATCATAACAGCTTACATAATTAACTCTTGTAATTATCTCTGCACAATTAGCACCAGCTGTCTACCTAATTCATAAAACTGAAATTCTTTTTCTATTATATATAGATATTTAAATTTTCATTGGCAAATATAACTTTCACTATCCACACCTAATTCCAGTGTTTTAACCCAGTCATTTGTACTCCTTCCAGTTCCCTTATGTGACTGCAAACACCTGTTGGTTAGAAGAATTAATAAATACACAGACTATTCTCTCTAATGTATAAATTATTAGCTAGGATGTTAAAAAATGTCAGTGACACACCTATCTTTTGGATGCAAAGTACATAAACAACTTGGGCAACACTGATTAGAGCCAGTATATTTTAATCCAATCTCGCTTGAGGACAGTTAGATGGTCTGCTTCATGTTTCTGCTGCCAAATACAAATTCCTGAACAAATTTGCATATTTCTATTCTGTCTACATGATGTACCTTTAGGATGTAATTTAGAGATAGCAACACCGTTACTGTTAATTTATATTCTTCTTATCAATGTTCACACCATGGGAAGAGGCTTATATCCTAGCCAATGTCAATGAATATTATATAAGGCACTTTTAATGTTCTTCAGAAAGTATTTTAAAGTTCTTTGGAACAGGAAATTCTCTGTGGAATTTCCTACTACTTTTTCTATTAACAAAAAGAAGAAAAAAAACAATAAAACAATAAAAAAAGCCCATCACACTTATTTTCTTCCTACAAATCTTCCTGAAAAATTGTCTTTTATACAACAGACATACAAATCTGCAATATGTTTTTACTGACTGTCCTACAACTGAAAGAAGAATCAATATAAGTTAAGTGAATAAAATGTCTTCCCTAATATATTTTGCCTCTAATTCGTAATGAATTAGGAGCAAACATTTTTAAACTCTCCTTTTGTGACAAAGTTCTACTGTTAATTAGCACTAAACTACTGTGATGCTATTCAGAAGGCCAATATGAATTCCAGCTTCTTATAACTCCATCATATAAGGAGTTACCTGGTAGACAGGAAAAGGAGATTATATTAATATTTCACTCATGAAAGATAGCAGGTTTATATTCCTCAAGTTTCCTGTGGATTTACTTGCTCATGTACATGACTTGAGGTTCCCCACACCACCCAGACAACTTGTCTCAACTGTGACCCCAGGAAAAGCCCTAAAGATACAGAAACAGTTGTTCAATTGCTACAGCTCACTCAGCCTCCATGCAAAGCCTGACAAGAATAATGCCACTTAGTGTCATTTATGGTGGTGCTGCACTCTGCTGCGGACACTTGTCTAGTGGTAATAGCACTGGGACCAAGACCATTTCATGGAACTTCAAGTACAAACAGCAACATTAATTACAAGATACTCTTTCTCTGTGCTGTTAGGCTTGCAAAACGTCTCTTTTAAGAACTGAATAATCCCCTTCCTGAGTACAGGTTTCTAGTATTTTGTTGAATTTTGATAATTCCAGCTTTTCCCAAGGTAGAAAAGCTTAAGCACGTGTTTAATTGGAGCAATTACACATTGGGTTACTATCACTTTGAAAAAACAGTCCTTAACAAAACCACTGGCTTAATCTGACTCCTAAAAAGTCTGCTCAATGCCTTTAATGCAAGTAAAATATAAAAGTCAAATGTTAAGATTTTCCTCTCTATTTCTAATTCACTGTGGTTCTTCTAATTGCACAAAAGGGCTTGCTGCCAGTCATGTGCAACTGCCAAAGACAGTATGAAACACATGGATTCCCATTATTTCAGTTTTTTAGGTTACACCAAGCAAGTTAGGCTGTACCATTTCAAAAATTCAAGTTTATGATTACCATTAAATGTGCATTTTCTGTCACCTATTTCTTCACTATGGATAAGAATAGCTGATGACTATACTAAGATGGATAGATGAACAAGAATTCTTCCCCATATAATGGCATCATTTCAACAGGATGACTACCTTATGTAGCTTTGAGACCAGGCTATGAACTGGTAGGTACAACATTGTCTTGGTGAGGTAAGAAATGTGAGTTTGAAGTACACCTCAGGCTCAGGACAGAAGTGAACTGAGTCTTCCTTCCTTCATGGGTGAATACATCTAGAATATTATATAAGAAGGTGGGCTGCAACACTAGTGTCGTCAGGTTTGAAAAGAGAAGAATGAGCCATTTTTTCACCTTGAAGGAAAACTTAAGACTAACTCCAAGCAAACTTGCTGTCTATTAATCACCATATGACATAGGCTCCCCTCTGTGGGCTCAGAGTTGAGCACATAAGTTCCAGAAAGGGACAGAATTTCAAAAAGTCCACTTTCTTTGACGTCTCCCTCTTGCCATCTTATAAATCTCACTCCTAAGCATCTCTTTTCTCCATGTGTTGAACAGGGAGCCTAATCACGTAACTTCAGAGATGGGTGCCTAAAAGGACTTGGCATCTCCATACCTTTAAGTCTTCCAAAGCTCTGAATCAAGGATGCTTATGGGTTTCAGACAGCATAGATTGAATTTTAATTGGAGCAATATTTGGAGATACCAATCCTTCCTGCTTGTGATCTTGTGACATTTTTCCTTTTGTTTACCACTGTCCTAGTGAGAGAACATCACATATCCATGTGCAAACTTAAAATGTTGAAACCAGCAAAGGCAAATCAAGTTAGTTATTTCCAAATGATCACCTCTGTGCAATTCACCAGTGGTTAACAGGCTACAATTAAAAAAAAAAAAAAAAAAAAAAAAAACATTCCCTTAAACAGTAAAACATAAGGTTTACCTTATCTAGGCTAAAATAATCAGAAAGCTAAAGTCTACCTGATCCTCAGTAAATACACATTAAATGGTAGTGACCTCAAAGCAGACAGAAATGTTAACTCTTAGTGCTATGTCCAATAGTCTTAGCAACAATTGAGCAGTAATTGAGGATGAAGTAATTTTTTTTATTCAATAACTTTAGTTTATTTAACTTTCCACAGTTAATAAGTTATTACTAGTGCAAACCCCCTACTGACATCTGTTGATTTCCTTGTTAATTAAACCAGTAAATGTCACTGATGGCATAAGTGCATTTTCTCCAATTTTACCTATTTATAATCTGGGGCAAAAATTTGTTACGCTACTTTCATAAATACAAGAACAGTTGTTACCATGTGCAATTTGCTGTAAGGGTACGAAGCCCTCAAGAAAAGCTGCTAGTAATCTAAGCGACTTATGAGAAATAAAAAATAAAACATAACACCTCATTAACTCTAATTCCTTCCAAAACCGAACACAGAACTAATAGTCAAGCTTACAAATGCATAATATGCATGATGTGAGATATGCAGAGTAGCTAGTTATGTATTATTATCACAAAATTAAGTATTGTGGTACCCAAATGGTATCAAAAGTAAAAGACTACTGGTATTACATATTATACGGGAGAAAATCAAGAAACAGGTTTCCGTTTCCATACTTGGAGTTATCAGTATTAACCAATCAGAAATGAAGCCACTTTGTCCTAAATATTAGTAAGCGGATCCTCAAAATCTCAAATAACAAGACAAGCAAAATGCATACATGTGTTGTTGAATCAGGACCCAAAGCTAGCATATTTGTACTTATCTCCAAGTACTAAATCATTTGAGAGCTGTACAACAAAAAAACAGCCAAAAATCTGCTTAGTGTCAACCTACCTCTCATTTAGCTAATAGTCTTTATTTCTCGCAGTGCTTTAGTAGAATAGACAATAAATTCAAAGGGTGTCTGACTCATTCAAGGATGATATTTCATTTAACCACATGAGGGCACACCACACTAGAGTAATAGTAGAACACGATACTTGTAAAATCCCTGGGTTTAGTGTACTTTGAGCTCTATTATTGGATTTGTATAAGACTTGTCAGTATAAACAGCACATACTTTACAAAGTTAAATTCTTAGTTGATATTTAACATTTCTTTTTGGTTTAAAAATCTGTTAACAGTCTTAAAGGCAGTGTTATTTAAGGTTTAGTTCTCAAAGAAAATCAACCACAAAGCAGGCAACAGTTGTATTGGCTAGGGGAAAACAAACAAACAGAAAAAGGCAAAAGAGATGGCAATTTCCTTAGTAAGGTTTTACAGCTTTTTCTAACTACTTCTGGGGTTATTTATGCTGGGAGGAGGGGGAGAAGTTTTATTTCCTACCTTCGTAGCTATTGCATCTAGAATAGAAGCTTTAATACTATCTATCCTTGTTTCTTTTCTTTTTTTTTTTTTCCAATGTCTAAGACATTGTATTAGAGAAAATAACATAAGAGGATTTAAATAATCCTTAACAGGATACTAAATTAAGAGAGCAGGCAACTATAAAGGCAGGTAGCACTACGTTTAAGTTTATCACAGGCTCTCCAGGCTTCCTCTAGCTAAAGAGGAGAGGCTGGCACTCCTGGGAGTGTCCTCCATATAAGTATTGATGGAGCCTGGAAGACTAGCTCTCCTAGGGTAATGTTATTGTTTGTGAACTCTCCTAAACAGCATTTAAAACAATCTTATATGTCACTAAAAACCTAAGGAAAAAGATTCCCAGGAGTTTCAGTTTCAGTTGATGTAAAGTACTGGAAGTGAAGGAAGCAAAATACTTCAGACATATGCAGCGAGTTAGTACTCTAGTTTCTCTGTAACAAGTCATACATCTTTTTTTAATGAAAACCTTTCCCATAAAGAACAGCAGAAAACAGAAGCAAGCAATCTTCCATGCTATTTATACAACAGATTAAATCAAAATCCCCCCCAAATGGATATTATTTGTATTTCTGGGAGTTCTGTTTCCAATAGCATGAAGAATAATGAAATTAACTTATTCTTCAATCATTTTTTTTCCTAAATAAAAAATAACTGGGGAAAATCAAGAAAATTATTTAAAATTACTACCAAGAAAATGAAGAAAATATTCTTTTTTCCAAGAAGACTGTACAAACTTCTTTAAGGCAAAATGTGGACAGGTTAAAGCCACCAAGGAGAGGTGCTGTGCTGAACCTTGTTCTCACCAACAATGAGGAGCTGAAAAAGGGGAAATATAACCCCCATTTTTAAAGAGGGTAAAAAAGAAGACCCGGGGAACTACAGGCCAGTCAGGGTCACCTCTGTGTCTGGCAAGATCATAGAGCCAATCCTCCTGGAAACCATGCTAAGGCACATAGAATATAAGGAGGTGATTGGAGACAGTCAACATGGCTTCAACTAAGGGCAAATTGTGCCTGGCAAATTTGGTGGCTGCCTACAACAGGGTCACAGTGTTGGTGGCTAAGGGAAGAGCAACAGATGTCGTCTACATGGATTTGTGCAATGCATTTGACACTGTTCTGCACAACATCCTTGTCTCTAAATTGGAGAGACATGGATTTGACAGATGGACCACTTGGTGGCTAAGGAACTGGCTGGATGGACACACTCAAAGAGTTGTGGTCAATGGCTCCATGCTCAAGTGGCAAGCAGTGATGGGTCGCGTTCCTCAGGGGTTGGTATTGGGACCGGTGCTGTTTAACATCTTTGTTGGTGATGTGAATGTTGGAATGGAATGCACCCTCAGCAAGTTTGCCGATGACACCAAGCTGTGTGGTGCGGTTGACATGCTGGAGGGAAGGGATGCCATCTAAAGGGACCTGGACAGGCTTGGGCCTGTGCAAACCTCATGAAGTTCTTTATCAGGGAGTGCAGAAATAGGACGAGGGGTAATGGTTTTAAACTAAGAGGGTAGATTCAGATTAAATATCAGGAAGAAATACTTTACCCTGTGGGACGTGAGACTGGAACAGGTTGCCCAGAGAAGTTGTGGATGCGCCATCCCTGGAAGTGTTCAAGGCCAGGTTGGATGGGGCTTTGAGCAACCTGGTCTAGTGGAAGATGTCCCTGTCCCTGACAGCAGGGTTGGAACTAGATGATCTTTAAGGTCCCTTATAACCCAAAGTATTCTATGATTCTATGAATATTATTACCATAGTATTTCAATCCTTATCCAAAACAAATTTATTTAAAATTAAATCATAACTGTAGAAAATAGTATGATCTGAGACAGTCCAGATGAGACCAGACTATTACACTGTTTATTTTCGTTTCCCACCATTTTTTACCCTTAATCAAGCAACAAGCACACACTCAGGTATCCAGTGTGGAAAAATAATGACTTGAATTACAGTGTTTGAACAAAATAACATTTCTGATCATGAATTATCAGATGCTGGCACATTTCACCTTCAGCCACCCATTTCATGCTGATGACAACCTCCAGAATAGGTGCGTGTACACATGCAGAGGGATATAACTGTTTCAGTCTTTCCATTTTAGTTTGCCAATTGTTTCAGTTCTGAAATAATTTGAAATGCAGTCTTAATAGGATCACACAACAGCATCAATAGCCACACCTCTACCATTCAATTGCAGCCGCGCTTACATTATGAACAGCAAAGAAACACTGCAGAGATTGTAAATACAGAGCACGTATAAATTCTCACTCAAAAAGACAGAAGAGTATTCCTTGAATGGTGCTTTTTTAGGCTGCTTATTTTGCACATTTCACACACTGTATAAAATTTCCCTCACCAACTTAGAATTCGAAAATCATGTTGTTACATATATATACACACACACACATATATATCATCTGAAGTTAATTTTGGTTGGAAGGGACCTCTGGAGGTCTTTCCCAGCCCATTATCAAAGCTGCGCCAACTTTGATGTAAGATAAGGACTCATTCCAGTATAGCAGTATCTTGTTTACTTGTGAGCCCCAAACAGGGCTCAGTACTGCAGATGTGGTCTTACGCCTACTGATTAGAGTGGAACAATCACCTACCTTGACCCTCTCTTTATGCTTATGCTAAGCCCACCAAAACAGCTCAGTGTGAGTTTGCCCTTTTTCTCCACAATGTTCCTCCCCAGTGTCTTATGCAATTTGTTGTCTACTAAGACTCTCATGTCCTTCTGCAGAGCAGTGCCCAGACAGCCCATCCCCAGCCTGTATCATGACATCAGATTATTCCATCCCACTGCAGGACTTTGCAACTTTTGTTGAGCTTCATTAGGTTTCTGTCAGCCCATTTCCTCAACCTGTTGAGATACTCCTCATGGCAGCCCTAGCTTTTGAGCATATCGACTTTCCTTCCAAATTGGTGTCGTCTGGAAATTTATTGAGAGTGCATTTCACCCTGTTGCCCAAACCAATGACAAGACATTAAACAGTATCAATTTGACACCAAGCCCTGTAGAATGCCCCCGGCAATTGTTGGCCATCAATCATTGACCACTACCCTTGAAGTCCAGCAGTCCAGTCACTTTTTTACTTGCTTTGTAGTCCACCTATCCCCTATACATTATAGAGAGGTTGAGAAGGCAAAGCCTGTATTTCATCTACAGTCAAGATCCGTACCCTTGACAGAGAACTCAATTTCTGTCTATTGTGTACCTTTTTGCACAGCAATACAGGAAATAAAGCTATCCTAAAAAAATCGAAAAAATACAATTGTGTTATTACAAACAAATTGTGTGAGAGTTGAAGGAGTTTGTTCAAAGGTTGCTTTGTTTCCTTTTGCTTTTTTTTGTGTTTTTTTTTATTGTTGTTTTTTATTTTTAATATGAACTTACTGAGTTTCAACTTATTACTCTTCTACTAAAATGAGATTCAATGCTGTCTTTTGATGGTCATATCTGCCACTAGACAACAACCACCTTATTCATTTGGGCTGGGGGGACATTACTCTTCAGTGGAGCATTATTCCATGCATTAAAAGGGTACTGCGTTATGCTGGCACACAAACATATTTATTTTTATTTTAGAATTTCATCACTGGGAACCTGCCATGGCAGTACTGCTTGCTAATTCAAATAACCCATTCAGAGACAGAATTCTAGACATGGCAAAAGAGAACATTTCCAGAGACCACCTTCGGTCAAACTAGAAGCAAGTAGTGGCTTTCTTCCAGGATTTGCCAGGAACAGAAACCAACTCTATATTCCTTCTGCTGATCTTGATTTTTTTGTCAAAAGAACAGAGACCAGCAACATCATCCTACACAAAACTAACAGCTACTTCTGTCCCACACATTCCACAGATAGATCTAGTTGAGTAGACATCAACAATTATTTCATTGTTTGTTTCAACAAAACCATGAGTAATACTTCTAATTATCCCACTGCATATGGTACCCTAAACCTTTCTAATCACCACAGTACTAGGCATTTGTCTACCTACCTGATAACTGAATTTAAGTTTGTGTTTTTACCCCCACGGTAAAGAAATCAGATTATTTTCCCCTCCTGCTGCAGATGAAATAGTCCTTCCTAACCCACTGTCTTTTACCATTATCACTATCAGCACCAATTTTCTGAATAGTAATGCAGTAAAAATAACTTTGGATTAAACTTAACCATATGGAGAAAGAAAGAACAAAATTAAAAATTTGAGGGGAAATAACCCCAACTGGCAGTGACAGACAATAAAAGACTTAGAGACGTAAAAGAAAAGACTCTGATATATATACATTCCCAGCAGTAAGTGGCAATTGGCAGAACAAAATAGCAGGTGCCAAAAAGGAGGCATTATGTCTGAAACACAGAAAGTGACATTAAACTGTTTTTCAACTCATTCCGGCACAAGCAAAGGCATACAAAATAAGCTTTTTATTAAAGAACAAATGTATTAATTAGCATTAAAGTATATGGACTTCAGGCCATATTTTTAACAATAAGCTATTTAACAAGGATGTCATCCTTAACAATATATAATTCCATATTACATTTTTAAACCAATTATCTCAGTAGGCTATTACTGCTAAAAATTTTTTTAAAAGTAAATTTTTTCCACAGTTGGCTTCCTAACAGGCACCTCTTAAATGTGTTTTCTTTAATTATGAAAAAAAAAAGCCTTTGCAAAATGCCACATTCTCTAACATAACTGCTACAGAAGAGAACGCAACTGTTCTGTAGCATAACTTTCTTCTGCCACTAACTACTGCTCAGGAATATAACGGTAGTTCTTCACAAACACTACTAGACGTGCTGAAAACCACCCAACATAGTCTTTGAGGATGTAGTTTAATTTCTTTGTCTTCAGAGAATGAATAGAATCAGTAGAAATTTGTACATCTCTAACTAGAAAAAAAAAAAAAGAAAGGATTGACACACAGAAGACCAAAAATTTGTAAATAAATACATCTGAATGTACAATATGGAAAGTTTCAGGCAGTTATCATAGGGAATGTGCAACACCTTGTAAAAATATTATCTGTAGTATAACCTAGGACACTCTAGAGATTGGGAACAGAAATATTAAGAGAGTATCCATCAGTAGAAATGTTTGTTAAGGACCACAGTGAAAGTAGATCTAAGGTTTAAAAGAACAATCATTTAGTGAAACTAAACATAAAAAATTCTTCCACGCTGCCACGTGAAAGATTGCACATTAGTCTAAGTACTACTCTGACTGCTATTTCAAGGAATGTATTTGTACCTGGGTTGAGTAATGTTTGTGTACCTTTATCTGGGACACAATGAAATATAATAAATTGCCTTTTTTTTTAATTAACCATGTTAACTGATTAAAGTTTCATTTAAATATGAAAGCATCTTCTGCACTGTTTCTAGATAACTTCTCATTTTTGCTATTTGCTGTAAACTATTTGAACATCATTATCAAGGAAGGAACAAAAAAATAATTTTCCTTGTATCTTTTTTATGAAGCATACGGTTCTGAGTTGCTACAGAACATTCCCTTACAAATGTAAAGGGAATTAAATTTATATAGTGTAATACATATATTAACCTATGTACATTCTGGAAGGAAGTAACAAAAGGCGATTTTTCTGTTGAATCGCTATACAACCCAATTCTACATCACTGAACATCAGTTTCACTAAGATTTATCTATCAATGCAAATTCTATAATTATTTTTTTTATAGGAAATATCCACGAGGGTGACATAATGATGCATTCAGCCTGTGATTGAAAATAAATGTTTCTTTAGTGCTAATGTATGAAGTTTTGGAGGTGTCACCAGAGGTTCGTGAAAAAGAAGGAATAAAAGAGATATAAAAGCCTAATGTAAACCAACTCTGTTTATTTTGGATTGATATTAAATTGTATTTGAGGCCACATCTCTACTAGAAAGATTTGCTGCCAGAACCGTTGCTGATTGCTGAACCTCACCTTCCACAAGCATGGCTTCTTTGCGTTCTGCAGCTTCTGAAGGGATTTTTTTTTAGGCAACTGCACTGGCCCATCATGAACTCAAGTCTATGACTTACAGCTGCTGATCCTGCTACACCAGCAGACCGTAACCATACTGTTTTTTTCACTTGGCTCAAATAAATTGTCTTATTCACAAATCAGTTGAGTTAAACTAGTGCAAGCCCACCATGGCCAATTACTGTGAATTTAAAATCAAGCATATATTGCCTTATAGTTTTGCCCGCCTACAAATGGTTTAACATACATAATAATATAATGTTAGTCAGCAGAACTAGGAGCCCTTATCCAAAGACTGATTGTATTACTTCAATGTGTAAATACTGCTTAGGACTTAGCTATCAAAAATTATGATCTTGCACTTTTTCCATTCAATATGTAAATCTTGGACTTCTTCAAGGCAATTTTCTTTGGTCGACTTGACATTTAAAATACAAAAATGGTAGGAGGAGCAAATGAACTTTCTTACAGTTACTGCAGGTCAACACATTCAGACTAGTTTTATCCATTAAAACACTACATTTAAAAGTTCAAGCAGGATTCTACTGCAAGCTGGTTTTGCTCTTTTATTCCAATTTTTTACTTTGTCTTACTACTTTTGGCCTCAAGTTCTTTAATAAAAACCCATGCAAACCCTTTCCATACACACAAGTTTTCATGATAGAGCATTGACTAGAAGGTGTTTCCTGAGTACTAACATTAATGATTGAAGACTAAATGTCAGTCTTAATAAATAATACTAAACAAATGCAATTTGTAAGTAAACCACTTAGTATTAAAAAATGCCTATTTCTAAGTCTGAAGGCCTTTGTTAAGTGAACTATTTTTCCATTGAATTCTAAGCCAAATAAATGTGATTCGCTGTGTTGACAAACTGTCAAGAAAGGTGGAAAGCAGTTTTAGAAGGAGATGTAGGAATATGATATACAAAAGCACATGCTTAGCAGATGATGTTGGGGTTTTGTTTGTTTGTTTTTAATATTTGACCTGGAAGAAAAAATATGGAACATATCCTGTGGAAAACCCTTTTGAAAAGTTTGATACGTTCTACATTATATAGCGCCAGTTACTTGTATTCCTTTGAAAGCTAAATACAGGTTAGATTTAATTAGGTCATTAGACTATATTTGACATCACTTCATTTGAATTCTCAGTTTCATTTTATCTCAAATCACGACTCCCAAGGAAGAAGAAAGGGACTGCTCAGTGCATATATCAGCCAAGTAAAACTATTAGCACTCTGAAAACCCAGAAATTACGAATTCCTGAAATCTCAACACTTTACCATGAATACAAAGAACCTGCAATTTCAATACAAACGGGTTCAAGCCTACCGAGTAATTTTTTTCAGCCAATTGGTCAGATTGTTTCTAAAGTAGGAAAACACAGTCTCCAGAAACAAACAAGAAAATAATTTATGCTGAATTGCTTTGAGCTAATCCACAATTTCAAGAGGATCTTGGAAGAACAACCTCAGTGCACCCATCCCAGCAGATAGTCACACAGGTCTGAAACAGAGTGACTGTGTTCAGAAATATATTAACAGAATTAGTAAAGTTATTAATTTGTGAGGAAAGAGTAGGAGAATTTTCCTTCAGCTGTTTATTTGTTAGCTAACAAGAAACTCTGTAAAGCTTGACGAACATCTTGACGAACATCTTGACAACATCAGCAATTAAGAAGGATGAGTTTGAAGAGAACAAACGTCTGTATTGGAAGCATTATATCAAATTAAGAAAGGGATTATACACATTGAATGACAGGAAATGATTCTTTTCAGGAAGATAAATAGATCGGTGTGCAATTTAAAAATAATTAGGAAGATTTACATTTCCCAGGTGTCATCCTCTCTTATCCAATATTCCTCTATGTATTCAAGGTTTTTTGTTATTGTTGTTTTTAAAAATTTGAAAAATTTTCACCCATGACTGTGAATACAAACAGTGTGGAAACTGATTAATTAAAATACAATCAGCAGGAACGGTTCCCTTCTTTGGTAACAAAATCAACCTAAATTAACATACAGAGATATCCTCCAGTATTAGAAAAACAGAAACTGTTTCTATTAATACATTCAGATTTTCAGAAGAGCTAGAAGCTGTTCAGTACTGGAATAGAAACTGGTATGTCTACAGTCTCCCAAAGGCTTGTTTGGGAACTTAAAATTTACAGAAAGTTTTGTTGGTTTTGTTGCTTTTTTAAAATTATGTTGATTACAAAGTACATAAGTATGATAGAGTTAAATTACATTTAAAATAAAAAAAAAAATATCATAGCATGAAAAGTGGCAAACAACAACAATAAGGCAGGATTTACCTCAAAATGACAGATTACTTTTTTTTTAACAAACAGAATTCACACACAAATCTTCATTATTTCCAGTATTTGGCACCAACAACCAAACCTGAAGCCTAAATCTAAATAACCTACATTGGAAAATGCAGGTGGAAGTAAGGTGTTTAAGAAGCTTAAATATTCACTTTTATTTCATAAAATAAACTGAAGTCAAAGAAAGGACATCAAGTTAGATAACCTTAGAAAATTACCATAGAAATCCACTTTACATTTGCTAAATATTTTTGGTCAGAATATGAATTCAAGTAGTTAAGTATTTATGATCTCTAATATAATCAGTTATGAATGGAAAATTGATTAATTTTAATGTTTGATTGCACAAGCAAAGATTTCACGCCTATTAACTTTTCAAAACCAAAATATTTTCCTATTTAAATAGAGATGCTCTGAAGGATGTTTCCCCCCACCACCCTTATTTCAATGCCTTTGAAAAAATTTGTAGCTTCTGTAGCAGCCTTGCCTTTTGTTTTAAACAATCCACTCTTAAGCAGCTTTATAAAAATCCCCCATGCTGAATTTAAAAGATAGATGCACAAAGAACTAACAAAACAGGAAAGTAGCATAGAGTAAGGGAGCAAAAAGGTCTTGAAAGTATGAACACTCACTTTGTTGTGAGTTTATACAGCACATGGAGCAACAGAGCTCTCATCCACAGCAGCACAGACTAGAAGATACTGAAGTCCGAAATACGTGGCATTATTTATTAGGCATATGATGCTAATGCCTGAGCATTTTGTAATGAATCACAACCTCACTTTGCTATGACTCGGGGGCACAGCTTGCACTCAAAGATAAAGTCCCCATTTAAAATCCTGTTACCACAGGAAGAATGTCTGCCGATTTATCTCCGGCTGATAAATTCCCCAATTTTTAAGAAGGCATTAGGTTGCTTGTTAGTCTCAGACTTGAGCACCAGCTGGGGGGGNTGAATAATTTGTTACTAGAATAAGAAGCCAGTGCCAACCTGAAATTATGCAGTCTCCGAAAATAATTAAAAAAGAAAACCTACATATACACACACACTCCAGGAGCACATTCCACGTTTGTTTTTAATACAGAGAAAAGAGTCACTCTTTCAAGAGATGGCAGAGTATTTTCACAGAAAAAAGACAAAATACCACGAAGCCTCCCACAATATTTAGTTAAAATTTGATTGCTCATTATTTCAGATTATCAGTCTCTGAGTGAGGACAAACCTTATGGTTGTTTATTCGTGACCCAGTCCCTGATCCCAATCCTAACATTTAATAAAAATCTTACAGCTTTCTTAGAATAGTAAAATCTGCCAATCGTTTTCTTCTTAAAGAAAAATGCCTTGAGAATTGAAATAAAAGAAAGGTCAAAATAAGCATTGTGACCTTTCCTGCTTTCTGTAAGACAAAAATCTTACTATTATGCCTTGTGTTTGTTCACATCCTTTTTTTCAGGAAATTGCTCATATTGTAGCCATAACCTTTCACAAACCCCAGAATAATATAACTCAATAATAAAAGTAATTAATATGTAAGAGCTAAGCTCCCCTGACCCAAGATCTTACATGCAGAGAATCTCTGATCATCAAAGGTCTCCATCAGTTTTACTTCCTCTTGGGCCTGCAATTGAGATTTACCTGAAATACTTCAGTTTTCAAATTTAGCAAAGTACACAGGAAAGATACTGGAGAATTCAAGAAGAATTCTGGTGTTTGATATATGAATAAATGGAGAAGAAACAGATGACATGGTATGCATAAAATACAATATTATGTTTATGAAATTAATCAAAACCTAAAGCTGACCACAAAGAAGCACGGAAGACACCTGCTGCATTTAGTATTAAAATGGTAAATAAATTTCAATACTGAAAATATAAAGGTATGCACAGTGAGAAAAAAACAAGGATATATATACAAAGCTATCACTATTCCAAAGAGATCAAAGAGATGCTGTGAATGACTCTCTGCATGCCAAATGCTACTAGTCACTGATGTGCAAAAAATGGCAAACACTTAACAGGAAAGAAATTCAGAAAGAGGAAAAAAGAAAAACAAACCAACAACTGCCCCCAAATAAAACATTCTGCCACCACATGTGTTGAAAGGACCTCAAAAAAATATCTAGATTATCTCACCCCAAAACAGAATCAGCTGTACCTCTGTCATTCCTGACAGTGGTATGGCAGAACCATTATCCATTCCAGTTTTAAAGACTTCGAATACCGTCCATTGCATGACTCCCTTGGGAAATCTATTTCAATGCTTCACTAGTCTTACTATGAGAAAGCTTTTCCTGATATCTGTCTGGAATCTCCCCTTTGCAATTTAAGTCCATTATTTTTCATCCTATCCACTACAGGCATGGAGAACAAGTTGTCCCATTCCCTCTTCATGTATTTGAGAACTATTACATTCCACTTCAGTCTTCTTTCCTTAGAATAACAGCTCCAAGCTGTCCAATCTTTCACGGAATATCATGTTTTCTAGATTTCTGATCTTTGTTATTGCTCTCTAGATTCCTGGTAACTGTTTAAATCTTTCCTGAAGTGTGGTGCTTAAACTGGACATCATATTGCATCCTACTTGACCAGCACAGCCCTCCCAGTGCTGAAAAGAACAGCAGGATTATTTTTCAGGAAGGTGTATTTCTGTTCAACAGCTGAATTTAGCCCATGCCTTTTTAGTAAATCATGACACTCTTGACATGCTCTAGCTATGATCCACTACCATTCCTTGCCTCCTCTATTATGGCAGGTCACTGATGTGTATTTATGCAGTTAATTATGCCTGGGTAAGTGCAGAGCTTTCTAATTGCCTGTATATTCTATATTTTCAGATTATCATCTGCAATTAGCCAAGGTTAAGTCAACTCCTAATTCTGTCTACCAGCATGCTTACTGTAGCTCGGTGTTCTCTGCAAAGGTAGTAGGTGTCTCTCCCATTCCATCACCTGGACCATTAGTTAAAATACTGAAAAAGTCAGAATACTGTTTGGTTGACTCACCTATATTGACAGTGAAACCTGGTAGTAATTCTCATTTCATAGCATTTTCACCTAAACCGTGGCTTCCTGCTAAGAATGACATTTCGGGCAGTATTAGAAGATTTAATATGAAGATATACGATACCAAATTCTCCTCACTCAGTCAATTCTGATCCCTGTTACAGGAGGTAATTGCAAGAATCCACATTTCCTGTACCCTTGTACAAACTCAACAGAAAGCATTGCTGACTACGAGCTGAGATGCAAATTAATCCTTCAAAACAGATGCAGTGGAACCAAAATGAAAAACTGAGGAGGAAGAGTGACCAGAGAGAGCAAATCTTCCTCCACATACATACATCTTCACGATACCTGTGATACCCTCATGAACTCTGTGCTCTTCTCCTTCCTCTCTGGCCCCAAGTGTGAGGCTCAGGATGTCTTGACTCCTGCCAATTGGTAGTTCAAAGAGAGTAATCTCTACACATTTACTGAGCCTTACAGTCTCCCGTGACTATCTGCTGTTGGACAATGGTGAAGACAGGAGACATTGCAAACCAGAGCTCAGCCTGACAGCCCTTACAAGCATCAGGTGCTTATCAAAGCATCTGTCCTTGAGGTTTTTTGCTATTTTTTTTTTTAACACACCTTTGCCTCTGAAAGGGGCTGCCTGGATGTGGCAGCTATCTCATGGCACTGATAATTCCTGTGTCAGTGTGTTATAATGTTAGGGGGTTGAAGAAAATTTCAATAGAATCAATTAGATTTTTTGCCACCACAATATTATTTCTTAGCTACCAGAGTACTAAAAAAACATATCGAGACCCACCTGAAAAATCTGTTTAAAAATTGCCTAGCAACTGGGTCATTCAGCTCTACTGATATGCTAATAAATAGTAATAAATCTGCCCAGGTCTACAATTGTGTTTGATAGTGACAAAAGCAAAGACAGGTTAGAGTAGCTGAACGAGTAATGTAAAACATTAGTCATATGTGCAGTGGCAGGCTATGGCAACAAACACCTCTTCCGCAGTATCATTTTTAATTACCTTTTGGCATTCTCCGCATAGTTATGGACATACAGTGTAATTCTTATTCTAACGTCTAGAGAAACAGAATTTTAAAGCTTGAATATCTCTTTTAGTAAAATATAAAATTTTTTTTTTAAAAAAGACTTCTAACTATAAAATTAGTCCTTTGCGAGAGAAAGCACTTCTATTTACTCAGTCTTTGAATAATTTGGTTTTATGTTTATCTGTAGGAATCAATTTCTAAAAGCATATGTGATTTAAAATAACTCTAGGGATACCTGCAGAACCTACACACTAAAACTTTTCTCAGTCTTAATGTGTTTTTTTTTAATTTTTATTTTATACAGAATTTATTGTCAGTTGTTAACAACGAAGTTAATGTAAATCTTTCAAATGTTGTCACGCAGCTATAAAAAGAACTAAGATTATATCGTTTAAGAAAAATGTCTATTTATTTAGCACAGGGACAAAAATCAATCCAGGACAGCCTTATTGATTTCCACTGTCACAAGCTATAAAGAATTGGATGCTGCCTTTTCTTTTTTTTTTTTAACTGGCACTTGTACTTAACACCAAAGAGCTAAAAAGAAACAGGTGACTGAAAGTTACAGTTCTTACCAGGAAGCCATCTCAAGAGAATACCTGTAGTCAGGATGCCACTTAAGTATATACTTAACATTAAACAAGTACTTCTAGTAAAATTAACAGGAGTTTCAATTGTTTTCATAAATCAAGTGAGTAAGAATGAACAAGTGCGTTGCTCACAGTAAAAGCCAGAGTCATGCAACAGAATTATAAGAAACCATGTTGTAAATGAGAAAGCTTCTTAGTCACAGTATTTTTAACGATACAGACTTGTAAGAACTTAGTAAGTATAAATTTGAATTACTCTCATCTCATAAACAAACAGATAGGTAGTGAGTATTAGACTGGAGATAATCCAGTACTAATACTCTGTTTTCAAATATTTATAAATTTGCACAAGATTGTATCTTCCCACTGACTCCAGTTTCCCACTCTGGATGTGCATAACATACCACATTTTTATGAACAGGATCATCAAAAATTTGACACACCAAAAGGCTGTGCCACCATACAGCGAGACCTGGACAGGCTAGAGTGTTGGGTGGAGAGAAACCTAATGAAATTCAACAAGGGCACGTGTAGGGTCCTGTACCTAGGGAGGAATAACCCCATGCACCACTACAGGTTAGGGGCTGACCTGCCGGAAAGCCACTCTGCAGAGAGGGACCTGGGAGTCCTGGTAGATAACCAGTTGACCACGCGCCAGCAATATGCCCCTGCGGCCAAGAAGGCCAATGATATCCTGGGATACGTTAAAAAGAGTGTGGCCAGCAGATCAAGGGAGATCATCCTACCCCCCTCTACTCTGCCTTGGTGAGGCCACATCTGGAGTACTGTGTCCAGTTCTGGACTCCCCAGTTCAAGAAAGACTGGGAGCCACTGGATAGTCCAGCAGAGAGCTAAGAAGATGATGAAGGGAATGAAGCACCTCTCTTATGAGGAAAGGCTGAGAGACCTTGGTCTTTTTAGCCTGGAGAAGAGAAGACTGAGAGGGGATCTCATCAATGCTTATAAATATCTAAAGGCCTGGTGTCAAGAGGATGGGGCCAGACTTGTTTCAGCGGTGCCCTGCAACAGGACAAGGGCCAATGGGCACAAACTGGAACACAGGAAACTCCATCTCAACATGAAGAAAAACTTTACTTTGCGGGTGACAGAGTACTGGGACAGGCTGCCCAGAGAGGTTGTGAAGTCTCCTTCTCTAGAGATATTCAAAACTCTCTTGGATGCGTTCCTGTCCAACCTGCTGTAGGTGACCCTGCTTTGGCAGGGGGGGCGGACTAGATAATCCCCAAAGATCCCTTCCAACCCCTACCACTCTGTGATTCTGTGAACAATGATTTTACCATTTCCAGACCAGTGTTACTCAAAACGTGTTATTTTGGCAATATCCTACAGCCCTTTTGTTAAAGATGTTCCCATGTCCTGCATTGCAGGCGTACAATTTATGAAGGGGAGAAGACAGAGGAAAGGCTGCCGAACAAGAATGTAGAGATGGCTGCTTTTGCTTTTACTGACACTTCAAAAATTTTCTGAAACATGGCCAAGTGATTTCTGCACCTCTCTTCTGTGGAAATCTCAAAATAAGCAACAAGCAGGGACAATTCAAAAGCACACAGGGCCTTTTCCTAACTTCTTAGTTTTTCACCTATACTTAAAAAATAATAATTTGACTCTCTTGTATCACACTATAACAGAGCATTGCTTTAAGTAATGCAGAACTTAAACTAGCATCTTTTGCATAACTCGGTAAGAACAATGTAATGCTTGCAAAGTATTCTGATTATGGATTAGCAGATAAACTTTGGATGAAAAGAATGTATTATAATTGTAACTCACAGCTGGGCAACCATTCTAGAAAAAAAAAAAAAAACACAACAAAAACCCAACACACAAATACTAGTAAAAGCCTATGGAACAAACACCAATGTTTTTCAGTAAATTTATTTCAAAGCATATTGGTATAACATCATTGTAGTATCACAGCACCTCAAAACAGACTTCATAAAACAGCAATTTCTTTTGAGATCTAAAAATTTCAAATTGCCTATGGCATTCTGTTTTTTGTTAGTTTTTTTTTTCTTTTTCAAGAAGTAAGAAAGCTGCTCATTTGTCTCATCTAGGAATGTTTTCCTTTCCTTCAGCCATTTAGGAAGCAAGGCAAAAGCAGGTCAGATTTTCATTATAACTAGATTATGCTAATTTTTCATACAAGTCTGGTAAAAGACTCAGGGACAACGTTGTTATCATACCAAAATTTACCTTGGGAGGATAAGTCTTAAAGGAGTTCCTTTGTTTTGGATGAAGTGCTCAGAATAAGTAAGACAGGACTGTTCTGTGAGCACCTGTTCTATGAGCATCTTAGTCTCCAACGTGTCCTGTTTTCCCAGCTCCCCATCACTTGCTTCCCAGCATGCTCAATCCCCATCCCACCAGCTGTATGTAGATGGGCTGACTGGCTCGCTACTGCCTGCATGGGAACTGATCAGCTGGCTTATGTTTCCCTGTCTGGAATGACTTGTAAAAATGAAGTGTATGTTAAGTGAATAAATATGATATGGCAAACAGAAATACCTGATAAATAATGAACTATTAAACACACTTCATCTCTAAGTAGAAGCAATTTTAGAATATAAACTGCGCTGGGGAATACAATATAATATAAAATCTTACATGGGGGAAAAATATACAAAATATATTTTCCAAACTAATTTAGGACCAGAACGAAACAATCTGATGAAGTGAAACTTTTCTTTTTTTTTTTCCCCCTTTTTTGTGGGTTTTTTTTTTTGGTTGTTTGGGGGGGGCAGGGGTGATGATGACAGATGACCTCTAAGAGGCCTCCTATAAAAGGAAAAATATTTGAGTAATGTGTGACTCTTGCCATAAAAGTATTTGAATATTCAGGGCTAAAGTGGTTAATCAGAATTGATCGATATGGTCAACAGAACACGTTGACTTGATCAATAAGGAAAATGAAATGTACAATTCTAGTATTTTTTCACTTTATATCACTTTATATCAAGATAGAATCTTTACTAAACTCAGAATCTATTAAACCTAGATCTCTGCTAAGTCACAAACATTTGAAATATATAAAGTTACTTAAAAAGAGAATGTGTCAGACAAGAATAAAACTCAATAAAAAAGCCTCTGCTCATGTTATTTATGTAAAGTTCTTCAGTATCTTGTATGAGATTTACTAAATTAAGACTGCAGTAAATAAATTTACAAGGACAAGCAACATCATAAACATCTCATGAAAACTAAAAATGAGTTATGCAGTAGTATAAAATGTAATTATAAATATTAATAAAGGCTTTATGAATATCAAGTTGCCCACACACTCTCTGTGGACAAAAGTGGAACTTAATGAATCCAGCGCAAGGAACATTTTGATGAAACAATTAGCTTTTTGATAGTTCCACCTTACATAAATAGAAATGAAGGAACTCAGCATAAACTTCCCTGTTGGACTTTTGTGAAATTAGATGCTGATTACACATATTAATTTTCTAGCTAAATAAGCTTCTTGCTTAGAGTGCTGACAAATATATCATCTCACATAGACTGCACAGTGACAGTACCACATTCCTACATAGCAAATCATATAACCTCAGAGTATACATCATATAAGCTGACAGGAACCACTGACAAAGAAATCAATGAAGCTAATGTTCTATACAGTATTGGGTAGTGCGACGGAGAAAAAGAATATCATTAAAAAAAGGATATATTATTTTCAAATATATACATATTCTTAATATGTGACCTTTGAAGCCTCAGCTTTCTGATGGACACAGTAGTGAAAGACATATACCTTAGAAGAGCAGCTGACTCACTGCAACAGAGTTGACTCATAAAAAGTATACATTACCTAAGTATTTGCCAGCCGTTCAATGGAAAATTTGTAATTAAATTTGCAGTTCAGACTGCCAAGTATATAGAACATTTGTAACATGACCGATTTTCCAATGAATGAATAAGATTTCTTTAAATGAGACTTATGAAACTCAATATGTACCCAGCTGATGAATTCAGACCAAACAGCCTGTTAATCTAAAATAATTTTCTCTAAACCAGGAAATTCTAACCCCCAAAATACAACCCTGCTGACTCCTGCCGTTTTCTGTAATAAAAACACACTAGCCCAAAAGCTGTGTGAGAGCAAGGAGTAAAAAAGAACCTAGGAACCAGATGTCACCAGGGAAGCCTTAAGGAACTACTGATGTACCTACTGTAAAAGCAAGGACCTACTAAGAGTTTGGCAGAGAAAAACATGAACACATCACAGACTGTGGTCTGAATAGGAGCAATTTGTTTTAATACAATGATTTTAAAAGAATCTAGAGTACCCAGGTATTATAACCAGGAAGAACAGGGAGAAAGAAAAAAGAATAAATTATCACAAGACATAGGTTGATGATGTAATAACTAGAAATTCTTTGGCCAAGGGAAATACTTGAAGGAGTAGCCAGAATGGTCTGGTCAAATAAGAGCAGTAAGACAATCCTGCAAAAAATTACTATAGGAAGCTGAAAACTGAAATTAAACTTCTAAAACCATCACCTCCAACATTCTAAAACTGCTTCTCTTTACCAATTTTCCACTCCATAAAGAATGAGAGCTTAAATATTTTCAGTAGTTTTCCTTCCAGTTCAAAAGTATTTAATTACACTTTCTTGACATGCAATTCATAAGCTTTCTTGGTATTTTGGAACAGAATGGTGCCTGGGGACAAAACCAAGCTACTGCCAAAAGCAAAGGATTGGAGGGGAGGCCAGGAGGACACGGAGATGAGAGGACTACATTATATAAACTTAAAGATCCTTTGGCTACCCTGTCATGGCTTAACATTTAGTATCAAGCCCAGTGGAGGCCATAAGCTGTAGGTCAGCAGAAGCAGCAGCAGATAATCATTTCAGGACAAGGTGTTGTCCTTCACAGCAGCTTTGCAGTCACACCTCATTCTAATATGGGACAGAGAACTACTCTGTAAGATTACTTTCCTGCTATCAGAATACATACTCCTGAGAAGCACAAAAGTTTTTGCATTCTCTAAAACATTTTAGCAAGCAAAATACTTCTTCAGAACCGAGATTTAAGATGCAAAATACTGTCTGAAAATTAAAGGGTTTGATTCTTTTTCTAAGGATGCTCAAAAACATATTGTTGGTATGACCCCTGGCTATTCTAGTGGCTTCTCTTTATAGTGTTTTATAGTGGCTGAGTCCATAACCTCAACTGCAACTATGCAACTATGGTATGTACCTTCTCAACACTAAGTCACTCAACACTATGCAAGACTTCAGAACAGAAATAAAAGGCAGGGCGCCAGAGAACAGTACTCCATATAAAAGCGTAAGTGCTGCAGTCATTGAAGTCCTTGGTCTCAAGTAGCAGTAGTTCACTACAGTGAATTAGGAATTAATGGAGTAACGGATGAACAAGTACATGTGAAGAGCACATTAGCATGTACATTCAGCTGATGATTTTTAGGTGCACAAGACCAAAAAGCTCTCGACCAGCACTCAGGGCCATGTCACTCACAGCAACTTGCACTTTGATTCCTCACAGGAGTAGTGATCCCGTTTCTAAGAGGTAAGCGCCAAATTATTGGCTACTTAATAGGACTTTTGTTGGCATCAGCTCACATGATCATTGACAGAGACATCTGCAGATCAAATCGCAGCTCTTCTGCTACAATTGGTGGTGGCTTATATCTGCTTCCCCAGAGAGAAAAATGTCAGCCTTTCTTCCCCCGCTTCTCAGCAGACTTGGATGAAAGATTGCAGACAGACAGAACTCTGAAGAATGCATCCCACTTCAAGGCAAATCAACGTTAGGAGCATCACTGGTAATGAAAAGGGAAGCATAATATAAGCCTCTTAATTTATTCTGACTTAGTTTCTAACATAATTGTTTTAGAATTTCTCTGCTGACAGAAGTATGTATAAAAATACACCATTCTAACTATTTGATTATACACAAAACTCGCACTGCTCTGTACAAACTGATACTCTTGGCTTCCTATCTCATTTCCATGAGAGATGTAAAATAAATGATCTATGGATGTTTAATGTCCTTGCTGGCTCATCCAGCCTAAAGGGCTATTGCTGGATTGTAAAAACAAAACACTTGGAAAAAAAAAAAAAACACAAAAAAANNNCCCCCCCCCCCCAAAAAAATCCCACAACCAGAAAAGGCAAAATCCCTCAACATTAATTGAGGACATTATCCTAAGTCTAAAGAAAAAAATTGCAGGGCCAATCACTTGAAAAGAGAACACAATTGTGTAACTTGATTATACCAATTTTACTCTTGAACATTTTTAGTTCAATGAAAAAGGCTGAGGTGTGAAAACCATATGCATTACTAAGCTCTCATTAAAGATTTATAAAATACTATGCAGTGACTACTACACTGAGCTCAAAATTCCAGTCTTCAGTTTCAAAGCCCTTAGTAACTTTTGTTCAGTAAAATTTAAACACTCGCAAAAGCTCTAGGATGATGATTGCAATAATAATTTACACACTTGCAGTTCTCCTACTGCAAGAAGAAAGTCAATTTTTATAGGAGACTAATGACCAGTACAACTGCTGCAATTTTGTTCATGTCACAAAGTACCACCTGTCATGGTTTCAGCAGGGATGAAGTTAACTTTCTTGCTAGCAGCTGGTGTCATGCTATTTTGGGGGATTTTGGATGAAAATAGTGTTGGTAAAACACCAGTGTTTTGGGGTGTTGCTAAGCAGTCAAGGCCTTTTCTGCTCCTCACATCGCCCCACCAGTGAGTAGGCCGGGAATCACAGGAAATTGGGAGGAGACAGCTGACCCCAACTGACCAAAAGGATATTCCATACCATATTACATCACGTTCAGCACATAAAGCTGAGGGAAGAAGAAGGAAGGGAGGGATGTTCGCAGTGATGGTGATTGTGTTCCCAAGTAACCGTTACACGCGACGGAGCCCTGCTTTCCTGGAGATGGCTGATGGGAAGCAATGAACAAATTCCTTGTTTTGCTTTACTTGCGTGCATGGCTTTTGCTTTACTTATTAAACTGTCTTTATCTCAACCCACCAGTTTTCTTGCTTTTACTCTTCTGATTCTCTGCCTCACCCCAGCAAGCGAGGAGTGAGCGAGTGGCTGTGTGGTCCTAGTTGCTGGCTGGGGTTAAACTATGACACCACCCCAACTTTTTCTTTAACAAAAATCTCTCACTACTTTCTACATAATATTCAAAACAAACTAAAACATAGATAAAGAGAAGCACTCACAGTATGCCCTTTAGAGAGAAAAAGAAATAACTTTGAGCTGCATCAGTCCATTCTGTATTATACTACTTGTATGTACCTACCAGCAATGTTGACAGGCACTAATGGGAATATGTACATCATCAATCATTCTGCCCAAAGGATTTACAATATTTGTGTAACAGAGTATATTAATAACAAAAATATGTGGCCTGCCATGTAAGCAGGTATGCATACATCAAAAGCAGGTCTGGCCTTTATAATTCCAAGTAATGGTCCAAAGTAACAATGGCTGAGGAATGATGACAAAGTACATTTGATAAAGTGCTGAGGCTCCTAAATTTTACCTTGATTGAGAACAGAAGACCAACTTTTCACTCTCCATGATATAACACTGCAGCTTTCTACCTAGCTTTACTGCCTGTGATGAAGTCAAGAAAACCTGACATAGGCAACCAAGCTAGGAACACAGGAAAGTCCCTAACAAAGAGACCAAAAGCCTCTTGCAGTGAGATACCGACCAACATATGAAAATAGAAAATAACGCTTTTAAATCTTTCTTAGTTGTCCAAGCAAGCTAGCAGGGAAGTAGAAACTTCCATCTCCAGATAGGTCTGCCACATTTGGAAGCAGACAGAAGTAGCTCACAGCCTAGACTTTCTTGTTCTGTGTTCAAACATACACACAATTAAATTATCTTTCCTGAGCTCTTGATACTTGCAATAATGCAATTAAAAAAATTCTCTGGATGAGAAGGCATGTCTGTAAAGTGACATTCATTTCTGGTTGGAAATAAATGATGTAATCCAGATACATCTTGAACAAGCAAGCTAGAACACTGTTGAATTCAGAAACTCCCAAATAAAGGTATCTATTTGAGAGTTAATTTATTCTTCACATAAGTTGCTCATAAAAAAAAAAAAGCTTGTTTTAAAGGGCATGGACCACATTATAATATGAACTAACTGACTATACATATACCAAAAATACACCTGTGTGTTTTCAGGTACTCCAAGAAGTACTTCAGTTATGTCAAACAGGAACTTCTCAAAATAAAGCCCATTTCCATTTCTACAAAGGCCAAAACCACTACCACAAATGTTTTTAATCCAATTTTCATTCAATCCAATTGACATCCCAATTGTCAACAATATAATATTTCACATATGTGAAAGCACTGGTTCCCTCAATTTAAAAAGAAATTAAAAATATAAATAATACAGGTTCATGGAAGCATTCAAAGACCTCTTCTATGATGGAACATATGAAGGAAGCAGATTAAAAAATACAGACTGAGTAGAAGACAGTAAGGAAAAAATAAACTCTCTATATATGCATATATATGTGCATATATATATGTATATATAGATACATAGTGTCTCATGCATTCATTTTCCTCAATTTTTTTGAGCCAATTGCTTCATCATGAAAGTGAAAAACTACGTGGCAATTAAAGTATTTCAAGCAGAGTAGTAAAAGCTTAATCGTTCTGCACCACAGAGTGCAGATATGTGTAATTCATTGGGAAAAATTGAATAGGTTAATATGTATCCCCTGGAAACAACTCAATATTCAATAGCCATTCAGTACACTGGATTCATTATGCTTCTATATGAATAACTTAGTATTAGCATAAGCAGATACAATACATTTTCATTACTACAGAGCAAAATGAAATGAATCAGGAAAATTAATTTCTGTTGCAAATCTCACTTCTCCAAAATCCTTCTCTGAAAACTTATGGTTTAACTGTTTATAGAAGCAGATAAGGTTCTTGAATGATAAAGGGCACATGCCTAATAATATGATCCTCACGAGCACAGGGCTAGTTTGTGACTTCACAATTTGTAAGATCAGTATATTGTTGTATACCCTAAGGATCATGAACTAAACTTTGAATAGTTGACTGACTCCCAATCTGATTGTTGCTTTGAGAACGGAGTTACACTAGACCTGGACTCGGTGCAACAAGTGCTCCCTCGTAAGTCAGAGAAGGTACACGACCAGGACTATCAGTGAGACAGTCAAGGATTCATCTGTTCCCCACCCCTTCCATCCTGAGCGCATGCTGACAGGCAAGATACATTTTTGGGGGAAAAAGCAAACAAACAGAAAAATGGAACATGGGCTGAATACACCATATATTGTCAGGAGTTTTCAAAGTGGGGCAAAAGGTGGGAAAATCTTCAAATGTTGGATCATATGATACAGGGTAAGAGAAGCAGTCAAAGGAGTCCAGTTACATGAAAGCTGTGTAAGATCCCAGGTCAACAACCAAGTGTCCTTGGCTGTATGACAGAGCAAGAGGACTACACGAGGCTGCTGCCAAGCAATGGGCAAACAGGAGGCACTGACCTGGCCTGGGTGCAGCCCAGAGCTGCCGCAGTTCTTCTTCAGGATCCACCATGTCAGGTGCAACCCAGAGCAAGGGACATGGCACAGGACACTGCTAAGCCACACATACCAAACATCACTGCTGCAGCAGGTGATTTGGAAAAGAAGAGCAGACTGAGTGAAATCTGAAGAGTCATGTCTACAGTAACTTTTAGCAGGTGAGGAATTATTTCTGGTTTCCACACTAACAGTTTATTAAGCTAAAACTAAGCCGCATTTTGTGGTTTAAAGGGTATGTATAATCAATTTGATCTATTTGCATCTTTAAAACTAATTTATAAAGAAAAATACTAACATAAACTAAGGTGTCACAGCTAGTTTGTTACAATTATGTTTGTTTGCTGAATACTCTTTTATTTATGAGTTAGTTATTGATGAAGAGTGAAAATTTGAGCAACTAATCCCTTGCTCCATACTGACCCAACAGACTAAATGAGAATGAAAATTCTAGTACTGACTTCATTTAGGATTTTAAAAAGACTTATTCTAAAAAAACAGATATCTACAAACAGGAAAATTTCTACTCAGCAAAGCAATGTTGCTTGTGCATTCTTCAAAGGTCATCCACACAATATTGAACACATCTGTGTTCAATACGCTAAGCATGAGTTACAGACGCTTAATAACCCCATTATACAGTAGTAAAAGGTTTGAGAAGTCTCATAAATGAGTACTGAATAACTACAGTAGTACATAGAAATCTGCTAAATAAGAGAGGAACTTCAGTGCATCAAGGGGAAAATATTAATCAAACCATTGAAAGAGACGAGTAGAAGAGGACATTTTTTCGCAGTCTGAACATTTGCTACTCAAACACATAGTATTAAAGAACATCAACCACTTATGAGGTTGTAGGAAGAGGTACTAAAAATTAATTTACCAAATAGGAAAATAAATATTGTAATTTAGAACATGTGCTTAAGGTAAAACTGCAATATATTTCTAAATTTCTTTGGCTGAAATTCACTGTCTTCTTTAAAATAAACCAAAAGCCCAGATCTCTCTAGTTCCATGCTATTGCATTTCATAAAATATTCAAAGAATGCTACAAAATGTATTTGGATCCATTAAAAAGAGCACACCCAATGGAATCAATATTCCAAAGAAATTAACATAAGAAAGAATTATATACATATCCACATATCCATGCCCTGAATTCTTTGAACTGCAAATAAATCAGTCAATCTTCAGAAATATGTATTGAAGCGAAATGGAACAAAAATTGTCATAGTTTTTCATAACATGGATCTATTATAATTAGGTTAATTAACACCTCAAATCAAAACCTTGTAATTAGCGTATTCTTTTTGTAATCAGGCTTATTTTGTAGCCTAACTTTTGCAGATTGATGACATACAACAAATTAAGTTTATGAAAAATAAGAATGTGAATAAAATGTTTACTTCATTCTCAAGAATGAAGCTAAGATGGATTACAAACTTTAATATCCAAATTGCTTCTGAAGTCACTAGCAGCATACATATTTCATCACATAGGTTGTGTATTTATTTTCTTTTTTTCCTGGAAAATCTGATCTATGACAGAAACCAAGTAATCCTGTTCCTGCTTCCTCCTTGATTCATAAAGTCAGACGCCCCATTATCACACAGCTTTTTGTTCTTCCAGTAATCCTTTTCCCAGTTTTATAACTGCTGGTAGACCTAAAGCACATCCTTCAAAACTATATCCCATTTGTCATCAAAGATTCTAGTAGCACTGAGCTGCCCACCATTCTAGAACTATTCCAGTGGGTATGTTATTTATATTTTATTTATAGTTTATACTTAGTTATATTTCAGTTTCCACCTAGAGGATTTTGTCAGATAAAAAAACCCTTCACTACAATAAAACTTTTTGCACATACAGAAATGTATGGTGGTTGAGATCATAATATGTCTTAACTTACTACTCCTGTAAGTACTTCAAAATTCTTATTGAGTATCATTTTAATTATGGGATGTTTTAGTTTCAGGGTGTGAATGCTATATTTGAATTTAGTCTAAATTAATTCCAGAATATTATTTACGCTATAAGTGCTATCAGAAATAGTTTTAAAATCTATACTGGCAGTTTATTTAAGACAATTTCTTTTTATTGATAAGCCTCCATATAAATGAAATACACTCAAAGTCTTTAGTCTGCCATTAAAACAAAAAACCTGAACCATTCACATAATTCTTCTCTGATCTTCCAATTTGCCAACATCTTTTTTGAGAATAGGGAATCTTTCCAATAATCATCTCATAACTACTATGTTATAGCAATAATACCGCCTCACTAAATTTACTTTATACCCACCAGCTGATCCACTTATGGATCATATTAACTTTTGCTACTGAACTCACATTCAGTTGGATACCATAACAGCTATTTTGAAGTTGCTGCTTAACAAACCACAGTGTTGCTTAACAACACCACAGTGTTAAAGCACTCAGTTATGTGATAAAAATATCCTAGACTTAGAACTACATACATAAGTCTGTGGGACCTGACGAGATGCATCCCAGAGTCCTGCGGGAATTGGCTGACGTAGTTGCCAAGCCACTCTCCATGGTATTTGAAGAGTCATGGCAGTCAGGTGAAGTTCCCAGTGACTGGAAAAAGGGAAACATTGCACCCATTTTTAAACAGGGTAGAAAGGAGGACCCTGAGAACTACCGACCTGTCAGCCTCATCTCTGTGTTGATCATGGAACAGATCCTCCTAGAAGCTACGCTAAGGCATATGGAGGACAGGGAGGTAATTCAAAACAACCATCATGGCTTCACCAAGGGCAAGTCCTGCCTCACCAACCTAGTGGCCTTCTATTTTGGAGTGACCACACCAGTGGATAAGGGAAGAGCTACAGATGTCATCTATCTGGACTTCTGTAAGGCCTTTGACACCGTCCCCCACAACATCCTTCTTGCTAAATTTGAGAGGTATAGATTTGATGGATGGACTCTTTGGTGGATGAGGAATTAGTTGAATGGTTGTATCCTGAGCATAGTGGTCAACAGCTCAATGTCCAGATGGAGATCGACGACAAGTGGTGTCCCTCAGGGCTCTGTACTGGGACCAGTACTGTTCAATATCTTCATCAATGACAAACAGTGGGATCAAGTGCACCCTCAGCAAGTTTGCAGACGACACCAAGCTGAGTGGTGTGGTCAACATGCCTGAGGGACAGGATGGTATCCAAAGGGACCTGGACAATCTCAAGAAGTGGGCCTGCGTGAACCTCATGAGGTTCAACAAGGCCAAGTGCAGGGTCCTGCACAGGGGTCAAGGCAACCTACAGTATCAATACAGATGAAGTGATTGAGAGTAGCCCTGCGGAAAAGGACTTGGGGGTGCTGGTGGATGACAAGTTGAACATGGGCTGACAATGTGTGCTTACAGCCCAGACAGCCAACCACACCCTGGGCTGCATCAAAAGAAGTGTGGCCAGCAGGTCAAGTGAAGTGATTCTGCCCCTCTACTCCACTCTGGTGAGAACCCACCTGGAGTATTGCATCCAGCTCTGGGATCCCCATCACAGCAAGGACATGGACATGGACATGTTGGAGAAGGTCCAGAGGAGGGCCACAAAAATGATCAGAGAGATGGAACACCTCTCCTATGAAGAGAGGTTGAGAGAGTTGGGGTTGTTCAGTTTGGAGAAGAGAAGGCTCCAGGGAGACCTTACTGCAGCCTTTCAGTACTTAAAGGGTGCTTACAGGAAAGACAGGAACAAACGTTTTATCAGGGCCTGTTGCGATTGAACAAGGGGTAATGGCTTTAAACTAAAAGAAGGTAGATTTAGACTAGATAGAAGAAAGAAATTTTTCACTCTGAGGATGGTGAGGCACTGGAACAGGTTGCCCAGAGAAACTGTTGATGCCCCATCCCTGAAAGTATTCAAAGACAGGTTGGATGGGGCTTTAAGCAACCTGGTCCAGTGGAAGGTGTCCCTGCCCATTGCAGGGGGGTTGGACTCAAATCTTTCTTCCAACCCAGACTATTCTATTACTCTATGACCTATTATAGTTATATAAATTATTATATTAGCAGCTATATCAGCTGAGATAATTTTGAAGTCTTTTCTTTTAACCACTGGGAAAAAAATGTGTCAAACACTTTTAGTAAATATATGTTTATGATACCAACAAGAATTTGTTTATCAGCCAAAATAAAAATCCATTACTTCTTTTGTAACAAGGCCACAGGCTATTAACTATGCAATCATCTTTTAAAACATAAGCTGATACACCTATCCTGCTTTAATTAGCATTTTTGACATAAAAGAAAAAGACTGTAATTTGCTAATACATTTGTTGACTGTGAGAATTTTTGGAAGGGACATGGAGCTCAGAAGATATTCTGAAAAAAAAACAAATGTATAACTGCTTTTCAAGCAAACTGAAAAGAAAGAACTAAAAATGCAACCAAAGCCAATTTTCCCTCAAAACCTTTAGATGTTCCTCTTCTACAGCGATGACCCCGATTAAATCAACAGGATTGTTAAGAACCTGCTGAGTTGTATGTTTGAGGACAGAAAAAGGCTCAGCTCTGTTTCACTACATCTTGCTATACGTCTTCAAGGATACAAGTAGAAGAAAGGTATTATAATAATTATTTATATTAGTTTGACCTTCTTGCTTTGAATTTGGAAATCCCAGGCAAGAACACCATTTTCTGAAAATTCTTCCATGAAAAATTTGTAAGAAAACTCTATGCAAGAAAAGAATATGGTTAGGAAAACGGCTAGAAAATTTTGTAAACTCCAGGCTGTACTATTTCAGTAGACAGAATGAGGACAGTATCAGGGAATTTCCCTGATAGCTTCAGCTATGCAATTGCTTGCACTAATTCTTCCCTGATGAATACACTACACTTACAGGAAGGACACATCCAGCTCCCCCCCGCCCCAATCTCTCCACTGCAATTCATTCATTCTTGCAATGGAGCCACAACTGGAAATACCAGCAAAACTTCATTTACTCAGTGTTTACTCTAGCTTGATATTCCGCTGTCTTTTTATGTTGTTTACATACTATATTTCATTTCAGACAAGACACTAGCCCCATTATGATTATACACTAATCAGTCATGATGGGGGAAAATTTTCAGCAGTCCTCTCTCTCCTGAAGTTAAAACTCAGGTTGTCTGCAAGGACGACTGGTATCCCTGCTAGCTAAGCAATGAGGTTTGGGGTTGGGAGTTTATATTAATGTGCACACCATCTATACAAAGCTGTGTTTCTACATGGTGTATGTCTTCTTGTCATTAGATACATATTTATTCCCTGTCTCTTCTCTTGGTTTGACTTGATGAGAAGATGTCAGAAGCCTGGACCCAAAAAGAGAGTCCCCTTCAAGAATACAGATGGACCTCAATTTGTGAGGTCAGCTCTGTAGGTGGGAAAGAGGACCTATTTTCTGCTCGTATAGAAGGCCAGTGCTCATGGCCCTCCGTCAAGGCCATGGCACATCCTACACTACTGCATCAAGTCAGATAGTTTATGTATTCATTGTATTTGCAAAGACATCTAGCAAATTCCTTCTCAGAACTTACTCATTGCACTTGCACTCAATGCCAAACTGGGACACAGCAAACATGCTTCATAAGGTTACTGCCTCTCAGACTGAAGAGTCAAAGCAGTAAATGTGGTGTTTTTTTTAAGTTAAACTGTGATGAAAATGGTTTTGTTCATACCACATAAAGTCAAAACCACTTTCTGGTAACCCTGAACCACTAAGAATTTGCTAATGATGAATAAGATAAAGAGTTTCTCAATAGAAGGAAAATCTAACATTTAATATAAAGAATTACACAGTAGAGTAAGTCCATTTTAGCCATAAGCTTTTTCAGTCACCATTTACTGAAAACCTATGACAGTCCCAGCATAACTTGCATTTCCTGCTATGATACACAGAATCACAGACTTATTTAGGTTGGAAAAGACCTTTCAGATTTTTGAGTCCACTAAAAAACTTTCTCACCATCTCTCCACATCAGCTTGTGTGGCAGAAGAGAAGAAAAAGTAGCCATCGTGTTTCATTGCTTTGAGTTTAAGCACCATTATTCCATAAAAACAGAACAGGGTAATGGATGAGATCTAAAGCCCTCCGAGTCTTCATTCTCCCCCCAGCAAATGCTAATCTGCATAAGCATAAACTCAGAAGTATAAATACATATATAAACATCTTTAAACAGGGAATAAAAATCACTGGAAGGCAAACATAGACTGACAAGGTCCTGACCTTACATACTATAAATGGTCTACAGATTTCCTGCAAGGAGGATAAAAATAGAAAAGATAAAATTTAATTAAAGGTTCTCTTAATCAGCATAAAAAAAATCTTCGTACTGAGAAAATCCTAACTAGAGCTTACAGAAAGGCACAGATATTACTGAATCCGGTGGCAAAGAAGAAACAGGGATGGCCAGAATGCTACAGATTTTTCCTGCAGAATCTAATAGATAAAAAAGACACCCCGATGTAAATAAGTACCTGATAGTTTCCAGTTCAGAGATTATTTTAAGTGATAAGTAGCATAATGTTAGAGAAAACAAAGTGGATTTTGTTCCTATTCAACAAAATAACTTCATAAATAATGTTGGAAGTTCAGTTTCAGGTAGAAAAGAAAAATACCAAATACATTTTCTGATAGGATTTGGCTCCCTGATAAAAATGGCCATCACCTAATCAGCCCATGCCAGAAGTGACTGATGCACAGTCCAACCTCCTGCACTCCCAGAAACGCCACAGATCTGGGAGTGTTCTGATAGGAACAGAGCTTAAACGGAAACTATATTCACAACTGGGAAAACAGTTCTGTTCAATTAAAAAAAAAAAAAAAAGACATTATTGTACAGCTGAATTAAGCTTAAATGATCACACAATATGCCTTGATAATTCATTTTCCCTTAGGTCTGTCTTGAAGATGACTTCAGTTGAATCCAGTTATCAAACAGAGAAACTGCTCAAAAATTCTGCACAATTACTAACACAAATGGAATGTGTATCAGGCATACAGTGCTCCGTTACTTGTTACTGGTTTTCTCAAAATTGTTTGAAACACATTCCCAAACCCTCCAAAAGGAACTTGCGTGTGTATATGCATAGGTGTGGTTCAGATGTAGCTCCTTGACTTTAATAATCAGTAATATACTTCCTGTGGACATTAGTTAGCACACCAGATTTGGGATTCAAATGCAATAAAAACAAGGTTCACTGAATATAAATAATGTCTGATTAACTGGAATGGATGGGAATATATCTATATTTCTCATAGCAACAAAGAAGCCAGTCCATTCTCCAAATATACTGCACAAGGGATTAGTTGAGGCATACGTTCTTTGAGAAGAAATCATGAAGTACAATATCAGCCATAATTACTATGATTTTCTAAATAAATTGCATTAATTAAAACTATTTGGAATTTTATCTAATTATTTGTTCATTTTACATATATAGGTTACTTAAGTTTACTGAGTGATACTATATACAAAAAATGCAAAATCATTAATCAATGATTTTTGTCTGCCTTACAACATACTATTATTTCATTCTAAGTTACTATAATGGGCATCTTAACTTTACTAGGGGAAAAAACAAACAAATGCACACTGTAATTCAGAATTGTCTCTTCACAGCAACTCCAGAAGGACAAAAATGTGTCACACTGAAGATAAACATAATCAGTCATGAAAAATCTGCAACAGGAATGCTTAGTATTATTTGTGTTATTGTTACAAATCTGAAAAAAATACATAATAGTCCAAAAATCCTAAAAAGCATAACTGCTGCGTGGCTCTGGTAATAAAGGCACATTTGTAAAACAGTCTGCTACTTAAAATACCTAGGAAAAAGTACCAAAAAGAACTGCAGGTTGATACTAGAAAAATCAAAATCTCATTGAAAGAACAAATCTTATCTTCAAAAATTATACACAGCTCCTTCATCTTTTCATCCATGTGTTCACACATGAGTATTTTTGGTGTTTTCAAAAATAAAAAAAAGGATAAGTGAAAGGATAAGTGTTACTTGCTTATGGGCAGTTGGTTTTGGTGTTTTCTTTCTCTCCTTAACATATATAACTTTGTATTCATATTTGTATTTAATTATTATGCAAAGCCACCAGAAACCAAAAGAATATCCCCTGACTCCTTATGGGCAACCTCCACAAGTACTATTTTCCAGCTACACATATCGGGTAATGCCAGTTAAGTCCTTCCTAAATGTAATTCTTTTTTCTTATGAAAACTATCCATGGTCTGACAAATAAAATTGTAATTCATTTTGGGTACTATGCATGAAGGTGAGAATAAGAGGCGGTATTCCTTGAGGATATATTTTAGTTACACATTTCTTTATAAAAATTTCATAGAATTAAAAAATATGACTTTTATAGTAAAAAGGGTTAACTGTTACAAACTCTCAGAAAGTAAAACCAACAATAAATACAATTACCTTATACTTTTAGCTAATTGTGACATTGAAGCCAGAGAAAAGAAACATATTTCAGTTATTAAATTCAATATTGTTGAGAACAGAAATTCTAATAGATTTTTCAATCACCCATTTCTTACAAAATCTCCATAATAGTAATGTGAGAAAAGACATGTGCCTGGGCATATCTGTTACCCTTTAAACATGACAACAAGTACTGGGAAAACAGGTACCCCAGCAAGCTCCAATGGTCTTATATCTCCAAGAGCTAGAGAAAGTTTTCATTAGTTCAGGGCTTCCTAGCTTAAATGCAATTCTCTAATTTCTAATGTGTTCTCATGATCAGTTAATGGATTATTTTTTATAATTTTTTTTGCCTCCAGCTCAGACAACCTTCCTGTCGTAGAATTTCTTCTAAATCAGTTCATAGGTTATCCATATTTTCTCATCTGGAACACTAATGAACTTGCCCAAATTCAGTTTTAATGCATCATTCTCCTGATCACTGAGGTGCTCTTTTTCAAATCCACATCTAGATTGCTCCCCAGAATCTCAGTAGAAATCAGTGGATGCACCACCATTTGAAAATCTGTCACTCGTGCCTATATATACACTGACTTCAGAACCTAAATCTCTCTCTCACACACACACACACACACACACAAAAAAAGCTTGATAAGCATTTTTGGAGCCCGAAGACCTGTGTATAACTGTTTCTGGTTTTCCAAGCATTGTCCAAAATAATGCACAGCTTGAAGAACAAGAGGATTCTCTAAATATTCCAGTGTGAACACCAAAATAAAACTGACTGTATGGGACCTCAGGATGCCATGTACTTCAAAGTCCCAGTCAAAATAGGGCTGCCTTCAAAGTCAGATCAGGTTGCTCAGAACTTGTGCAGCACAGTTCTGTTGCGTTTTGTGGCCATTGAATCTCTCTTTTCTATCCATCAACTTGTTTTTTATGACTTATGGAAGAACATCACATCCCTACGATTTCTTTTTTTAAGCAGTTCCTATAAATCTGCAGTGGACTTCAGAGTCCAAACTGAACTGGGATTAAATATTTATGTATGTATTTACTTGCCAAGATAAACTTTCAAATTAAATGTTCTCATTAGAAAGGAAAGTGATTTGAAACTTTTTAAGGAGATCCAAATCTTTGCATGTGGAATGTGCACAGGGTATCTTGTGAAGGTTGTCATTGCATAGGCAGATTGCAATCTAAGCCCAAAAAGAGGTAAACAAGATACCATTGTTGACTTGACCAGGCTGTATATGCAATCTTAAGCAGAAAAAAGAAAAGTCTTTAAACTGGGATGATCGTTAACTTATCTGAGAAAAACAGTAAGAGCAGCTGAATAACTTAAGCTAAAAAATGCAACAGCTGTGCTACCTTTAGATTGTGCTTATTTCTCATCACTTGAAGTTTTCGTGATTATGTTTGTGTGGCTCACAAAAACATGCTTTAGTCAAACATACCTTTCTGGATCCAAAGTAGAAGAAAATAAGTAAAACTACCTATTTCTCTAATACGAGAAATTAAATTACACGTTCAAAAAGTTTTGTATGTCCATACTATCTAGAAACCTATGACATGAAGAAATGGGGATGAAAATATTCATAAAAGTTGAATAAAATGATAGCCCAACATTTCTCTATGGCATCTGGACTACACTTCATTTTCTCTAGTCCTCTTATCATACTGCTAAAATAGAAATACATTGTTAATCATCAGAATACACAGGTAAGGATCTTGGGCACCTTAGTTTCCACCACTGAAGAAATCCGTGTCCTATAGTTCAACTTGTAATTTCTTTATTTACATTTGTTGAGGCCTGCTATCAAACGTAAATCTAGCTAAACCAAAAGTTAACCAAAGTAACTTGAGAAACTATGAAGCTACAATGGTACTTTCACTTCTTGGCCGACACATTCTCTTTTCTGGGCAAGGTGTTGGAAAATAAAGCAAAGTGAAAGGAAAACAGGAAATTGACTCATAGAAGACTCTAACTCGGGCTTTTCACAGCAGATCATGGTTCACAGCAGCTTCACTTCCTATGCCAACACCAGGATCAGAATAACAGAGAGCTCACAACCTACTTTTCAGTTGGTATCACAATGAATTCAAGATTTTAGTCCATATTCCATATCAACAACAAAATTATCAATGTTTACAATTAAAGTTAATGATCATGCTATCAAAAGCCATGTGAAATGAAACATATATCTCTTTGCCTTTGTGTCTGTAAAGTTGTGGACATTGTTAGAGACTTTCATGTCCAGAATAATTTGTAGAAAGATAACGTTGAGTTTTTTGTTTTGTTTTGTTTTCAAAACCAAGGAAAGAATAGGTGTAATTTCTTTGGGAAAGGAGCATAGGAACCGTACAGAGACATCATTCTGGGGGGAATTAAAGTGGCACCGATTTAGATTTTATTTCTGTTTTATTCTGAAAGCAAAAACGTCAAGTCTGGTCTCACACAAAAGAAAGCCTACATTTCTATCCAGCAGACCAATCCCAAGATCCACAATATCTACGAGAAAATTGCTAGTAACAGGCAGATAGACAGATGGGGTTAGCTGGCATTCATTTTTAATATAATGAGCATTCCTAGAAGAAAAATGACTTGTGTGTGTATTTTAAATAATGGAGCTACCCATCTTAAAGCTTACTAGAATAAAACTATGTAACCAGCTTCCCATTATTAATGGCAACTCAGGAACAAAAAGGCATCAGGCAATGGACTCAACAAATTGCACTGACGGTGACAGAAGTTTGATGTCTACTGCCATATTTGTCTTGACCACACAGCTCCTGCCCTTGTCCACGCACTTACAGCATATGTAAATTTGCACAGGCACAGGAAACGTGATATGCATAGACATACAAAGATTTTCTCTGACAATAAAGAAACTGGTTCACCTGGTTAAAAGCTGGATACCACTAATACATACATTACACATGTTACCTAACATCACTTTCACCTTCCTCTTTTTAGACCACTGGACACATGTTTTAGCTGCTATTGGCAAATTTTACTCAGTTGAAAGGTAAATGGTCGAACATACGCTCCTAATCAATCACAGCACAAAATTAAACAGGTTTTAAGTGTTTCTTTCATTTGGTTGGTTGGTTGTGGGTTTTTTTTTAATGTGAACCTGTCTTCCATGGTACAATAACAAACCAAGAGTATGTACTCAGTCAGATCCCTGCCTTAAATTGACTGTTTCATAAATTTCTAAACTCCTTTTAAAAGACAAACATAACTAAATAATTGTTGCTACTGTATCCCCGCTCATACTTTGAGAATATAAATTATTTAGAACAAGAACTTCTAAACATGTTTGAACAGAGCTTTCCACTAGAGATCACAAACAAAAACTGTTCAAATTTTTATTATCAAAGATTATTAAGATAATTACATAAAATGAGTAAATATAGCATCAACTAAAGGAAGAAGTAAAACAAATCAAAAATACTTGCCTGGGTAACAAGTGGCTCCAATAGCCTCTCTACTGTGAGAGTCCTGATTTCCAAACTTTTGGGGTCCCATTTCAAAATGATAGGTGACGTTGCAGAAGTCATACTCCCTAGAAGAGACAAAATTACGTAACATTCATGAGTATTATTAGTGTAAATCCAAACATTGCATATAATCTATTTACAGAATAGCATATATGCTGTTTCCTTTCACATATAAAATACTTCTCCATAACCTTGCTAGTGTTACTCTACGCCCCAAAACTCCCAAGCACACCACTGCCACACCCTCTGAGTGCTTAAACATTTATATTCAGGATTTTTTTCTCTCCTATGCCCTGCTGCATGCTGCATACATGTTGTACTGGGGGTACGTGGCAAGGTTTTGGTAGTGGGGGAGCTGCAGGGTGGTCTCTGTGAGAAGAGGCTAGGGACACGTCCATGGGACACTAGGGACTAGTGTCCATGCCAGACACTGCATGGACCCACCACAGGACATAGCTGAGCCAATCAGCAATGCTGGTGGTCCTTCTGAGAAAACACATTTGAGAAAGGACAAAACACTGCCTGGCAGTGTGTGGAGTGAGGTACAGAAAGCGTGAGAATCTCTCGTGCAAAGCCCAAGGTCAGAGAAGGAGTAGGGGGAGGAAGTGCTCCAGGCACTGGAACAGATAATGCCCTGCAGCCCATGAAGAAGACCATGGTGAAGAAGGTATTTCCCTGCAGCCCATAGAGGACCACATCAGAGCAGGTATTACTGCAGGCCATGGAGGACCCAACACCACAGCAGATGGATATGTCCCAAAGGAACTTCATCCCATGGAGAACACACACAGGAGGCGGTTTATGCTGAAGGACTGCAGCCCACAGAGAGGACCCACACTGGAGCAGGGGAAAAGCGTGAGGAAGGGAAGCAGAGATGAAGCATTATGAACTGACTGCAACCCCCATTCCCCATTCCCCCTATACCGCTTGGGGCAGGAGCGGCAAAGAAGTAGAAAAGTCAGGAGTGAAGAGTAAAGTTGAGACTGGGAAAAAAGTGAGGATGGGGGAAGGTGGTTTAGATTTTGTATTTTTTTTCCTCACGATCCAACTCTATTTTAATTAGCAATAAATTAAATTAATTTTCCCCAAGTAAAGTCTATTTTGCCTGTGAAAGTAATTAGTAAGTGATTGCTCTATCTTTACCTCCACCTACAACTTTTTCATCCTATTTTCTCCTCCTGTCCTGTTGAGGACCGAGAGTAAGAGAGTAGCTTGGTGGGCACCTGGCAGCCAGCAAAGGTCAACCCACCAACATATGGAATTCAACAAAATCAACAAGCCTGCTCAGCTTTTTGAGTAAAACTTCCCAACAGTATTCAGGGTTTCTTAATTTTGCACCAAAAATGTCAGTACTCATTCAAAAACAAAAAGGATTCTCCAGACCATCTTAGGCTTAAAGGAGGCCTAAAACAAAGGCAACAGTAAGCTGCTGTCATTTTATTTGCCATTTCAGGTTTTCATGAAATTTTCAGGACAGTTGATTTTATTTTTGAAATTCCAAATACAGAAAAATACAGCTGTCTGGTTGTAAGAGACATTCCAGCTTTATGAGGTGCATTGTAAGTGATGTAAGTATTTGGTGATAAGCAATGCCACATTTAAACTAGCTTGTCCATAAAAAAAAAAAAAAGAGACAGAAAAATTTGATGAAAAAAATGTTCATTTTAAAAAATTCTGGTTTAAATATTTCCCTTTATTTTAAAATAAAAAATTAGAAGTCCCGTATACCTAGAACACCTTTAGAACTCTAGGAGGAAAAGACAAAGCAATAATATCATATTGTACACTGTGTAACAGAGAAACAAATCAATCACTCTGTATATAATATCCGAAACGTTTAAAATTGTTTTATCCAGAAAACTGTTTAACTGACAAGCTAATTTGAGTAATACAGGAAAAAAAAAAAATCAAAAATCAAACAAAAAAAACCCACAAAGTTCTCTGAATAAAATCAACAGAAGATCGTGTATTATTACTCCTTGAATAACAGCCCACTTCATAAAGCTTATTCAATAAGGTATATATTCAGTCCTTAGCAACATTATATAATATATACAAAAATAAGTTCTACTGCTTTATTCAGGAGGACGCCTTGACTAATTACTACCACTGAAAAACAGCATGCTAGTGAATCTAGGAAAATTTATTCACTGCCTGCAAAAGATTTTCATTGTATTACTAGCAGACAACTTAAAATACTTGTTCAGAGAGGCATATCAGAACTCCCTTACCAATGCATTTATAAATCATATATAAAATCAGCCCTCAGTCTCCTCTCATTTGCAAACATGATAGCAGAATTATCTGGTAATATCAAGTGTGTGCTAAAATTGCTATTACTCAGTTTCCACACTTCCACAAAAAGTCATTAGGCTTCATATTTTATGATGCTGAAAACACCCATACATGTGATTAAAGAAAACTGTGAGACAGTTTCTAGTTGCTGTAAACATGGTTAATGTTGGAGCTATTCTCATTTTTCCAACAATGTTCAACTGTCTTTCAGAACCTGTTTCTTTTTTACATAAAGATGATTACTACTCCAGTTGGCCTCTGTATTCATAAATTAATTTTTAAGCAGACAATTATTCTAGTCAGTAATTTATGAGTTAATACTTTTAAATGTGTCAAATACAGTTTCTTTTTTTTTAATAAGCATATTTTTCCTCACTAACTACTAATATGAGTACTCAAACATACACCTCTCATAACACAAAAATATATTCAAAGCTGTAACATAGTCCAAAGCCCCTACAAGCAAGCTCATTTCAGTGGATGGCAATCGTACAGGTGACACAAAAGATAACCTGGATGATCGGTTGTTTCAATCAGAATACTGCCTCAGTTTCAACCTTTATGAAGAAATAGGAAAAATATCCTTCAATAGTCCATATGAAAGGGTGAGCAATAGTTTCAGCTATAAAAAGGATACATACAAGAAAAAGTGTTATTAAAAACCTGTAAGAAAGCTTTTCATTTGCAGTAAATTCTATCCCATAAAAGCAAATAAGCAAAATTAAAAAGCCAGATTAGTGCATTTTCTTCAACATTTCTCCAGATGCTGTCACAATAGCAATTTTAAATGACAGAAGACTGAAGTTACCTGCCCAAGTGTATGTATATGAAAAGATGGAATATTTCTTTCTTGCTATTTCTACAACAATCTTCCCAGACTGAACAGGTAAAGAGGAATTGCTCAGTTGAATAAATGAAAGGATGCTAACCGTATTTTATGACTATTTGACCAAATATTCCCCAAACAATTAGCTTGAAGTGCTTCACCGAAAACATAAATTGCTTCATAACTTACACCTGGCTTGGGGTTTTGCAGTGCCTGTGAGGAAGATAACCTGTGTGAGCAGAGGATAACGGCATCCCATGACATTTTTCATATAAACATTACGATAGATAGAAGCAAACAGTAGTAGCCACAAGTAAGAGAGATGCCCTTTCCTGTTACCTTCTAGACTAGACTGATATCCACTGTCATCTCAAGTAGCTTAATTTTTTTTGCTTTTCCCCATAGTTTCTGACTTACTGTCATTTTTTAAATACCCAGCAACAAACTTGTTCAACAATACACTTTCTTCAAAATGTGAAATTAGATTTCTGGTCTGAGATCCAACCTCTGTAATTTAGAAACATGTACTGATTGTTCTTTGGGGTAAATCTCACTGAACTTAAAACTCACTTTTTTTTTTTATGATTGCAGAGTTAAGAAAACTTTTTTAGCAGAAAGTTTCAGTGAAACTTTTCTCTGCTGATTCACATATATTATCAACTGGCAACGCATGATTATTAAGTCTGAATTTAAAATTTGATGTTATCAAATAAGGAAAGTCAGTTAATAGCACTGTTAGTAATACAGATGATTGCCACCCTAATCCTGAAACTAGTTCCACATTTTTTAAGAATATATTTAATGAATTCTATTGCCTAACTGTACTTTCTCTTCCTGGAACATGTGCCAAAATATGTCCATCTCTTGTTTTAAGCTTTTAGCTTTCCCTAAATACAATAAAACAGAAATGTCTCTACCCAGTCTGGTTACTATTGTTCAATGTGAATATTTATTTAGGCAGTCTGTCTTCAAAGCCTATTTGTAAAGAAAATAAGTATTTCCTTCAGTCAACAATTCATTAGAGTGGATTCCTATGTTATAAACAAAATCTAACTACATCAAACTACTTTATTAACATAACAGTCGCCAAAAATCTAACCCCACAACCACTCTTACCACTAACCTTTTCAAACAGCTGAATTTTGCTGTTTGGAACCTTCTACAACAACAAAATAATCTGCATATGAAATTACTTGTTTGTCTATCACACTATAACACAGTTATCCCCCACAACAGTCCCGCTTTCCCTGAAACTTACACAAATGTCCATTCTGATGGTCATGAACTGCTCACAAGTGACAGTACATCTCATTCCTGTGCTGCAACTTAAAATATTTTTATTGTTACATTTAACTCCACATGAGCAAAAGCAACGTTTGCTGAAGCAAATGGATAATTTCTTAGAAATATAAGCATTAACAGCCAAGAACAGGCCTCCAGTTGTTAGTCCAGCTCACATCTGCAATGCAGATCACTGCAGACATGAAAGACAGATGTTAAACATCTCATACCGAATAAAGAAAAAAAAAAACCAAACCACCAAACATTCTACCTGATTCATAGCAAATCTGTAGGATTAATTTGGTGGCAATACTAGATTGGCAATACTGGCAGTGTTCTGTTCTTCCAACAGTATATTTGCTACTGAAGGCAAAAATTTGTCTTCCTAAGTGAGACAGATGTCCAGCAAGGTGGAAAGACAGTAAGATGAGAGGAGGGAAAATAATAATAATTTAGCTCTTGTTTCCAAATATTAAATTTATAATATCCTTAATGCTTCAAAAGATTTATATAGACTATTACAAAAAGTATGCTTTAGAAATTATTCTCTGACATCAATTGCCATCTTGGCTTTCAGTCCACATGTACAAATTAACGGGGCACTTGCACACATGCTTTGAACTGACCTATTCTGGCACAGCAGAGAGGCCAGTTTGGCTCTTTCTGCATGTTCCTGTCCTTTGCACTTTGTAACAGTGCTATGGCATTCCATCAAGAACATAACCTGGTTGAACACTAACTAAACCTACAGAAGAAAAACAAGTTTTCATTTCCCTGCCAGACTTCGGAGCCACAAGCATGACAGCACCAGCAACAAGCAAAGCTGTAATACACCAGCAACAAGCAAAGCTCTAATACAGCAGCAGAGGTGAAGGGGAGGACAGGACTGCCTCTTCAGCAGCAGCATTGGCACAAACTGGCTTAAGATGACTCAGAAAGTGAACGACAGACAGTCTGTGCTTTCTTGGTTTGCATCCTTAGAGTGAGAACCATGTCAAAACAAACACCTCTCCACACAGAGCCAGGCTTATGTGAAGAATATGGAATTCCCTACAGCAGGATACACAGTCTCTTGAGACAGATACAGAAAAATTCTGACTGACTTCACAGGCACATTTATGCACTTCTCTGGGAGCTAGACATCTAAATACTTGAATGGTTACATCCTTGAGTATGCCTACAGAGTATAACAGCCTGACATTAGAGACGCGCAAGCTGGATCTGAATTACCTAGTACCAGTACAGGGTAGGTTGGAGTGCAGGACAAACTGTCCAGACATTAGAAACATGAGCGATGCACACAGTCCTAGAAACCACCTCTTCACTTATCCGGCTGGCAGAGGACTGCAGTGATACCTGGTGGTATACATAGTTGAGATTCTGCTGTTACCTTACGTTTATCTGCAGTATTGAGCAATGCAGACGTATGCTGCGATCTGACCTGAGCAGCATAAAGAGCTGCAAGAGCTCTGATACTCAAGGGAGCCTGGTTTCCAATACTGTTCTCAACCCAGCTGCCCATTCTCTGTCTACTAATACAAGAATACGAGTAGAGACAGAAAGACACAGAGAAGGAAGAGTGCGTAACAATTGCAAAGAAGGGAAATAAGGGAAAATGCAAAGAGGATAGAGAGTAATAATAACGAGAAAAAGAGCAATGGAAAAGGGAATAGAGAACATCCCTTTCTACAAATAAAATGCCTATCATTAGCCACTGACAGCCTAGTATAGCCTCCAGCAGGCTGAAACGATCAGAGTTGACATGGGCAGCTTCCATCACCTTTCCTAAAAAAAAAAAGAAGAGAAAGATGAAAGAAAAATCAAATAAATACAAAAAAAAAATAGATGGAGCAGGATGGTTTGGAGGAACATCTGTCTCCACATGTTTGAACAAGTTTTTGACATACTATTTTACTTTGTTTCATAAATGTGACTCTCCTCTCATCCTTCCTAAAATTTAGGCAGAAAAAAACAGGCCAAAACAAACATTTACGCCCCCCCCCTTCCCAAGCCTAACCACACAGAGGATTTTTAATTTGAGCTTTTCTAAGCTCTCAACTTCCTTTTGGATTCACAGCCCTCTCCCTTCCTTCTAACCCTCCAACTCCACGTTGGGTTCAGATTCTGGTCCGGCCTCAACAAAACAAAGTTCTTCAATGGAAGCAACCCATTATGCAAACACAGACTTCTAGCCAATAAACCATTAAGTAAGGAGGAAAAAGACCTTGATGGGGGAGGATTACCTTGGTAACAAAGCCAGTAGGATGGTGACCATGCAGTGCCCCGACACAGAAACAGGAAAGCTATAAAAAGGCAACGGCTGAGTCATTCATGCTTTTCAGTCACATTAACCAGCTCAGCCTTGGAGGCAACTGCCTACACCAAGACATGACTGAGCCAGGAGGGAAAATTGCCTTCAGAAATCAAAGGGGTCACAAAGAAATCACAGGGAAGGCGCAAACTGCAGTGTAAGGGTCAGCGTAACAGAAAGGTTCCACCTACACTCACCCGTATGACCTGCTTCCTCTTCTCCTTTAATTAAAAACAGTGGTGATATGCTTCAAAATTCTGTGCAAAGCCTAGCTGTGAGCAATGTTCAAATTGTTTTTATCTATGATATGGCTTAGAAAAATAGTTCTGCTTTAAAGACTTACACATGTACAGCTACGGATTGACTATCTGTTTGGGCTCGCACATCAACATTGCCTGAGATGGCCCTGAGGAATGCGGTATCACGATGTGGCAGTGGTTGTACAAACCTACATCCCCTTTGGTCCAGCACACCTTTGAGTCCCTAACAGGCCAATTTCAGAAAAAGGTTTAGACAAACTATAATATGAATCTGAGGACAATCTGTGGACACTGGGACAAGAAGCAGACTGTGAATTCAACTCTAAGGTGAAGTTTAATACAAAGAAGATCCTCACTCTAGGGGGATGTTAGATACAATACCCAATTCTTAAAACACCTAAGTCTAATGGTTGGTTCTCCGTGAGTAGCCTGGTGATCTGGGGAGGGTTATTCCTAGGAAGAATGAAAAATAGGGGGATTCATATTTGTTTTCCGGAGTAAATATAAAGTAGAACTGTTTGATGTGAAAAGTAATTTACTCCAAGATAAATAAGCAATGAAAGTGCTTGAAAGCTGTTTTAAACAGCCATACATAAAATTCCTATATTCAACTAATGTTTTTGTCCACTAACTAACTTTAACAGTCAAGGCAGGGGAGTCTCCTAAAGTGTTCGGTGAAATAGAAGAGTTTAAGGAACCTATACCAAAAGGGAGCCCAAGCCTCAGCAAAAGATTGCCAAGTCCCTTCTGTACAACCGAAGATTTTTCCACAGATCGCTTTGTATTCACACAGCTCTTCAGTGCCTCCTAACAAAAGTCTTCTCACATGGTTCTGGACGTGATCAAAGCCTCTGAGCTCACTACTGCTGGGATGCTGGTTCACATAGGGTCATATTGCAGGAAAACAGAATGATTTTAAATCAGGTTGTCAGTGCAGATCCTATGCTCTGGATTCTCTATTCATCATATTTCCTCCAAATGACTGCAAATTTGTACATCTAGCAAAGTAACACCTGTATAATACATTTGGAAACTACAATTAACCTTATCTCCATATTTCCCTACAGCTTTTCTTCGTTCATCTGTAAGAGAACTCTTTATTCCACAAGATCAACAGTTGCTACCTTCAAATTAAACAGTTTACTTTTTTTTTTTCCTATGGAGGGTCAAAGCTTTAGGGGTTTTTAAGCTTTTTTGGTTTGGCTGGGTTTTTAAGGAGACTGTTTCCCTGCTAGTTTTACTACAACAGCAATACTGCTAGTATCTTCTCCCACACATTTCTCCTTCATTGAGCTTTACATTATCTAACAATTATTTTAATTAAGAGGTTTTTGCTCTTGTTCCTACAGATGCAACACTATTATCCTGCACGGAACAGAATCGTTTAGTTATCTGAACTACACATACAACCAGCCCAAAGCTTGTACAATTTCACTGTGACATACTGGATGACAACAGTCTCCCCTTGCCCTTGTAAAGTCTATAAGCTTCCATACTATGGAGAAGGAGCTGTTCCATTTTCCAGCTCCCTAATTAACGCATTAAATATGACTGTTTTCAAACAAAGCCCTGTGGGAGCACAGTTGACATTCTCCTCGGCAATTAATATTAAGGGCCATTTATAATCTTTCTGAACATTCCCACCAACTTCTAGATGCACGCATTTTCTTGTTGCTGCTATCTGCATTTGTCAATCTGTTCATCAATTGCCTCTGAGAAATTCCCCAAAAATCTTACGGAAATTTATCATCTAACCTTGTGTTCATTAAATCTGATCTTTCTTTAAACATGTTACAGAAAGCTGCTCTATCCCTAGTAAACCCATTCAGAATAGGCCTCATATTCTGACAGAAGCCACGTGTACCATTCCATAATTATTCACCACTGTTCCACTAATCCAAAAAAGGACAAAATAAAAATCTGTAATGATAGAAATAAATTTTAAGAATAAGAACTAAATTGCTTAGTTCTGCTTGATCTCTTATTACTGAAACTTGTCCTGATGTTATTCTTATGCTGATGGATGTTTTAAATAAAGCGCAATGCATAGATAACCCTCCATGATGATATCCAAAACCTTTTGTCTTCCCCAGCTGCGTGTTCTCAGGATTTGCTGTAGTTTCTTTAGTTTGGAAATACTGAAGTACAATGTGGCATAAGAATCACATCACCATTATATTCTCAAGTGAATTAATTTCATTAAAGATAATAAAGGTCTGTGTTTCCTATTCAGAACAGTCCTTTATTCAAAAAGATGCAAGCAATGCAGACAATCAGAGAACACATAAAATTTCTAATGTAAAAGATGACATCCAAAGCCATAACAGTGCAGATGACATGCCAAATGAAAATAACTTTCTTTAAAAAAAAAAAAAAAAAAAAAAGGAGCTGTTTCTCCCAAAACTTGCACACAACTTTGGAAAAACATAATGTAAAGAGAGAAACCAGACCTCCTAACACCTGTCCTCTCTCTTTAATCTATTATATGTTTGGACTAATTTTAACTTTTCCTTATGTTTCCTTAATATGGGGAGTACTGAAGACATTCCAGAAAGTAGGAAAAAAAACTGTGCCTTTCCTTAAAACTTGAAGACAGAATTATCTTGGAGTTAGACTGTCAAATCAACGTCAATTTCTCAAAAACAATGGGAAAAGTATGCATTTGAATTTATTAACAAAGTAGTACACAGGGCTTGCAAGATTACTGTTAGTATCATATATTTATACATTTTTAATTAAGAGAACTTTAGAGACCATAAAAATAAAAAAAAAAATATTGTAACAGACTCCTCAATCCAGGCCAAAGTCTACTAAAATCCAGTGAGTGAAAGCTGAAATTAACAAGCTCTTAATAGAAATAAACAGCTTTTAAAATATTTTTAAATAGGGAAAATATTCATGGGGAACAATTTACAAGGACCTGAGATGGATTTTCCATTACTGCTTATTTTAAATTCAGAACTTCACTGCCTCAGAGGTAAGGATTACTTTGAACAGGACTGACTTCATTAAAAGATACAGTGCATGTTATGCAGGTGATTACACTAATCGCATCTCTTCCTTCCAGCATGCTATTCTGTCAGTGTATGAAAACACACAGCTTAAAGTTTTGTAGAAGGAACTTGGTTCAATCAAAATATAAAACTATTACTGCATTGCACCTGGAGAACCTTGCTACTTGACCGCAATTGCATCACAAGACATAAAAAAAACTTGATAAAATAAAAGCAAAGGATGGGATCTGACTTCATTTTGGAGAATTCTGTACAGCCATGTGAACATTTTGAAGGTCATTTTATGTTACCCAACAAATAACCAGGTTTCCAGAGAAGCCGATTCGCACACTCCAGCAACAACTAAATTCAGCTTTTATCAAATTGAATTCCAGAACCCTTGAACTCTAGCAGTGAACACTGTATACAATCTACACCACTACTTTCCATTAAGATAAGAAGCATATAGATTTAAGAGTTCCCGCTAATTACAAGTGTGCCAGTAGAGGTCAGACAGGCCAGTGACATCTAGAGATTCATGCTCCACGGCAACATAATTCATGTGGCTGGAAAGCCACTGGAACCGACTGGTACAATCCACTATTTCTTTAAAACTACCTATGAAATACAGAAAATTATTTGATGTGAAGAATGAACACATTGGGTATTGTTTGTTTTAACCAATGTTTCTCCAGCTTTAGCTAAGGGGATTACTACAGAAGCAAGAGATGGAAAGATAGTAATCTAGTGACAGCTGATGTTTACATTATACATACAGAGTAGTAGCATAAAAAGTTACTAGCTGTGTAGCTAATTTCCTAACCATACCACTCTTTTAAAGTTTCTTCCTTTATATCTTACTCTGAAAAAAAGCCAGTTTTTAAGACAGAAAATTTATTTTATTTGGCTCGCATGCCTGTCTTTAATAACTTCAGTGTACGTTGCCAGCCATCACAATGATGCATGAATGTTCTTGGGTTTTACTAGGGTCATCGTGGAATTAAACAGAACAAAGAAGATAAATCAACAGCAGCAAGTATCATCATCGTTTCTCCTCATTGCACAGGCATGGAAAGTAACAGATATCACCATTTTTCCCTGATCATGGTATGTTCATTCTTTAAGCCTGAGTAGTTTTTGGTTTTGTACACTGTATTCAAATATCTAGTCAATAGATGATTCTCCTGCTCTCACTAATCCATAGCATTCTACCACTTGTTCTGCTGCCACGTACAAAGCACTCTAAGCTTGTCCCTTGCGGCTATTTTGTTGTTGTTGTTCAGTTGGTTTTTACAACACATTTACATCCCACTCTTTAAATTCCCTATTTGTCTTCATGTAATTCCACTGTGCTATACTATTTTTTTAAAATAATTCTTATCACTGCAGCTCCAGCTTTCTAATGTCTGAGAGCAGACTAGATGTGGCTGCTTCTAGTCTACTCAGCAATTCTCTTAATACTCCAGTTTGCAACATGATATCTAACGTATTAACATCAGTCCACGGTTTTTGCTTTCTGTGTAGTACTCATAGGTAAACATTTTTTCCCCACCTTATCCATGAAGGAACTGTAGGAGAAAGGAATCAATCATCTCACAGACAAGTGAGAGTCTACTACTTCTACTATTTCCCTATTCATAGATTTCATAACTTATTCATTCTTTTTTGTCCTAGATGTAATTGTGTTGTTCTCTTAGCATTAAATTGGAGTCCAAGTCAACACCACTTTCAACACCTTCAGAACATAAATGGCCCAAAATTGTGCTTTCCAAAGGCCCCAAAAATCATACTTTTAAAAAAATAATAATTTCCTTAGATTTATGTTACTAACCAATAGCTGAAATGTGAGAAAAAAAATAGGGAAAAGAACCTGGCAAACCAAATTTGCAATTTTCTAGTTTTCATCAGTCAATTGTCATACATATGGATGTTATCTATACTACCTAGAACTTCTACAGTAGCTGAAGGACCTTGAGAAAAATATTTTTTTTAATTAACTGCTGGTATCTGTGATATGACCACAAGTGAACACAAGACAGTTCCAATAAGATTAGTGGCCAGTCTAGACTACATCTGCGATTGCTAACAGATTGGGAGAATTTCTCAGATTCATCACCTTGACTGTAATTGGGCACTACATCAACCACTACTTTGAGCCAGATCTACTTGTAGCTTTTCTCCCAATTAAGCGAACCAAAAAAACTACAAGAGCTTTGAATTAGTAAAACTAGATTTTATTAGAACATAGCTTGGCTATTACAATAAAGAAAATTTAGAAAGACAGAATCAAAATGAAAAGGATTTATGAACAATTGTATGTCCTTTCTACTGTGTCCCCTCCAGCGTAGATCTTTTCCTTTGGCCTTGCTCTCAGGTCTAGCATTTTGTGGAGGCTTTTGGGTAGCAACACATTTTACTATGTCTTTGATAGACTGAAAAAGTCCATTTCCAACACTGTTAGAAGACATCTTCATGGGTGTCTGTTCAATACTGTCGTGGTTTAACCCCAGCCGTCAACTAGGACCACGCAGCCATTCGCTCACTCCCCTTCCCCATCCCACCGCAGTAGGGCATGGAGAAGAAGAAGAAAAGGAGGAGGAAAAAATACCTCATGGGTTGAGATAAAGACAGATAAATAGAACAATAACAGAAGAGGAGGAGAAGGATGATAATAATAACAATAAAAATAATAGAATATGTAAAATAAAGTGATACAACATAAGTCGCTTTCAGCACTCGATGATCAGTTGCCCATCCCATCCTGAGCAGCGATTGTGGATTCCTGCCCCCCAGCCAACCCCCATTTGCCTATTAAGCTTGACGTTTATGGTATGGAATATTCCATTGGCCAGCTTGTCCTGTTTATGCTCCCTCTCAGCTTCTATGGGAAGCTGAAAAAGTCCTTGACTAATGTAAACATCACTTAGCAACAGCTAAAACAATATGTGTTATCAGCATTATTCTCGTACTAAATCCAAACCACAGCAGCTACCAAAAAAAAAAAAAATAAAAATTAACTAACAATATCCCAGCTGAGACCTGGAAAATTACTTTTTAAGGGGGTATTGGGTTTCTGGTAATACTACGGGTTCCAGACCTGTTCTGTATCTTGCACTGCCTACCTGATCCACCATACTCTTGTACTTCAAATGACAGATAGTCCAAGCCTTATCATTTTCTTTTACTTCCATGTCCTTTCCCCCTCCTCTTGTATTTCTGAGAACTCATCTGAGGACTGAATACAACATCTACCGAAGTGTAAAATGTCAACCCACACAACCCAATTGTTCAGCTGTTTCTCCTTTTTGCGTCCTTTCCAACCAAACAAGAACTTCAAAGCGGAATTGTTTTGAAGTTCTTAAAATGGCTATGAAAAAGATACATGAAATATAACTTTGATAAATGTCAGGTGATAAAAAACAGGAAAAAGGACCAGGATCCTGATGACATATATAATGATGGACTCTGAATTGGTCAGTAGTACCCAGGAATGTAATTTGTGAATTATAATAGCTTTCTGTAAATGACAACCAAAAATAAAGTAAGGAATTATTCTGAAAGGGAAAGAGAACAAAACTGAAAACACCATTATGCCATTATAATTCTATATCATGAATGCTATTCAGCTATCACTTTTCTACAAAGAATATCACAGAACTGTGAAATACACAGTGGCAACAAGGACAATCAAGGACTTCGAGGAACAATTAAATAGATTAAAAATCTCCATTATGCAGAAGGAAAGACTGAGGGGGACAATACAGGTAACAAAACCTAAAGTATCATGGATAAAAAACAATCTTCTGCTTTTGTCTTTTTCAATTAAAAAAAAAAGAAATTGTCAAATGAAAACCCTAAATTATCAGCAAAGGTGACTCCTTTGGAACTCCTTGTCATAGGGTACTGCAAATGCTGTAAGTTTGCACCAGCTCATAAACTAACTCAATACATTCATGAAAGGGAAAGGAAGGTAAAAAACCCAACCAAATAAACAAAAACAAAAAAAAAATGCAAACAAACAGAAAACAAAGAAAAAACCCTAACAGATTGACCTGAACCCCCTGAGCTGCAGGCTGTCTGAGACTTGGAGAGTAGTCCGGTAAAGTATCACTGATATTTCTCTACACTTTTACTCTGAGGAGTGAACTATTTCATCTCATTAAATGGAGTTTAAAACTGTTGACACCCTGGCCTACTGTCTACTGAAAAAGGAGAAAGACAAATCACTTGGAGACAATCTCCTGGAAGATAAGGAAAATCCAAGGGAATAAAAGATTGGGCCAACTTTTTGACATGAGATAAATCTATTCCCTCTCCTCCTGGTGACAAAATAACCAAGGCACGCGATGCCAAGCTATTACAGCAGGAATAGCTTTGCCCTGACAAGGCAGATCAGGAATCGAGTAACCCAGTAGATACTGAGGGTAAACACAGGAATGACAGCTCCAATTTGCCTTTCAAGCATGAGCAGCTTCATTTACTAGAAGAGGTGCATGGAAGAATCATTCAGCTTAGCACACAGGCACTCAGGAAAATGACTTCATATCATAGATCTACAATGTTCCGGGAAGCGAGAAATCCGTACTGAGAACGACAGGCGCAGAGAATAACTCAAGTGTTGAACTGGTGGTGACACTTTCTTCTTCAGTACCTAAAAGGCAGTGATACAGTGTTACTGCTTTCAATGCCACTCACACCACTTTCTAGTGTCAAAGGGGAAGTTCAGACAACACTCTATGGGCTGTTGGTGCCAGAAGAGATAGAAAACACATCAGAGACAACATATGTAGACCATGTAGATGCATACATGACCTATTCATTAGTGAAGACAAGGACCCTTTTCTTTGTCTTATCCACAGAGGTAATGCACATGCCCTTCTCCCCCCTATGCCTTGTTTCAGCAACAAAATATAAAGACCCCTTGTTAGTCCATTTCAGGTCGATCAGGTCCTTACCGTCATTTTAGTTTGACAGTAAAATGTCACATTCAATCAAATATTCATATCATTTCCTGCACTTCTTCCATTCTTTATTCCCAGCTTTTAAAGGATCTTCAAAAGTTCATGCATTTTCCAAAGAAGCAATATAGGTTTAAACCATCTATAGTACTTTTAATCCATTATGATCTTGCACAATTACTTAATGGTAAGATAGTAGCTAATGAGAAAAGTCAAAAGAAATTGAACTCATTTCAAGAAACAGTATTCTATTCAACAGTATTTAATTACTTCCTTAGATCACAGAAAGGAACTCATATTCATACCAGCAATTAAAATTTTTTAATGTAGTAAGGGCAAACTCTTCTGAAACCAGTTATTATTAAGAAAATACTTTCCTTTTGAAACTTCTTTTTTCATTTCTGTGGATAGAGAAGAATCCCACTAGAATATTTGAATATAATATAAACTGACAAATCAAATAGATGCTTTAGCAATAAATATTCCACTTCATTTCTGGCTGACTCTTGCAATTGTCTTTCATTTGTCATCTACTATAATGTTAGTGCAAAAGATATTACTCCAAATACAAAATCATGACCAAATTAACCTCCCTGATTTCTTTTTAATAAATTGTTTCAAAAGTAAATCCTTTTCTACAATTTAACTCAAAAAAACTCCCAACCTATAAAATACTCTATAATCAAAAATATATCCATAAACTACTGCTGTTCTAATTTTTCCAGCACAAAAAAAAACCCACATCCTTAAACTATCACAGTGGGGCAAAAATAATAATTTATGAGGTCATATTATGAAATACTATCAAATTTTCCCCAGCTTTCCTGTTAAAGTGCTGACATGTTTAATTGCTACTAAGAAAAAATAACTTGTGCAATGCCCAGATAACTTACCAAATCCAGTTTCGCTACGAAAAGGGCTGTACTGTAAATGCCAGAAAAGATTACAACAAAAGAAATCCTTAAATCTCCCTTAAGTTATCTCTAGTGACAGCATCTATGACACTAAAACTTTCCAAGAGCAGTAGCATCAGAAATTTACTGGTTCTAACCCATTTTGGTTTTATGTCATTCCATTAGAACCACTTCTTCAGCTTCCCCTAGAACTTCATCATGAATTTGAAATGCTGAACCTTCCATAACTTTGAAATTCCTTGTTGCATAAGAGCTATATGTGAATTTGGGAATGTCACCACACAGTTGGGATCATAAGGAAACTTTTCAGCAAGGATCGGTAACCACTGATGCAATTTTGGAAGGAAAAAAATAGTTCTACAGAATTCCACTAGTTTATCGCAAGTAAGAAAAGTAAATTAAAATATTATCTGAAGCTAAATCTTAGCTACGTAAATCTTGCAACAATATAATGCATCACAACAAAGAGCACATTTAATCAAATCCATAAATTCATCTAAGCTATTGGCAAATGCAAAACTCAAACCATGTTATACAGCATATTGCCAAATCATACAAAATCCTAATCCCAGAAATCTACCATTATCTTGCCTATCTCTATATAGCAAAATTTGCTTACAGAAATACAGGTTTGAAATCTATAACTACACAGGGTAATTTAAGGTAGTATTTGCTAAAATTTAGAATGCTGGTAATAAGATTTATGGGCCAGAGGCTTTTGCCAGCACAATCCGGAAATACATACGTGTGCACTATTTTAAACTGAGTTAGACAGAATTTCAACTTACTTATTCTTTTTCCTACCAAAATAATAATAAAAAGTAAAAATTACAAAGAATAAAAGCTTAACTTGTTATTTCAATCGCCACTGAAACATCACATTCAAAGCTTGAGCTCAAGAAGATCAAATAATGCCATTATGGCAAATATCTCACATTACCAGACATCTTGAAAGCACTTATTTGGGAAGGCTGGCATAATTTATGACATATCCTAGTCTTTCCTCTCATTTGTACTCTTCTCAGGACAAAAGGAGCATTGCCTCCAAGAATATGATGACCTAAAGGGAACAGACCTTCAGCATTCATCTTCACTTTTATTGTTACAATGTCACCTTTTGTAATTTCTATACAATTCGCTTCCAACTGGGAGCCACAAACTTCTCTCTTTTCATTAATATTTTTTATACTACATATTTTGTTTAGAAACACAGTATTCACGCCTGAGAAGAAAGCATGAAATCAAAAGAAATTATTTGGTGGAATTTATTTTGATCCTGCCATCAGTGAAACAATTGCCTAAGAAGGGGAAAAAATGGCAATTTCTTAAATGTTCTTGATACAATCAATGTCCTAATCACCACTGCAGTGTCTTATTTTCATTCAGACTTATCTATCCATCACCCATATTTCCATTCTCTTGAAATGCCTGAAGATAATCTCTTATTTTACTAGCAAATAACAGAGGAATGAAAAGTAGCTCAGCTTATCCTGGCCAGATAAAAGCCATACCCAGCTACTTCTAGTCCCATTAAAATAAGCTTAATTAATTTAAACGTAACATTTTCAGAATAAGCTTTGTACACAGTTGACCTTGTTCTCTGTAACAACCTTTTACACCATCCTGCTCAAATCACATAAATTGTCTCCTCTGTCACTTCAATTCCCCATGGCTATGATTTTTCCTTTTCATATCCTGTCCTTATCAGCTGCCTAACTACAAAAACATCTCATAAATTATACTGTCTCAAAGGACCATAGTATAATTTCCTACTGTTGTTGTAAACCAAAAAAACCTGTATGGAAATACAGTTATATACTAAATATTTAATTCACCTTCTTGTGAGATAATATGAATATATTTGTATGACTGAAAGACTGTTGTTTTTTTTCGGAATGATTTCCTGTTTTTCTTTATTTGTACTCACACACCACCCCCTACAAAATATAAAACAAACAAAGAAAAAAGCAGGTGTATTTTAAAATAACCTAGGTAATTCAAGTTTTTCCTTCTAGGAAATAGAAAAAGGAAAGCATGTATAGATCTTCCTGAAATTAAAAAGCTCAATTTGACAAGTTACTCTTAATTTCCACATTCACCACAGAACATCATAATATATGAGGTTTATTAGGAACACAAAAATGTACAAAACCAACTTTCTAATATTAAGGACAATTCAACATTTTTGTGCCTTTCATTGTTAAACAATAAGAAGCACTAACTTATTTACTAAGCATTCATACACTTTCTAACTCCTCTTCAAATGTTGCAATTACTAAAGTGTCTATAAACAAAATTGCATGTGACAGATCTAAGAATGTATATAAAAGCTTTCACCCACAAGTCTATTTTTGTGTTCAAAATCAGAAATCCCCTATGACTGCTGGTCAACAAAATTTTAAAGTCATTTCAATTCTAACAAAGTGATGTAGTGTTGGGAGATTCCATGCCTTTCCCACTGTCCACTTTCAGCTTTCCAGTGTCCACTGGTTTTCCAGCCAGAACTGATAAAGCCAGAGTCCATTTCTAATCTCACCTCTTACAGAGGCCTGACTCACTCAGACTTGCCAAGCCACACAATTCAAGCTAAAATGGGATTTGTCACACAGAATTTTTTCGTGTAGTACACAGAATGCTTGACACTGCACATTGCTGATCCAACAGAACACTGTAGCATCTAACTACACAGAAGTCTGAATCCAAAAAATCTGAATCATAGCTCCCGTTTACAAGCATCTGATGAGTTCTTCGTGCATTTGCCTATAAGTTACCATTTCCTATTATGCACCATCAGGCATGAGTGGTTAATTAGTTTTTTCCCCATATGCCAGTCCATACAAAAATTCCAACTACTAGCTAGTGGTAGATCATCAGTTTACACAAAGTACCTTTAAATCCAATATTTGCATATCTCCCGGTCCGTGTGTCCTCCTCCAGATAACAGCATATATGTTTTGGAGGACTTTGTTAGTTCTTTCAAGAGATATATTCTTACTGATATTTAGCCAAGTATTTAAGTTGTCATCCCTTGTGTCACCAAAGTTTTCATTACTTCAGCTGAAAAACTACATAACTTATCCTAGGCTCACACATAGTAATTGAAGCACACAATAACGGTGTTTCACATATAATATTATTTCTGCCCAATGCAATACTAAAACTCATGAAGCTGAGAGCTGGATAGAATATCCAGATAAGGCTGAATGCCATTTCCAATTTCACTGAAACAAAGTAAAAGGCATAACATTCTTTCACCTCAAATCGCTGAAATTTCCATTTGTTTAACTCTTACTCTTCCCTTGTGCTGAAAAACAGAAAAGCAAAAATCATACTTCCAAAAAGAAGCTGGTTGAAAGAGATAGAGGGAAGGAGGAAACCAGCCTTTCATTCCTTTGTACAAATGGCAGCAAGTACTAAATTTTGAACAGTTATGGCATGTTTTACATTTCAGTCCAGCAGAATAGGATCTATGCCTGGTCCCAACACTGTTTAGAAACACTAGCACCTGACTCCATGGTCATATCACAATACTAAGTTCAGCTTGTTTGATGAATATGTTTGCCCAAGCACAGTCCCAAGTTATGACAAGTTCTACCATTTTCAGACCAAAAGTGTATCATCCCTCCCCACCTAGAAAACGAGCAGTGCTATCTGCTATTACATCTTTTCCTTTGAATCTCATCTTGAAATGTGTGTTATGGCTTACTGTCTCGGCTCAGCATAATCGATGTGAAAGAGCACCTGCAAACAGAATCTACAAAGAGTATTTGAAAATACCATAATTCAGACAGGCATAATACCTTAACAGTTTCATCTTTATCAAGAAAATAAGGAAATGCATTTGGTTAACGACTCCACCAGCCATGGTAGAATCCTCCAGGCAAAGAACACACGCTTGCCTTCATACTAGCGTCATAGCGTGATTTTGTAGGTAGCTACTTTTTTTATAACCTGGGTATTGACTCCATGGGTAATTCGGGTAGCTCATACATAATAAAATGCTCAAAACCAGATAAAAAGTAAAATATAGAGTCAGGTTCTCTAATTACTATTTACTTTAGAAAGTAAAATGGGAAGGGAAAAGTACTTAAAGTATGCCAGCAACTCTAGGAAAGCTAGATGAAATGCTAAGTTCCCATTGACAGCCACATTATGATTTTGGGTTTTTTTCATGAAACGTCTTAGGGGAGAAAAAAAAAGCTAAGCTTCATAAAATAATAAGCAAAACAAACCAAGGTAAAATATATCTATATTTCTCTTAGGACTCTACTATTATAAACCACTTTAGTTTTGCCTTTTGCTGTGTAACTCCTACAGAAACTACCGAGTTATTTGCTTGTACTGCAGGAAAATGCATTATTTTTTCCCCAACATATCTGCTGGGTTTTTTTTTTTCCTCTCCTTTGCTAACTATGGAAACCTAAGCATTAGGTATCAAGGAAACATCTGAGCAAGGTTTTGGATGGAAACAATTTCAGTATCAGTCATGGATACACATATGCTTAGTCATGCCAAAACGTTATAATGGCATTCACTCTGTAACACAAAAGAAGCAATCATTTGAAATAAGGACCACACAGAAGACAATCTTGTACCCAAGGAAACAGAACAGCGAAGTATCTCATTTTTCACACCAGATTACACAAGCAGTAACAGATTCTAAAGCAAGTATGCTAAAAGGGCTACTTTCCACTAAAAGAAAAAGGATATGATTTTACAAGCCCAATATTATGTTTTCATTCATAAAATCTGGGAACAGGGCCAGACCTGACTGCATACATTCAATTTGACCTTTCAGGAACATTTATTTCACTGCAGAACCTCCACACTAGTAGGTAACTTTGAATTACACCAATAATGCCAGTCACAGTATCGCCTCCCAGTGAAGTAGCTGTTAATTATAAAATCCTTCTGGGACCATCACTCATAAAATTTCTGTCCTACAGATTACATCAATGAGCCTGGTTGTCTAAAGAAAGTGACAGTTTTGGGTGCTAGCAATGCAATTCACTAAACTGTGTCAATTAACACAGAATCTTGCAATAATGGTAGTGACTGAGTCCAAGAAAATAACTCCGCTTTTCTATGAATGTTCAGTTCAATGGTGCCCAAACTTCTTACCCAAGAATAATATCTACCTTATTGACAGGAGGTGGCTGCAAATACAGCAAGATCAAGCCAACCGGAGATATAAGTCACCGTAGATAGAAGCCAAATAATTCGTGGTGACTGTGTGTACAGCACGCACTCTACAGCGCTCGCATGCAAAGATGCATCCCAGACCAGGATCCCACGTCCCGACTGAAGCCAGAAGCTTGCAGTGAGCTGTTACCAGCAGAACTACACATACACCTCACACTTACCTTCTCATTTCCTCAGAGACCTTTTAGGAGCAACGTCTAGCATGGATAATTTTCCTTCTGGGCATATGTTAGATACTTGGGGTGTAACTGACACAGAAATGGATTAGAAGCCACAAAATTTTGTTTCAAATCCTTCCTCAGTTTTAGATTTTTTTAGAAACTTCAAGATGTCACCTCATCTGCACCATTCTCTTTCCTTGCAGTAAACAAACACAGTGCCTCCTCCGGTTCACCAAAGTACTGAAAAAATAATTACGTGATTGTGAGATATTCAACATTATGATTTCAGAACCATACAGGTATTGCATTATGCAAGAAAACAGAATATATAACATTTAGAATGAAACTTTAGTGTACACAAAGTACATGGACTTGGTCACTTTAAGCGACCAGCATCTCATTCACCCAGAAACTAAGAGGGGTCTACTGGGATTACTTTTCATTATATCTCAGACTTCTAAAAAATCTAAGCCTTTGCATAACTCAACTTGCCTAATATTCAGTATTATTTTCATAACAAAGAAATCTAGCACTAATTACTTTCCTGATAACATTCCACTAGTAAAATCAATGTAAAAGTACCAGAGAATTGGAAACTATATTTGTTCCAGGAGACTCTCTTATTCTTTTAAATGTATCACTTTATAATAAATTACCAATCTACTGTCAATAACTGAAACAATGCTTACAACTTATTAATCTACCGACCCATGCCTCCTCAGCAGATTCATTAAAAACCTTGGCAAAATAAAAATTTAAAAAAAATCTGACCACCGACATAGTGTAAAAATTTCAAAGACTAACCAGACTTTAATTGGATATTTTTTTCAAACTTTTTATCATGAGCCTAATGACAAACCTGAGACTCAAGTCTGAAATGATACCTTATCATTCTTCAGATTATTTGAAATAACTTCAGCTTTCTTTTTAGGCTATACTTGCAGGTACTGCAGTCAATCCACCACATTTAAATTGTAATTATGACCCTGAATGCTGCAGATTAAGATAGTATTCATCAGTAGTTTGGCAATACAAAAGACTGTGTCAGACACAAAGGGATCTTAGAAGAGTGGGGATTTTTTTCTCCCCTTACAGACCATGATATGGGCTCCAATCCTGTTTTATTGAAACCATTATCAATTTTCTCTATTTCCTTCAGTCTGAAAAAGATTAGAGTTCCTATTATATAAGATTGATGATGATGACATGGTGACTAAAGCACCAAAAATTCTCAATCATGATTTACCCTTAATCTTTTTGAAGACAACCAATTTTTTTTCTTTTTACCTGTTTCCCATTTCCTTTCTATGGTATGCACATCTCATTGCTTTATTAATAACCTTTGGAGAATATTTCTAAATGAGGTTTTTCAGATGACTTGTCCCAATTCTTTCTTCTCTTAGTAGCTCTCAAAAACTTTTCTAAAACCACCTTTTCCCCATCAACACAGTATTTAAAAGATGTAAGTTACTTTCTGTTGACAGTTTCTGATTATTGACATTGTATTTTTGTTTGTTTGTTTAAAGTCAAGTATACACTGAACTTGGTACATTTAAGTGTTTGAAAATAAAGTTAATTCTGTACATACTAAAACCCCAAAGAAATTAAAGGCAGATCTTAATTCATTCTTATCCCCTTTTATATAAGCTGATGGTGTGTGATACACTTAGCAGAACAGAATTATGGATTTCACATAATCCTTCACAATAATCAGAAGAAATTTCTCCCCAGTTGCAATATCACACATTTCAGAACCAGCAATACGATCAATAATCACTGTTAAATTACAGTGTCAGATCTTTTGTAACTAACCTTGGTCTACAAAGCTCATAATGTTTTAAGATCTGATTCAGGGAAAGAAAACAATCTATTTATGAAGCAATTCACATTACTGAGGACACTTGACCTAGATCCATTCATTTTAAAGTCCAGGAGAACAGCTGCTGCACTACTGAGCTTGAGGGGAGACCTGGACCTCAAAGTCTACTCCTTGTATTGGCTGAGTAACTACTTTATTCTTCCTAGATTTGGAGAGGTAGATATAAAAACATTAGCTATAAAGCTAATATCTAATATGGCTTGTTTATTCTATTTAGCCAAATTTTCCTGGAAAACACTATTATACCACTAACACTTAAGTGTATAGTCCATGTCTGAACAGAATAGATAAAGCGAAAAGGAATGGACACTGCTTGGCAACCTGGAATTCAATGATTATTCTGAACACTCCCACTAAAAGGTTTACTTCTATTTTTCAAACTTTCTATGTAGTTTCTTCTGTTATTTAAATGCCTCATTGCATACATAAGAAAAACCTAGCAAAAAAAAAATTTCCATAGCAACTATTCCAAGGAATGCAGTTCAGCAATTCATATCATAAAATTTTACGTAGTTTGACCAATGCTTTTCTTTATCTAGATAGATTTCTTTATCTATGTTCAAGTGGAAATGTTAATATTGGTCACGAAGAGTTTCATATTAACACAATATTAAAAACTAGACCTTACCCAGAAGAATGTGCTGTGATCCCTAGAGAGACTGTGATGGTAACCTTCCAAAGTTTAGCATTTCCAAAACTCTAAGGTGATTCTAAAGACATTTCAAGCAAGAATTTGCTTTAATATTTCAAATGTCTACAGTAACATCACATAAAAATAGAAGGAGAATTTATAAGATTTTTACATTAACTAAGAATTTTCCATAGCAAAAAGCTTCTGATTAAGAAGCCAGAATCCATATTTAGACTAATTGAGTGCAAAGTTTTTGAATTTTTTTTTTCCAATTAGAATTGTTCTTGGTTGGTTTTTTTTAAGGTTTGGAGTAGATTAGTTTTGCAAATCCTTTTGGGATTTATACACTATCCTTTTGCTCTCTCATGGCAACATATTACTGACAGTGTACTACTGATTATACGCTTCGTATTTTAGACAAACAAATATAAAGAATTATTAAAGTATCAGCCTCGAACACCTCAGAATGGATTCTTATTGTAATGTGACCAGAAAAAATCTTTAGTATAATCTTAGTCGTAATACAGGGGATTTTTAGGCTCATTACAGCAGAGCTGACAGCATGCATGATATTCCAAAGTAAGGTCATTTAAGTGATATTATTCACTTAAGATACAGCTGGCTGTATTCTTACCTATCACAAAACATATTTATAATAGATTTTTTGACAAAAAAATAAAATAGAAAAAGCTCTTATCAGGAGAAAATTTCTATCCAACAGTGCAAAGTATCATTGCCTTTTCCTGCTTGGGAACTCCCCTAATTTAGGAATGAAGGCACATTCCAACAATAACTTTACCCTCTCTTTCACAAGAAAATTCACGCTAAGTTGGTAAACCAGACTGGAGATCAGAAACAGATGACTGTAGACACCTCGCATGCAATTCTTTCTTGCTTTGTTTTGACATGACCTGCATGTCCTTCTGTTTAAGCCACCAGATTCACGTGATAACCTGTCAAAAACTTCCTTATTACAAAGTCTCATGTCATTCACGTCTTCATTGCCATATTGAAGGAACCTACGAGTGGAGCCCAGTATTTAGACTGCCTCTGTAATAAACAGAGCCTCAGAGCACCTCAAATTAGCAACAATCAGAGCAGAATGCCATCTGAAATAGCTGTTTGGAAACAAAAAAGAGTTTATCTTAGGCCCACTCTCTGTTCAAGGCTTTAGGACTTAGCTCCAGATAACAGTGCTGCACATGGAGATTCAGAGCAGGCAGTCCCCTCCTACAGTAATCTATCCCATCCAAACAGGAGCAATGGTCACTCTGAATTCAGAGACATAAGAAGCAGTCACAGTGTCTCATCACCAGCTCACAGTTACAAGTTTTCATACAGACTGAGAGAAAGCTGCCTTTGATACTGCCCTCAGCCCAGAGTCCTTATTCACAGGAAAATGTCCTAAGCAACAGACCACAGCCTCCTTTCTTCCACATCCCCTCAGTCTTTTTGTCCTTACAGCGGTAGCGCTCCCCAACTCTCCTTTTCCAGGTGTCCTACTTAGAACAAAACTTCATGAAAAAATGATTAAAAAAAAACTCATCTGAAAAAATAAGGACATGTAAACAATGTGATTGAAGCTACCTCAAATTTCATAATAGTCTCAGAAATTTCTGGTTTCAAGACACTAAAGAGTAGTGGTAGGTGTTTTTTTTATTACACTCATTAATCAATAATGACACTTAAATGCAAAGATATCAAAGCATCGAACATTCCAGCAACATATGAAGAAATAATTAGTTAATGCTGAAAATGAAGTCTTCAATCAAAACCAAGACAAAGAATATTTTTATAACTGAATGACCACAGAAACTGTTAACACTTTGATTAAAAGCACACAGACAAATGTGTTTACAGTCTCCTGAATAATACTCACCGGTAATTAACTTAAGTACTGGTAGGGATAGAGAAGTGATATCTAGATATGTACAGATATCTCAATCTTTTTTTTAGGCTGCCTCATCATTATGAAATAGTTTTACTGCATTCAAATGGGATGCGTTAAACACAACAGAAATTCATGTAAACTTCAAGATAAAGATCAAATAAAGAAGTCATGGTAGAAAGGAGAAAAGGAGAGTTTGTAACATGTCCATTTGAGAAGGATCACAAAGTTGCAGAAAAAAGAAGAGGAAAATGACTGATTGAAGGAAGTACAGAAGCTTTACAAAAAGCAGAGAGAAAATCAGGGAACTTGAGAAGAGGATGCTCTAAGGTGTCCATATGCTGCTTTAACCACTGATTTTCAAAACAATCACAGAACCAGGAGATCCAAATGTATCCCAAGGTATTAAAGTCCAAAGGCTTTGAACTGTAGATTATTCACACTAAAAAGTTTAACTGTGATGTAAAGAAAAGGAAAAAAAAAAAAGGTGAAAATTTAGAACTTGAAAAGGCTAAGTATAGAAAGCACAACTTATATTCTCTTTAATCACATCAACCTTTCAAAAAGAATCAGTAACAGAAATGCATGACTGCATGTCAAAATTTAACAAAATCCTACTAGCCATAACTTCCATCAACTGAAAATACCTGGACCATCAGCAGCGACACTGAGGTCTCCACAAAAAGCAAAACTTAAAGTAAGAAAGGCGAAACAGCTCATTTGATTATGTAAAACATCTCATTCTAATGAAGCAATCAGTTGATTACTCTAGAGTGAGAGGTCACTTAAAACAGAAAGAAACATCAACTCATTAAAGTGGGGAGGAGAAACAGGACAAAATAATAACTTTTCCAACCTTACCCAAAAAATGCTTTTAAAACTTGCTGTTGTCCAGCTTATCGGTATGATTTCAATACAGGAATGCATTCTTTACCTAATCTGGACATTTATATGCTTCAGAACCCATGCATATAAATGTTGTGGATGGTCTGAATTACTACGTTTCAAATGCATTTCTACATCTTTTATTCTGCCATGCTCTTGTTTCAAGAAAGAACAGGTTTGGAAAAGCTTTTCCCCAGAACCTGCTACAGTGAGCTCCAATGGAAGAAACCGAACAGATGGTTTCTTATCAGCAGGCATTTATAATGGGGGATTTGCAGGTAAGAGCAGAAAGATATTTTTCCACTGATACATACCACTCCCCCCCAAAATACAGTATCAGTATTTGTGATCCAACTTTCCAATGTATGACATTTACATTCATCATATTTGGGGAGGAAATACTCTTTTTTTTTTCTTCTTCATATTTGGCATAGGAGAAGATGTTTATAGTCAAAAGTGCAGCTTCAGTAAGGAAAAAAAACTCCACACCTTCTCCAGAGGCAACTGAAATATGACTGGGTATGTCTTTTTTACTCAAAGTCAGACACATATATAAAAAAAATACCTCCCTATAGGCAAGTGCCACACTGCAACTGCATTTGCTCCATATTGCTCATTTTTGCATAACACAGTTCTGGAGTGAAACCTGACATCATGTTCCTCAGAGACGATTTAAAAAGAATACAAAGGGGAATATTTGTTAGCAAGTTATCAATTTATATTAAATCCAGCCTCAAAAATTAAAATTGGTAAGAGATGATGTATCACACAATGTCCTTGATACCTATTCTATAACATGAGTAATTAAATCTGCATAGATCTCATCCATCTGAGCAAATTATCGAGATCCTATTGTATTTTGAAACTGAAACCACATCAGAGATCAACATCAGTTATGGTGTCACATAGCTTTTAGAACTTCTGATCAATACAATGTACTTCTAGCACACTAAGATGAAAACTAATGAGCAGAACTAATTTAAATTTGCAAGTTCATCAATTTACAATGAACCTGAGAATAAAAAAAAAAAAATCTTTTTAATTGCATGTCTTTGGAAACTAAAATATTGTTTTCAGAAAATTTATAATGACTTTTGTAAAATTTAGCTAGAGGAAGTAAAAGGCTACTTCATTCCAAAAATCCAATCAATGGTTTGGTAAAGGGACAGAAACCTGTCAGACCAGTGAAATGAAAGAACGGGTGGAAAAAAAAGCAGATTCAGAAGAATTATTTACTGAAAAATATTTTTCTACATTTCCTTATTTCCTCCATGTAAAATAAACAAAGATATAGGTAGAGTGTAAAACTGCCCTATACTCTCTGCAGGAGTTATCAAGGTCAGAACTGAAGTTCCAGCTGCATTTTTTAGTGCTATGCATATAGTCTAAATCACAGTTGGTTTTATGTTTCTGCTTTAGAAGATATTTCATATATAATAAACACAAGTCAGCATTATAAAATTGGTAAACTAAAGAAAACCTATCAGGGGAAAAAAGTCATCATAAAGAAGCAAAATAATGTAAACTAAATAATATCTAAATAATACATCAGTCACTTACATGCACCGTAATGAAAACCAAACTGTTGAAGTGGGGGAACTTGCTGCCTATGAGGCTGAAAGAAAATTCTGTTCGTGAGACCAACCTTTTCAGTAGGTGCAATGAAAAAAATGTTTTTGTTTCAGTTTATCTGTTTAGTCTAATTCAATCTGTTTTTCATTCAAAGTTGAGATAACAGGCATTTGAAAATGCCGGAAAGCTTCATTACTTCTATTCACTTGGGCATTTCAGAAAAAAAAAAAAAAAAAAAAAAAATCAGTATAATAACCTGAAATCTACCAGAAATCTACCATTACTAAAACTGAAAGGATATGATGAACACACACACACAGAATAAATCATTTATAACTACAGATACTATTTAAATCAGTATAAGAAATGTTAAGAAAAATAATGTATTCATCCTGCATACACGTTTTATTAAAATAAGAAATATTTAAATGCCAATTTCCTGCATTTTAATTACAATGTCCATTCAAAAGTTCAACAAAAATATCAGTCTATCAAATAACATTATTCATCACTCTTTAAATTTAAATTATTAAAAAATTACACAAAAGTATTTAAAGAGCTCATAAGCAGACAGCCAAAGCGAAAGAGCACAAAGGAAACTTAGAAGATAACTACATTGGGTCACTTTGTCAAGTTTCTTCTGCATGAAAAATATGTCTCATTAAAATTAATTTCAATTGTAATGGTAGTATTTTCCATAGCTATAATCTTTAGAATACATTGTTTTTACAGCGATAGACAAAAACTAATTTTTAAATATGAATACTGTGGAGTTTCCTGGCTTTACTTATTAGGAATATAAATGATGGATTGTATTTAAATGTAAATCAACTAGTTTTAAAGGTCACTGATCAAGAAGAATGATTTGCCTCTTAGAAAAGTAACTGATAAGGAGAAAAATGGAACAAACTTCAAATTTTTTTTTTCTAAATGACAATTCTTTAACATGAATGAGAAATAAGTCAAGAAAAAACAGGGAACTGGAGATATATTATGTCTTTCGAATAGCGAACTGCACTTAGAAACTGTGGAAAAGACTTTTGAAAAGAGCATTTGTGATTAGAATAGGCACACATATTTGAAAACATTGTTTAAGGAAAAAAAAGTCCTGCATTGTCAAGAAAATAATCTGTACAAACTTGGCAGGTCTTTTCCCACTCTAATTGCTGGGATTTCAGGACTTGCAGATCATACATTACCCCACAGCAAAACAGAGTAAGAAGTGTTTAAGACATAGCTCTACTGCCTAAAACATCAGCGGGAAAATACCAGAAGAGAGATTATCTCCTTTCAAATTTAAATTGTGTCTGCCAGCAGCGTGTGCTTATGTTACACAGTCACTTGTAGCATTCTCGTGCCCTTTTGAACTACCTAATAATTAAAAACAAGAGCACATAGATATCTACCCATTGCATGCTTACTTTTTCACAACAAACATGCCATCATGTTCCATATCAAATAGGGAACGATTCTTCCATAGCTGTAAGAATACTACTGATCTAAACAAAGTGAAATTAAAAAGCTTTATCCACTGTATATGCTCTGTATAGAAATATACGTAGAGAAACATATACAGTGAAATAATAATGATGCTATAACCATTTTCAGATAGGGTAAGACTTTTTTATTATTCTTTAAATACCCATCCAAGAATATCTCTACTAAATGAAACTAAGATTTTCACGTAAAAGAATTGTGTTCATGATTTATTTCTTCTATTTCCAAACATTATTCTACAGTCCAGACTAGTGTTTTAGGCTATTTTCAACCCTTTTCTTCTTCAAAAAAGAAAAAAATGTTTTATGACATTGTAAATGTAATTTTAAAGCAGTCATTTGAATCCATTCTGGATTCAAATAAGTTTAAGTGTAACAGAACTTCCTGGAAAACATATTTGAGACAAAGATGAGCAATAAATTCAGACTAAGTGGTTAAGCATCTTTCTCATGCCTCGTACCTCCAAAGCAAAGGTAGAATAAGGTATCTCACTGCTGGCCTTAAATTTCAGGGCCTTATAAATTTTACTTTGGCCACTTGGAATGACATTAGCTCTCTGCCTTCTGTTGATTGTGGTTGGTTTGTACTGTTGTTTCAGAAAGTAAGGAGACAGATCTTTAACAGGAATGATTCAGTGAATTCCTAAAGCAGAACCCGGGGGAAGGAGAAAGAGACCTATCAATCCAACTTCCAATAATAAGAGATGCAATAACTCCAAAGGCAGAAAAATCCATACATCCAAAAATGCTGGGCGTGGGCAAGATATCCTTTGGGCAGAGTTTTCACAAGCCAGTAGATTCAGTTAGGGTGTAAGTAATATTCTTGGATCCAAAAACTGAGCTCCACACGAGGTACAAATGTAACCTCCAACTTTGCTTCAAAGAAAGATCCTGCCAACTCTCAGCCTTTTTAAGCTCTTTCACTTACTGGAATAAGAATAGTAAAATTGACATCTCATACTGAGCAAAAAAGGTATGCATGACTTCTCCAAATCCTCACCTTCATTTTCCATACCTCTTTATTTAATAAAACAGGTCCCAAAGTTATGTTTCTACACAGCAGAAATGACAAATCCATGCAAACACACCTATGTTTGAAAAGATTATGTATTTCTGGAGCAGGTTCTGCTGCAGTGCCAGGTTACACTCCAGAGCATCTAAACCCAGCATGCAACAACTGAACAATACCGTACCAAACAGTAACGTAAACCTTGGAAATTCTGCCCAATACATCCCGAGAGGATGATGCAGTGAAAGGATAGCCCGCTAAACACCTGCTCTTTCATGCTTTTCCCTGACCTCAAAAGGTGTAACTCTACACAAAGGATCTTAATGTTGCTGGTGCTGCCTGATCTGCATAAAGACCAAAACCCATTTATATGAGATATTCTTTTACTTTCCATTTTCATCTTTGTGAGATCCAAGTCACTGGACTTTTTTTTAAATTTGTTTTACCTTTTTTAAAACATTTCTAACAGCAATTTCAGACACTCAGAGGTCAAGAAGCTGCAATACTGAAACTAAATTCAGTCCCAAAATTTCCATTTCTGAAACTCTGGAATAATACAGGAATAATCAGAACTAAGAGAGTGATGTCTAATTTTTCCTTAATATATGAAAATCACTATGCATCTATAAACTCCATATTCTACAGAACTGACGACCTTTTCAATAAACAGACCAAAGAAAATGCAAGCTGTCAGAGGAGAAATTGGTTAAAATGCCTGACAGAAAACCAAGGCTTTTCATTTTAATACTGATAATTACAGAAATGAAATAATGCTGGCAATGGTACAATAATAATTATATGCAGAAAAGGAGCAGATTAAGGGGAATAAAATAATTTTAACATTACTTGGAAAAGCTGCCTCATGAAAATACATACTTTTAAATGTTTGTGATGTTTTAGGCAGGAAATGGTAGTATATGGGATTATTGTCCATTTCTCTTAGAAAAAAAAGATTGTGACATCACTTTCAGATTTCTGATCTACATTTGCCAAAACCATCAGCTTCGTATTCATAGTAAAATAGCAAAATTTAACACAAGCAAAAAAAAAAACCCAATATAAAAGCTAACAAAACTGCTATAGCCTGAAACTTAATCCCAATCAAAAAAAAAACAAACCAAAACAAAACATTTCAAGCCATTTATTTTTCTTGAAGCAGAACTACCTTGATGTGCTGCTTAGAAATGAAAATAGAGCAAAGGGAAATAGTTTTTTATTCCAGCTGATAGGTGAAATTTTCTACACACTGACATGTCAGCAAGAAGCCGTTCAGCACAGCCTGTTTGCACCTGGTAGTGCTGCCAGAGCAACATCACGGTGCAGGAGGTCCCTTGTCTTCTCTTCTCTTCCCATGTGTCATCCCTTCCCAGCTCTTTCACCGAATCACCCACCGTTTCTTTACGCACTGTGATGCTGGGCTGCTTGAACATCCCAGTTTTCTGCAGCTGTGTAAAAGAAGCTCTAAAAAAGAATGCTGCTGCTTTGTAGGTGCTAATGGGAGGAGGCTTAATGAGGGGCGATCTTGATTTCTAGAGGAGCACGTGGCTACTGCAATGGGTACCCTGACAGTGCTCACAACCCACTTACCATGGGCAACTGCACGCGAACTACAAATGGTGCCTGAATTACAGCAGCAACATCCAGGGACTAAACTCTGCCCAAGTGAAACTGCACATTGCAACTCCCATTTTTTTTATTTTATACTTTCTGCTGTGCACAAATTAAACTGTTACTAACCCAAGTCAAAACTAAACTGGTGGCAGAAGAGATGGGAGGAAATTTCAGATACCACTGAACTGGAACTTATCTAATGAACTTGCTAGTTCAAATTCCTGGCTACGATTAGAAACTGGATATATCACTTTCCTGGAAGAGACTGCTCATAAAACCTACCGGCCAACACAAACCACTATTAGATTTTACGCCACTATTTCTTCAACCATGAGGCCTGCAACTTCATACTATTGGAAGGATTGCTACAACACTACTATTACTCTATTACTCTAAATGCATAGAGGGATATATTATAACCAGAAAGGGGAGGGGGGAGACCAAGAATTTTTTTTAATTAAATTTGAAGTTAAAAAGCTTGAATACACCTGATACAATTATTTCTTGTATATACTAATAGGCCCAGGATTTTCCTTTACTAGTCCCACAGTTCAGATCCACCATGAAGGGAACCAAGAAATCCCTCCCTATCTATAACAGCAACTGTCTTTTTATTCCAGCTTTGCCTTTGCAGGTCCCAGATGAGATTTCTTAATCACTTAAGGCTTCATGCCACATAAATAAGTTTACCATACGGACGGGACATTCAGCGTTTAGGCAAATCAAGAGTTCCTTTCAACCCAATAAATATTCCTTTTTATGGAGAAAGACATTTACAAAAATATTACATAAACTGTCTGTCTAGTTTTTTGTTTGTTTGCCTATTTTTTTTGTAAATCATGAGCACACTATGCTGACTTTAAAAGTATTTGAGAATAGTTTTTAATACCACAATTTTACCATGGAAGAGCTTGACTATATTTATATTACCTTACAAATGGAAAATTAATTCACTTAAGCTTGCTAATTCATATAAGAGTTCTAAAATTGAATTACTTTTTAAAAGGCAAGTTTTGACTACAGAGTTTTTAGCCCCATTTAAGCTAACATTTAAATTTTACTAGCTTTTTAAAATTTCTGCAATGATTCGAAGTTCCTTCAGTCTCTGAACACATCACACGAGCATGTCCTGCATGAAATCTTTCACAAAATTATACCTAGAGCATCCCAGATGTGCGGGGCGGGGACAAGGGTGTTAAATATCAAATAGTAATTGAAAATATTCTACCTGATAATTTTCTATGCCAACTTACAACTATAATTTAAAGTTCCTTCAATAGCATGCATAAGGACAAAAACTAATATATCTGGTGACGTATTGATACTTTTCCTCAGGTTTCTATTAATACTATGCATGCAGCAATAAGCAACAACTGATGTAAATTATTGAAATTATCAGTTACTGTTTACATATATTGTCACTCAAATTCTGACTTAATTCTGATTTCAGCTCTTTATATACGCAGAAAGCATGCTTAACCTTGCAGGTAACATCAGGAAAAGTATTAAGAAATGAAATTTTNAAAAAGAAATCAATAAAAATACCTTCACTGCTACAAAATACAGAAGTGTCATTTAAGAATATCTACGCATTGAAGTTTAATGTGGAGCAACTGGCAAAGGCTTACATCAACATTCAGGTGACCGATATAAATAGCCCCTGGAAAGGATACTTTACTGATTTACCTTCCTTTTACCATGACTAATGAGCACTGATCAAATCAAAGGCTTTAACTACTTGCTCCACGTCTTCTCCAGCACAAATGTCTTCCTGCCATAATCAATTTATCTACCTGCTTCAAGAGAATCAGTTTAGATGTTGGTATGATTTCCCAGGCAGAACAACATTTTTCAGCCTCTTCAGGCTGGCAATCCATTACTTGAAATAAAATATTTTCCCAAGTACCTTATATCTTCCACAGAAGAAAGAATAAAAAAAGGAAAAGAAAAACCAGGTAAAGTGATAAAACCTGCAAATACCACAAAGATAAACAGACAGCAATGAAAATAGTTCAGCCACAAAATCAGAGATATTTGGTAAATTGGGATCATTCAAGAAAACTGTTGCAATATAACAATAATGCAAAAGTACAAAGCAAGAAAGAAAAAAACGGCTGGTTCTGCAGAGAGGGGGAATAGTGTGAAACGTGATGACTAAAAGGTTTCAAAGGCCATATAGAAAGCAACAGAACTGCCATACTGCATTCAGTCCTGATATTCAGATTTTAGAGCAGTTACCAAGAAACTAGAGAGGTATAGAGGGAAGTCATGTGGCTTCTACACTTTGTGCATGGATAATCATATCCACAGTCCACAATGAAATTACTATCTCTCTGTCCTGTTATATAGGTATTATTTTTGGATTTTCTTTTATGTCATCCAATCGAAGCTACACCTAACTCTTCCAGATATTATACTCTTATAACATTCCGATTCATCCACATACCTGAAGCTAAGCTTCCTGCCCTCCCCTTCCTGATATTATCATCCTGCATCTCACTTTCTGTACTTTCTGTTAAAGGCAATCTTATTCCATCATATGCACTCAGGAAACTATTACAAAAATACTTTAGTTTTTTGTAGAGTCAGTGCTTTCTCAAACTTCTTCCACTAACTAAATCACCTTTCTGCATCATATTGCTCACCTTCACTTTTCAAGCTTTTCAAAACTTTACTACAGACACCTACTGGGCTGTAGTTTAACGAGCCTTTCCTTCTGCAGCAGTGATGGTTTCAGCAGTGTCCACCAATTCCTCACCACTTCTTCCTACCCCCATGCTCTGCTCTGAGTTCTGCTCATACAAGCACTTGTTCGGGTGCATAATGAACCAGATAAAATCAAGGGGGAAAAAAATCCACTTTCAAAATTAACTTTCTTTTAAAAACATGCTTATTTAGCACAGATCAGCTGTGCATAAATACTACAGCATAGCTCAGAGGAGGTGCAGAACAAGAATCATCAACCCCGGAGCTAAGGAATTGCTGAAAATAAGCCTTCTCCAACAGGAAGTTGCCTTCAGCTGTAAGAGTCCCATAAAGCAGCTGACTAAATTGTTAAACAGGTAACTTTGCACCTTCTAAAAAGCTGTACTTTACACCTGCAAGCAAACCCTTCCAAAGACCTGTCTCCTCATTGCTTGCTTTCAACTTCCTCCGAGTACTTTTCTTGGCTGCACCATGGAAAGAAACTCAACGGCAGTTGGGTTGGGATAGGTTGTTGTCACCAAGCCTTACCTTGCTGATCAATTCTAACTCAGTCTGTGTTTGCACTCCATCTGTCTCAATCCAGCTGTTGTCTTTCATATTGAACAGAGAGACTGAGTCTGGTTTTGCCAGGTATTTACACAGCACTTAGCACAAACAGAACGGGATCCTTGTCCAAGACTCAAAATCAAAGGTACTAAAATATATGAAAACCAGTCTCCCCTTCCCTCTCAAAGAACTGTAAAAGAAAAATGGCTACCTACAAGTGTATGACAACGACAAGGTGAAGCTCTCTTGCTCCCACCCACCCCTATTTTTTAAAACAGGAACCAGATTTGGAAGCACTGGAATAACGTTATGCATTATGGATCAAATTCATGCCACATGGACACAGATATAGGAAGCAAAATAAGTAAATGGCCAATAATAGAGGAAAAAAAAAAAAAACTTTTCCGGGATTACTAAATAGGTGTTATTATTTAACTTAGATTGAACTTAAAAAAAATAGTCAAGAAATATATGTATAACACTATATACTGAACTTTGAAATGAATGCTTCTCCAGTTGTTGCCCTCTTAAAGCATACAGACAGAATTAAAAGAAAAATAATTACTGAAAAAATATTTTGAGTCTGTGAGCTAAACTAAGTTTTTCTCATCATACAGAGAAGCCTAATCTGACATTTCCTTCTCTCTGAACAAAAGGGTCTGGACTTTTTTAGTCAATTTTTGTGAGCTGCACGTCTTCCTGAACAGGTGAACAGGCTGTTTGGAGAGCATTTTTCTGCAAATAAAATTTGATTGGTTCAACATGGACCTTCCATGTAGTGTTCTTACAATAAGTAAATTAGTAGGTGATAGAAACCTCTGAAAATGGAAAGACTGTAATGAAAAGCTTAATATGCTTTTTACAGTAATGCTGAAAAAGTGATGTCGTGCTTAAGTTGGTCATGTTTTTATTTACAATCCCAGGCAAATCAGCAAAAATGGTGTGATTTTATTAAATATACTTAAAATGAAAAATTTTCTTCTTCTTTGAAAACAAATGATTTGAAGGAACACTCTAGCATAGTGACTACCAACTGACATCTGGGTACTACAGGCTTTTCAATTCACACAGGATTTCCTATTATTGACTGAAGGTGAAAGAATCACAAACACAGAGAGAAAAGAGAAAAAGAAGTCTTAAGAAGCCAGGAGCACATGAATTTTAAACAGATGAGAAAAGTACAGCAACTTTGTAGGAGTTGGTTGGAAGCCTGCTACACTTCAAAAGCTGTTGAAACATCCCCTCTGCTGAGCATGTAAGAGGATGCTCAGGACACCTATTGACTTTAAAGACATCTGCAGTCATCATGGATTAGCATCTGCCTTGATTGCATCCATTTGTACCAGAAGCAGGACAGCACTCGTCTTGTGAAAGCACACTACAAAATGGTAGAGAGAGTATACTTGGCTTTCCAGACATAAATCTCGGCTCTTGAGAAGGACAGAGCAAAGGCGTGTCAGACAAATATACAAAAGTTACTCATCTTACTTGGTTTTGTCCTAACTCCACAGAGGAAAAGAAATCTGGCTGACCTTCTTGAAAACTGATAAAAATCCATATGCCAGAAAATAAGTAGCTTTTAAATATGGAATCTTTCTATATTTCTTACATAAAGAGATCTGAAGAACAGTGCTTGATCCTTAAAATATCTATCACTCTACAACTGTACTTTTTGAACCAGAAGACATATATAAACACACATGGATACAGGCTGTACAGTTCCAGAGAGAGATACACATTGTCAGATATTTAACTAAGAATCCGCAAAATTCATTCATCTGGAAAAGTAACAGCCACATCCATATGGTCAAATTACTTAAGTCTGAGATGCTTTCAGTTCTGCACTACCAAGTTCTGTAAGCAGCCGTTTAAAAACTAATATAAAAACTTAAAAAAAAAAAATCTCAAAAAATTGGAATTTCAAACATAAAAAATTCAAACTTTATTACATGAGGTTCTTCTCTGTGCAAGGACATTTTAAAGAATTAAAAGCATTTTTTCACTGATGCTATGGTGCTATTCTTAGAAGGAAACTAATTTCACCACTAATGGATCCGAGATGAATCTGGAGAAGCAATACAGAAGAGAATAATACCAGCTCAGAAACAAAGAATATATAGAGATATAGAGATATTTAACAAAAATAAGTATTTTCCATGCCCTCAAATCCAGGACAAAAAGGTACAGTGACTGCAGGGTTGTATTTTGAATTGTTTGCAACCTGTCCAAGCAGTTACCATCACTACATGCCCTGACCACACAGGAAAAGAACAGATCTAACCTGTTTCTTTTTCAGTCTTTAAAACACCTTTCCAGTCTGACTACAAGATGACTCGTACTAGAACTGAAATTTCCCTGAAGATGTGGAGACAGACAGACAGACAGACAGAAAGAAAATGCATTTTCTTATTTACTGACATTAAAACATGAAGAAACTTCTTGCATAAATTCATAAAAAAATGAAAATTATGATGGAATTAATTAACAAATGACTAGTCTCTGCAGGCTAAAGGAAATGCAAGAAGTAAACAGGTGACAATGAAGTCCTAGTTCTTCAAAAAAAAGCAATTTAGATAATGTCAGATTAATTTTTCCACAGAAGAACTTTTCTTTTCATACACAGTTTCTATCTTGATAGTGAATCTTTGATCAGTGTGTCTGAAAAAATGATCTCCATGAAGATTAAGAGAACAAAGGAACCCAGATAAACTCGAAAATGGCAATGAAACTTTTCAGGTCATCGGGTAAATAAACTACTACAGGCACCTGAATGGAATACAAATAATTTTCATATAGGATTATAATGGAAAGTGAAGTGGTTTAAAAAAAAAAAAAACACACACGCAACCAACAAGAAACTGTCACCTTTTATATATTTTCAAACAAAATAATATATTAAGCATTAACAAAAACTGGCAACAATCAGACAATGTCAATCCAGGAATTATAAAAAATGAAACTAATCAACACTCACTGTGGTATGACACCTTGCACTTAAGCCAGTCGTTACATCTTAGACGCAGAGAGCTGCAGTGTGAGACCAATCATTAAAAAAAATGAATACATGGTGATCTAAAACAAAAATTCAGTTTTAGTGACCTAATACTATTCATTGTATCTATTTCCTCTAAAACACCTTTAATTTACACTTCAGTCTCAGACACCTTTCCTGCAGGCTCCCCTGTGAAAATCCTTCATAAGCTGTTTTGCGGTTAACAAGGATGCACAGAATCTCCCAGGTTTTTCTGCTGGGTCTCGTGCTCTTTGACTCTGCCTTCTCTACCTCACTTGCCTACTGGCTGCCAACTCGCTGGAACACTTCTTGCTTCCAAAAGATTTGAAAGAGATTCATAATTGGGTTTCAGGTCCTTAACATTTCTGCAGAATTATTTTTGGTCTCCCTTCTAATATTTTGGACATTAAATACTTGCATATTATGATACCTTTTAAAAAATAGTTACTTACATAAAAATAGCTTTCTCTACTGTCCTGATTCCTCATAGTCATCTTCATTTTCTATTTTAATGAATATTTCTTATTTTCCATACTGCCTTGAAATTTCTTAAGAACAAAAACCTGAAATAAATTAATGTTTTAGCCTTCTTTTTCATTTTCTTTTAAGCATGTCTCCTTGTACATGTAGTTCCTTTTGGAGATTAAACACTACTATAGTAAATTTGGCTTTTTTTCCCACCTCCTACAAAGCTTTGAATCAAAAGGTATGTGATCATTGTTTCAGATGTCTTCAATAGTAATGGGTTTAGTCCTACACTTATTCAAAACTAAGAGTCTTCCTCTTCTGTGATCCCTGACTACAGCTCAGTAAAGCTGTCTTCAGACAGACAACTTCTGCCTCATCGTCAGTGAGCTCTTCGTACTTCTTCACAGAACTTCAGCCCATAAGAATATAATTATATTGCCTATTAAAATAGTTAACTTGTTTATCTAACTGGATCCTAAGCTTTCCGGAAGGTAAAGCACATCTTCCCTACGTAACTTGCATAGTAACAGTAGCCCACAGACTGAATTCCTGCCACCACTTGAAAAAAAGGAGATGAAGAGTGAAACGACTATTTGCTAATGATAAAAAAAAAATAAAAAATAATAAAAGCAGAATACTCCACTAAAAAAATCTCACTACAGAGAACTGTGGATCTTATCAAGCTCAGTGACCAGCAGCAAAGATGGCAGATGAAAATGCATTTTCCACCACTGCAAAATACAGGGAACAGCATGGGTAAAACATGGGGAAAAGCAACCCTACTTTACATATAAAATGATAGGTTTGAAATTAGCAACTGAATCTGGAGCCACAGTTGGAAGCCCTCTGAAAAACAGCACTTTACAGCTTTGTTAAGGAAATGAAAAGGGGGGTTGTGGGGGAATACTTGTACATCACTGTATATGTCTATTACATATCTACATCTTTAATGTCATGGCACTTCTACTTACAAAAAGGTCTGGTAAAACTAGAAGATGGACCTATAAAGTCTCCATGATCAGAGGCATTGAATACTTTCCATATGAAGAGAGTCTAAACACACTTTAATCTTCAATTTTTCAATATAAATCACAGAGAAGTACAATTAAAAATCATGTGAAGACAGACACCACAGAGATGAGCAGAACTCACAGCACTTCCTATGATACAAGACCTTAAATGAACCTCAAATTCTTCAGCCATCGGTTTCTAAGTATCAAATAGGCAGTACTTCTTGCCTCAGGTATGTGGAACCAATTGCAGCAGGATGTTTCAGAGATGAAGGGAACATTAACAAGAGAAGTTATGAAACAGTAACGCATCTCTCGTCAAATACAAACTATTGTCCAGTTGCTAACCTGAGACTCAGGAAGTCCATCAACAACTAGCTCTTACAGGTTAGGATGGAATAACCAGGGATGAATCAACCCATACATGTCCTCTTTGTTTTCAACTACTGTTAAAGAAAGAATACCAAATTTTTTTGACACCATTTCCCACAGCATATTCCTGGAGAAACTGGCTGCTCGTGGCTTGGACGGGTGTACTCTTCACTGGGTAAAAAACGGGCTGGATGGCCAGGCCCAGAGAGTTGTGGTGAATGGAGTTAAGTCCAGTTGGTGGCCTGTCCCAGTGGCATTCCAGGGCTCAGTAGTGGGACTGGTTCTGTTTAATATCTTTATCAGTGACCTGGATGAGGGGATTGAGTGCACCCTGAGTCTGTTTATAGACGACACCAAGTTGGATGGGAGTGCTGATCTGCTTGAGGGCAGGAAGGCTCTACAGAGGGATGTGGACAGGCTGGATCGATGGGCTGAGGACAATTGTACGAGGTTAAAACAAGGCTAAGTGCCAGATCCTATGCTTGGGTCACAGTAACCCCATGCCTGTAGCACTGCATGGGGAAGAGTAGCTGGAAACCTGCCTGGTGGAAAAGAACCTGAGGGTGTTGGTTGACATCCAGCTGAATATGAGCCAGCAGTGTGCCCAGGTGGCCAAGAAGGCCAATGGCATCCTGGCTTGTATTAGAGACAGTGTGGCCAGGAGGACTAGGGAAGTGATCGTCCCCCTGCACTCGGCACTGGTGAGGCCCCACCTCAAATACTGTGTTCAGTTCAGCCTCTCACTACAAGAAAGACATTGAAGTGCTGGTGTGTGTCCAAAGAAGAGCAACGAAGGTGGTGAAGGGTCTCAAGCACAAGTCTTATGAGGGGCAGCCCAGAGAACTGGGGTTATTTAGCCTGGAGAAAAGGAGGCTGATGGGAGACCTTATTGCTCTCCTGAAAGGAGGCTGTAGCAAGGTGGGTGTCAGTCTCTTCTCCCAAGTAACAAGCAATAGGACAAGAGGAAATGGCTTCAAATTGCACCAGGGGAGGTTTAGATTGGATATTAGGAAAATATCCTAAAATAAAAAAAAAAATACCCTGCCCAAGGAAGTGGTTGAGTCACCATCCCTGGAGGTATTTAAAAGACATATAGATGTGGTGCTCAGGGACATGGTTTAGTGGTGGACTTGGCAGTGCTAGGTTAACATTTAGACGTGAAGATCCTAAAAGTCTTCCAACCTAAACAATTCTGTGATTTTGTTATTAACTTTGCCTGTAATCACCATGTTTAATATCTTCTGAGTTGCAGAAATCTTTGTACAACATACACTTGAATTTATGCAGACTTTGGCATTTCATATATATCATCAGATCAACTCACATTCCCGCTTAAGTCCTGTACTTTTTCTAACTAAAGCTATTTAATTGTCAAGGAGCTTTACAAAGCTTTTGACGTTCAGTTTCAAACTTTTTAGGCATCCTAGTGTTTGAGTGTAGGTTTAGGAATCAAAGTTCCTTAAATATCGTCAACAGAAACACCTCCAAAAATAATTCAGAACACCTCAGGGTTGTATTTCTAGTCATAGTAAAGTTCTGCTAAATCCAATTTATCGCAATATCCACAGATTTACAAATGTGTTTAGAAAGCATTTACCAAGTCTAATCAAAATTTTCTTAACTTGCACATCTGCTAAAAGCAAAAATATACAAGAATAAAAATCCCTCAAAACACAATAATAACAAACTACATGCTCTACTTCACAAAGCCACATTTCATTCACAAATGTATCAGGTTTTATTCTCAACAGAAGATGACTCACTGCATGTTTGCTCCCTTCAGTCTTCAAACATTTTGTTAATATATGCAGGAAACAGAGCTACAATAGTTTGCTCATGAAAAGGGAGTGGTTTTTTATAAACTAAGAGCTTGAAAAAGATGGAAGAATTCTACCTGCACAGAGAAGAATATTCAGTATACAGTAGAATATTTAGTAACAAAGTCATACTTTCATTGAGATTTATCCATGTCTCACAGAATAACAGAGAAATAATAATGAAGAATTGTTACTCCATGAAAGAGAATTTATCAAGTTTGGGCGAAATCTAGAGGGAGATATCAACCAGTTATTGATAACGATTGACTAAGATTACCATTTCATTTATGTAAGAAATGAACAGAAATAAACAATGTCACACAAGCTTACTTTTACTCTGAATTTTATAACAATACACTACTCTTGGCCAAAACGTAATGGAGAAGGTGAAAATGCTGAAAACAGTCAAAACCAGTATTTACTCTCAGTCTTTCATCACAGTCTACTTTTATGTTATTTGACAGGAAGCCACCCTAGCAGCCCCTAAAAAGTAAGAATGTCACAAATCTTAGTTTTATTGCCTTTTTCATAAAAGTTCTTCAAAAGCTCATGTTTCATGTGTCTTCTTACTTAACATTTTTTTACTTTAATGTTAGCTTTTTAAACATACAGGCATTTTAAACTGCCTTTCTTGTTGTGTTTCCCAGTTGCACACAATAGCATCTAACCTCCCATTCTTAAGTCAGAATTCCTTCTACTCATTTTTATTTCTTAATGTAAGCCAACAAAATGCCTCAATTACTTTTTAACTCCCCATTCTGTACATAGTAGAAATCTCTGATTTCAAATCAAAGAAAGGAAATAAAGACAGTTGTAAGAAACAAGACAGCTTCTCGCAATAACAGAGAAATTGTATACAGACATCTCTGTTTTTCTCAAAAGCACTCAAAGACCTATGATTTTTACCTCTTTTGGGGAAGAAATAAACTCTACAATTCCCTTGAATCTGGCCATAGGCTACAGCCTGTATTATCAATCATAACTGTTACTCAAATCTAACTGATTCCAACATCCACAGGCCTTCTCTTCAGGCACCATTAGTAAAAGTAGTTCAAACTGAAATACCATTTATATCTAACAGTAGCAGATAAAAGAGAGTGAATTAAAAATAAGTAAAACGAACAATACACTTACATAGGTCCCACCATCCTGTGGTAACTGATGAGGCTACTCTTGTTCTTCCCAAATCTTCAACAAATGGAAAGTCTACTTCTGCCAGCTCAGAACCAGCAAAAACAACTCATAAATGGGAGCATGGAGTTAATATGTTAAAACTCAAGTGTTTTTGTAAGAAACCTCCACCATATTTTGCTGAAGGCTGCTTTTCTAGAGCTACTTGGCACATAATAGGAGATAGATTCCATCTTACTCTTCCTCACCTCTTACTAAATGAGTTTATGATCATATTCCATTCCAATGTCCATTGGGGCAAAACCTGTACTCTACAAGATCTGTGTTTCCCCATCTTAAAAGCAGTCTCAGCTAAGGCAAAACATGGTAGATCAGCTGCAAGACAGAGAACTTGACATTTATGACCTTTAGAAGTTCTAATAGCCTGAACCAATTACTTGATCTTCACAGCCACCAGGTTAACATTCTTTTAAAAGACACAGGTTTTAAACCAAAACAAACAAAAATCCCTCTAAAAATTGTTTTTTTATACTTCATCTTATATGGATCTTTGGCTGAAAGAAAATGATTGCTATTTTCAAATAACATCTGCTTAAAATTGATCACAAGAGCTTACAATGTCCAGTGAGAGTGCTCTCTCTCTTCCTTTTTTTTCCCTATTTACCGCTATATTACCATGGAAAAGGTTAGCTGTCTTCTTGGGTAGTTGTTACAGCTTGAACTCTAGATGCAAATTATTCAACACTGCTTAATGCAGTCCAGTCTCAGAAAACTGGTCAGTTGAGCTGCAGGGTCCCAGATAATAAAAATCCAATCCCAAATGGCTCTTGTTTCTTTGCCTCTGAATTGCCCCGGTCTCTGAGGCAGATGCCACACAACTCTTGATGAGAAAGAGACCTGCTGTGCTGTGGGGAAAGCTCAGTTTCTTCCTTTTAAAAAAAAAAAAATAAATATTTAGTTGTTTCTGGTTTGTCACCTCTTGGATTTAAGTGAAAGTAGAAAGGCTCTTTGATCATTACAGAATGTTTATGAAACTGCATGGAAATAATTCACAGTGCTGGACTGTGACAGCAAGCTGTTGGGAAACCAACAATAAAGGAGCCAGTGATTTAATTTCAGACACACCTCAGTGAACCGTAGGTGGTTGCTACTAGAAAAAAGGAGAACCATCATTGCCGACAAGACTGCTTCAATCTCCCCGTAATCTAGGGCGCCAATTTGGACAGAAGGTCTATAAAGCCCAGGAGTCATGGATTAAAAGTGACATTCTTTCTAGAGGACAGGCAGCTGTTGCTTAGAAACTGTTTACAGACAGATTCTGCTGGTGTATCTCAAAAAAAAAAAAAAATAGGTCATTCTTGGCTCTAGGTAGGAGAGATCTTTATTGATATAAAATCCTCTACATCTTCTCTTTATGTTTTCTGTCAATAATTAACAACGCTTTAGGAAATCTGCTTGGATGCTCTTTTTACCAATGACTGCACATTCCCAATGGCAGAATCACCAATTCTGAAATAATCTGGTGGATAAACAGAATGGATTCACATCCCAGTTCACTTGGGGGCTGAGCCCAGGCTGCAGGTTTAGGGACCATCTGAGAAGAGGACTGCCATCAAAAGAGATATCAAAAGAGATATCAAAAGGGCGGGGGGGGGGCAAAAGTGCAGTTAATCTTCTCATCCATCTCTCAATTATTGGGGGGGGGGCACAACAGACACAAAAATTAAGAAAAGAACATGCCAATGTCACTGAACCAAGAAAAATCTCTGCTCTGCTTTTTAAATGTATGATGAAACCAGGTCTGCTAAAAATGAAAGGGGAAAGGCCATAACACTCTTTGAAGCCATGAGGGAACAAAGTTTGCCTTGAAGAACAGAAGGTGAGGTCTGATTCGGATCATTTTATCAAGGGAAATGGTACAAGGAGCTCTTAAGTATCTAAAACAAAGTTGCAAGCATATCAAGTACTCACTGTACAGAGAAAACAAATTAGTTCAGAGAAGATGAGAAAGAAAAATTCTATCAATCCAGAGCCAGTTTTCTCCCTGCATAAATAATCCACGCTTGAACAGTTTTTCCTCATATAAATAACTACATTTATAAGAAGCCTCAAGTAAGAAGGCTCTTATATCATTATTCACTTAAAAACCACTCCAAAAATTCAGACAAATCACTGCTTTCTAACTAAAAGAAAATAAAATGCACAGCTTGTGGTAATAAACAGCTCATTGTCATCATTCCAGGGAAAGTAATTTTTTTCTCTTCACTTAAGAATAAATTTAGTACGGGCTTGTTCTCTTATATTAAGCATATCACACAAAATGAATGCAAGAAGAATAAGTACCACCACATGGCACCTAAGGTAGAGAAGGTCCAGATGTGATAGTGATAACCCCAAAAAACAAAGCCGGTGTTTTAGAACAAGTGCCCCTCTGGTTTAAACTTCAGGGGCAGATCTCGAACGCAGTTAACAAAGCACACATTCTCTATGGCGTCAACATAAGGTCACCATACCGTTCTTTAGGCAGGAAAAATAAGGATCACGAAAGCATGTGTAATTTAATCACTGTGGCTTAATTCAAAGGACAAACACAACCCTGTGTTTCCGACACGGTGAGTGACAAAGAAGCTCTCTTAAGATGACTTGTGGAAACTATAGGTGGAGTTAACACATAAGATACATGTTTGGGTTTCAAGGGTTATCACAATGTAACACAACTTCAAAGTCTGTGAAAATTATTAAAAATGCCTCATTCTTTATTATTAAAACTGCCTCATGGCTTCTCACAAAAGGAGGCTGGCTAATGGAATAAGATCCTACTCTCCTATGCCAGAAATACTGACAAAAACAACAAAAAAAGAGAAGCCTTTTAAGAACTGCAACTATTATTATCCGCAAATTAATCTAGAAATACACTTTTGATAAAAATAACCACACAGAGAATGTTAATTATTTACAAAATTGAAGATAACATGGCCCATTTCCCAAAGGTTCATAAAGCCACACGGGAGACTTCTGAAGCGTGGAGGAGAGGCCAACCTGATTTTTATTCATGTATTTCCGTGCTTATCTACATGGAAAACAGAATTATTTTCTATTTAGCCCTCTGTTACATTTTGGGGGTTTTAAAATATCTGGTAATGAAATCACAAGCTTTCACCACAAAAAGCAGTAACAAAAATAGCAATAGGCCAGCAACTATTGGACTGTAGCAACTACGAGCACGTGTGTAGCACAAACGCATCTCCTAACATTCAGTTGTCTTGAAATAAAACACAAGGAATAATAGATTACACTTTACTGAAGCCTCATTACAAGGATGATAAGCATTTGCTAACAGTTTTCACAGAAATACAGCTCTTAAAAACTATTTTTTTCCTTTGGCTTAAGAACATAATTTAGCATAAAATAGTTCAGCAGTGGAACTGTGCATTACGTTAACACATAAGATATCTAGAAATCACCCAAAGCATACATAATTTATTATAATGAAAATAAGATTGTCTATTTTTTGTTTTTTTTTCACAGTATTCTGCAAAACTCAATTTTAACACATTCAAATGTTTTTAACTTTAAAAATCCAACATATAATTTTCATTAATTTAGAACTATATAGATATACACCTTTTGGACTGAAGGTTAGGAATGACAATAGACAAATACTTTCTTTAACAGAAGTAAAATATGGTGGGGGTTTTTGGTTTTTTTGCACTTTCAAATGAGAGGACCTTGATAAATATTGCTAATAACCCAACGCTTTCTTTAATGGCATTAAACATGTGCAAGGATTGCACACAGCAGGATCGCTATTGTGACAGAAGAAATCTAAGTGATTACAAACCTTCATCACATTCACCTATTTTACTTAGTGGGTCCAAAAATGAAAGTGCAATAGTCACTTTTCAGACACCAAAATTTCCTTGGAGAAACAATCAATGAAACCTTTCCAACATATTGAATATCACCATATTGGCTATCACCACCATCCCTGACATCTCGCATCTCACCTTGTAATATTTTCCATAGTACTCTCTGCATTTAGAAACACAGGCCCACAACCAATATAGATTTTTCATGTAGGATATTCTGCATATGAGATACATACACCTTTAATACCCATAATTTCAAGACAACATCCATAATTCTCCCTATTTTCACTTATCCAAGCGATCTCCGAAGTATCAGTACTCTCACCAAATTTCATAGTTATTTCACATACCTTACCCCACCAAAGACTAACCATGAATTGTGGTTCCTCCCGTGGCACTCTTCCACACATGCTAGCATCCTTGGAGAGAAATAAAATGAAACTCATCAAGTAACTCGCTGCTCTGATACATTTGGGAGGTTTTTGTCACTGAGATGAGCTGTAACCCCGGATGTTGTACAGAAGCAAGACGACAGTGACATATATGATAGAGGACCTGCATGAGACCCATGACCTAACTGAAGAGCAAGCTGAATACTGTCAGGTGTCTACAACGGTGTGCTATGAGCTCATGTTTAGGTAACCGAGTCCATCTGTAATATTTTCTTCAACCGGCCCAACATGACAGAACAAGTTTCTCACTTCAGAGGAAAAGCTATCTTTAGGTCAAAACAGGAACGAAAAATAGCTCATTAAAATAAAAGTTTGAGAAGTAAGTACTGTATATTTGCATCGGATGAGAAATCAGATGCAAAGAAGAGCTGATGTACTGGACACATTGTTACTTTTTTTAAAGAAAAAAAAAACAACTGATGAGATGTTAAAAAGAAATCCTGCTTGCATAAATCATTTGCCTTCTACAGCATGTAACAAATAAAATTAGTACTCACAACAGCTCTATAAGGTAACACAGATAAACATTTAAATTTTCCAGAGATTTAGGCAACTTATTATGTATCATTGTAATACCACACACCACTGGCTCCTGCTACACTTAGAAGATACAGACACAGTCCACAGCCAAAGGCAGAGTCAGCTCCAGAAGTGTTGGGTAAGAAATTGCAACATTAATGGAAATTCAGTAAGTACTTTTAAAGGATCAAGGATTTAATCTTGCATAACCTGAATACCCAAACTAGTCCCTTAGCTAAGATACCCAGAAATCCATTTGCACTGCTGGAGGAGGCCCCCAGTAAAATAAATCTTGGTCATTGTGAAGTCTTTCTCAAGTTTTGCACATTTCTTGAGATTGGAGAAACATATTTCAGATTCAAGGCACTTAATTTACTTTAAAAGGAGTATTACGTGAACACCAGAGCTAAGATTCAATGTGGGTGTTTTTTGTTTTGGTTTGGTTTTTTTAATGCGTAAAGGAACTTCATCTGCTCAAGACACAGGTTTGGGGTTTTTTTTTTCCATTTACATACTTTCCTCTTACTTAAAGGAACTCTAAGTATTTGAAGCTGTTGAAAGTCTTCCTGCAACATACCTTTCCCACAGCAGCTATGTTTTGCCTGTATTTCCTATACCCCAGTTGTAACAGCCAAAAGGTGTCTTCCATTCTAAGCATTTTTAGTCATTTCTAATTAAAGCTAGATGGAAATTATAAAAATGTATTTTTGAAAGACTGATTTCAAAATCCTTTCCTCGCTTACATGATCTTAGTTTCACTCCAGTAGAAAAAAACTTCTTAATGAAGAACAGCAATGAAACAGCATAGCCAAGAGCTGAACCAACAAGGTCAGTCAAAATCTTGGAGATGTGGGTTCAAACTGTCCGATTCATACCACTAATTTCAAGCACACCTGAAGTGTTTAAACTCCAACATCTTATTTGTTTGGGGAGCATGGCTTTCAGTCCTTCCTTAGGAGCTGTTCCTTCTGTGTAACCAAATGCTAATTGCTCTGATCCACCCGTGTCCTAATCATTAGAGTCCATCTCGCTCATGCTCCGTTTCAAGAAATATTTAATTATTGTGGATTACCTCCCAGGGGTTGATCAGGAAAGGCTTTAGCCATCTCAAGTCCTGCAACATCCTTAGGGTACAACAAATCTTTCTTCTGGATATCATTGCAACAGAACGGACCTCACAACATCTCCAACGCTTTTGTGGTACAGAGAGCGAAAATAAGAGATACAATTTTTACATTGTTATGGAAAAATAACAAAACAAAAAAAAAAAAAGAAAAGGAAGAAATAGCCAGCTCTAGTGTTTTCCCTTCCTCCTGACTGATCTTTTTATGGAAAAACAGCCAAGAAGCTGTTCTTGGGCTATGTAGGGTTTTTTGTTTCTTTTGGCCAGCTGTCAACCACCCAGCAAAAATAAACTCATTAAGCTGACAGGAGACCCGAACACACTCATGTTGTCAGTGCACCTCAGCATCATTCTCATGAACCCAAAAGTGATAAAACAATTAAAATAAAGATGACTCCACCCTTAGGATACAACCAAGTTTGGAAGGCTCTGTCAGTCTGAAGTCAGGCTCTCACAGCATCTGAGCTAAAGGGTACAAGTTCAGCACCTGTCAAGCCAACACAGTTCTAAAACTAGTAGCAAACAAGGAGAACATGGAGTGCAGAGCCTCAAAAAAGCATTTGTGTCATCATTACAGCTCTCAACCTAATTTTATTTGCAAGCCTGCTATTTTTGCATCCAAATCACACTGCTTTTCATGTTTTGAATCTGTCCACACATCTATGATTTTTCTTTTGCTGCCACCAAATTTGTAGCTTGCTGAACAGATACCCAGCTTAAGGCTCACACGAAGGCTAGTAATCAGTGATGTTTCTACTTAAAAGCAAAAAAAAACAAAAAGTCACCATGGCTACAGTCACTCAGCTTTCTCAACAACTTTAAGACATTAATTCTGAAGGCTTTTTGGCTATGTTTGCACAAAATGTATGATTCCGTATTACCCTGTTATGTAAATTAGGTTATGCTGCAGTGTTTGAGATCACCTGGGACCATACGGTACCTCTGGCTGGCATTCCGAGAAGAGTCCGCAAGAAGCAAAGTGATAGTTTCTCTGATCGCATTAAGGAAATTATAATAAAATACAATAAAAATTAGCAATAAAATGCTGTTTCTTACCCTGCCAACTGAAGGTAAATATTGAACACAGCCCATATATTTTCTGGTTCTTAGGCTGAATTTGTAAACAAAAATACTGTTGGTAGTAAACACAGAATTAGTACAAGGCAAGCCAAAAAGTATTTGTAAGGGTGTAGAAAACACTCTAGAAATGCCCTGAAGTTATTTAGAAGATAAGGAAAGCACACAGGGGAATGATAAAATTTACATAAGGTTCGATGCTGGTTTTCATGCAAAAAGAGCATGAGTAGAAGACAATCCTGCTCAGGACTTGTATCCCGACTGCTCTTTAAGAGCTGGAAAGCACCTGCACAGTTCCATTACTCTGACCTGCACTGACCCAATATTCCCTGGGCTCAGGCCTGAATGGAAGAGTTTGAATTTGAGTATAAAACAAAAAACTTTGTTCCAGGGTTCCAGTCACCTAAGAACTTTTTAGAGTGAAAGCGCAGATGAAAGCACCCCAGAGACCAAGTATGCTGGCTGTCTTAGCCATGCACCGAATTATCCCTAAGCCATGCAACGAAAATTAAATCATAAGACAGCAACAGTTTTTCATCTTTTTTTTTTTTTAAAAAAAAAAAAAAGTTCTTGCTCTTGCCAGATATCAGATGTGACCCAGAAACAATATTTAGCAAGTCCAAAAGTCCAAAACATTTTGTCAGCTGAATGAAATAGGCTTGAATTTTACAGAAAGCATGGGCAGCCCACCCAAGTACAAGTGACGGCTTTGCATACTGCTGGGGCCTCTGACTTCTTTCCGGGGCAAAGCGCTCCCAGCCAACAAGAATCTGTTTATTACTATTCTACCCCTACACAGCCTCATCCTCCTTCATTCACGGACTTCCTGAGAAATTATTTTTCTTCGAAGTATTTCTGCGTATCATCTAAGCACTGGAAATGTAGATTACGGAGATAATAGATACGTTTAAAATTAGACTAAGCAGCTGTATTTCTGAATTTGCATTTCTGACTTGATTATAGTAAGCACTCAAGACTATTTGTATAAGAACTAGAAGTGAGTTCATGTGCTGCAATAAAAATACATGAATCTCTCTCACTTTGACCCCAATCAAAAAAAAAAAAAGGTAACAAATGGCAGTTGTTTCTTTCTAACTGGTAAGAAACTTCACTTTAAAGATTCACCTGTGGATATTTATTGCAAGAATTAAATTGACCGACTATACTATATTTTACAAATGGAAGAACTATTCTCCTACTTACTCTGTATTTTTCTCACTTTAAATTTTAGTCATTATCTATTTTATACCTTTCCTTGAAAGGCTGAACAGTCTTTTGTTATCTAAACATTCAAGATTTGTAACTATCGGGTAAGCATTTATGAAGGGTTTTGATAAATTCTGTACCAAAATCAAGCACAGATGACACTATTTATTTTACTTAAATATTCTGGAACAATTAAAAAAATGTTATAACTCAATCCTTTTATATTTTTGTAAAAACTGAAATAAACATTTTCATCATATGATTTTTTACAGAGATGAAGGAAAAAAAAAGTAATTGGGTTCTATATTCAAAGTTTCCCAATAAATATGGTGGCATTTGTTAAAGCAACTGCAGCTTTTCCTTCCAGGAGTTTAAGCATGAGATCTAGTCATCTTAACAGGAAATATGTATTATGCTTCCTTTATCTAACAAAATAATCAGCTGTTGTATTACACTACATTGGCCATAAACAAATTTCACCTCTGTGCATTAGCCCCATCTTGCTTACAGATGCAATATCACATTCAGCGGGGGACATGCGACTGTACAGATAGGAACTCACATGAAGAATTAACCATGGGTAACTTATCACAGCTGATCATATTTTATTATCAGAAAGAGAGACCATTCAATAAATACTCAAGGAAGATAATATCTAATGACAGAGGACATCACAGCTATTCTCTATTTATTTATATTCATTTACTTAATACTATGTATTTGCAGAAAGCTCTAAACTGACTCAAAAGTTACAGAACAACTTTATAAAGGATATCTTACTATACCAAGAAGCAAACAACAAAATGTTTTACCAGAGGCAGCGAAGGAGCAGAAAATATCTCATCAGATAAATATGTCTGCCTTAGATAATTTGAGTCTGTTAAAACTGCAAATAATTTTTATGTTTTTTTCAAGAGGTTTTATTCATGTTTATTAATGCGGTTCCTCTGGAAAGGACACAACTGTTGCTACTAACATCATGAAACTACAATAGTAATAAAACCACTACTAAAATTTTGTAGTAGTATTCCATAACCTAACTTGAAAGATTTCCTCCCTTTAGGAAGAGGTCTTTCAGAGTTTCTTTTGTTGTTTGAAAACATTTAGAGAACTGATAAAAGTGGTTTTCTCAGCTCTGCACAGGACGGACAGAGTTTCTGTATTTAAAATAAAAAGAATGAAATATTTTCTTATAAGTAAAACTTAGAGAACTGAGAGACTTAGCTGCCCCTGCTGGGCTGAATGTGCTTTAATGGAGAATTTCCATAAAGACAGATTCAGTGGAATGTAGAGGACTGGCTTTTGTTAGTAAATAATAGAGTAAATAATAGAGTATTAAAAATTAAGGTTGATTAGTTGTAGAAGAGGGCAAACTGATTAATCCTTTTACAAGAAGCTTTAAGTAACTTAAAAGCTTAAGCCCCATTTGCAGAAGTCACCTGGGCAACTGGGACCCTAGCCTGACCAAAATCACTTCCACTTTCTGCTTGTAAAAGTGTATTCAGAATTTAAGTTCCACTCAAATTGTCTTCTGTTCTAATATTCTTGCCTACTTTAAGCACGATGTAACATATACTTGTTCTTAAAATACATAGCTTCAAAGAAAAAGACAAGTACACAGGAGAAAGAAACGTCACATGATAATTATAACACCAGTGATAAAAACAGATTGGAATATCTATAAAAATACTTTAAAATACTCTGAATAGAGAGATTATTTTGTATAATGACAAAATCTACTATTTTTCTTAACTCTCAAATGAAAATCCTATGAGATGTTCTTACTGTTACAGGATTCAGCTTCACTTAACTCAATAATTCTCATTACTTAAGAAGCCTGAAAACCTGGGCAGTCTCTGCAGCAATGCTGAAAATGTTTCTCTACTGTTCTCAATACCAGAATACTAATGCAAGGGGTGATGTGACCGAAAAGTGTAGCTAGCCAAAAAATATTCCAAAAGAAAAAAAAAAGCAACTTGCTGTCAGAAATGCTGATTCAGCAGAATATAAGTACTTCGAAGAAAGGTGTGCTTTGTCAACACATCCAGTGAAAAACTCTTGAAAAGCTTTCCTCCTGCTCCCCATAAAGTTGAAACGCTTTGTGTGATGACAAGATATGAAATTTGAAATAAAAATATGTATATCAGGGTTGGGGGGTGATATTCCTACTTGGGGAAATAATTCATTTTGCTGGAAATTTTAAATTTCATCACCTTGTTAAAATGCAAAATAAAACACTATTCCCAAAGACAAAGATTTTCCATAACACGAAAGTCCTGACTTTCAACTAACTGTGCTGGTAAGGGATGCTCACAACAAGTTCATCTCCTAGAGCAGCTGATGGTTTTTTATGTAAATATGACTTCAATGTACCTCACTGTTTGAAAACTTTCAAGAATGCCTTCTTGTATACAACATTGTTTGGAACCAGATATCTTCGTGCTCTCTCAATGGCTCATGTATGATGTTGAGGAAACCAATTAGAAAACTGAGATGTAGAGCTTTTATCCAGAAACCCGAGACAAAATTCATTTACATATGCAGAGTGCTGAGCCTGCCCAACTGAAGACTCAATACAACAGTGTTATCACTCTTTGAAATACATTTAGATGCATTATGAATTCCCATAAGACAGTAAAAAGCTGGAATACAATAATAACTTAGTTATTAACCACTTCTTTTAATAGGCCAAAACCTGGTTTCTTTGTTGTCATGTCTTCAACTGATTTGTTACAGGAGTCTCAAGCAGTTTTGTCTCGTCAGTTTCCAACAATGCTCAAGGCATGCTAGACTCAGAAGCAGTTTGATCACAGTCAGGTGCACGGTGTTGTTGATACAGCTGGAGGACCTTACCCATCAATAATGGAGCTCCACAGAGGAACCAGAGCCTCAGCCACCTCTGCTTCCTGCAGAAGCCTGCTGCTTTGGAAGCCGTGCCTCGGGAAAGTTCTCCCTGGTCAGCTGATACACTTCACTGTTTATCTAATTCCTCAAGAAAGTTTATCCTAACAAATGTTATGTTTATACAAAATAAACAAGTTTATTTCAGTCAAGAAGCAGCTCTTAGCTAGCTTCTAAAATACAACTGTCTTTTCCACTGTCATCTTCCTCTCCAATTCTGTTCTTTTTATATCTTCTTCTTGCATCTGACTTCAAATTAACTTTTGGGGAACAATTTCTACAGACCTGAGCCACAAAAACTCCAATCAAGTTATGTAATTACTATTAGGTTAATGTTGTTATTCTTTATTTCTGTATGCCTGCCCTTTATATTTCCAACTACATACTGCATTATTTATTTCTGCATACTTGTCCTTCATATTTCCAATACCATTGGGTATTATATCTAAAACCAAAGTATGTTCTATGCATCGTACTGCCTATGAACAAAGTATGGAGAAAATAAATAAAGAACTCAGCTTTCTTTAGCCAAGCCTTGAAACGTGCTGTATTAAAAGCAAAAGCCTACTCTGCTCTGAAATACAATAAATTGTATGGCTGTGTAACTGCACACAGAAAAAATAAAATCTCATACTTGTGTGTTCAGACAGCATGTAATACCTAGAAGGCATTGTCATAACTACTACAATTTGGCAACAAAACAGATTTCAATAAATACTGCTATTAGAAGTAAAAAGCCATACATAACAAGAAGAAAAGTATTAAGGGATAACAAACTCCATACTTTTTTGAAACCGTAAATGTAAAAAATTGATAGGTGAGGATGAAGACATTTCTTGGCAACAGGAAAAAGTAAACCAACAGAGTGGGGGATTTGTAAGAACAAAAGAAATCTTAGCCCTCACACAGGTGTTCTGCTAAACAGGGACCCTGATCTACACTAATAGTGCAAAAGGACAGGTGCATTCAATAAGTAATTCTGCATTTGTGAAGAAGTGAGATGATTTGCTGGTACTTCATAAGAATGATGAATTACTTCTTCGGTCCGTTACAAGAGCAACATGAAAACAATATTAGTTTCCAACAAACATTTTTGGTCAGCAGGACCAAATATCACCATAGAAGAGGGTTCTCACAGAAGTGTCCAAGGAAACATCTATCCCACCGACACGATTTTTTAGCAATTCTGAAAATACCAGGAAAATTTCAGAAGTCTGAATGAACGCTAATGTTACAACCATACTCCAAAAGAGTTAGTGACACAGTGTTTATAGCTATAGGAAGGTTAGAATGATGGCAGTCCTGAGCAAAACAATAATTTAAAAAAGAAACTCACGAGATTCAACTGATGTATCAGAGCAACATAACAAATAATAGGAAGGAAAATTAATGAAAACAGATCTTCTTAAATGAATCTGTTTTTATTCTTTGATACAATTTATACTATCAATTGGTAAAAATATCTGTATTCATGTATAAACTTCTGTAGCACTTGGTGTAGTATTGTATGACAGCCTGATGACAAAATAGTGCCAATGAAACAGGTTGAGAACAGGTTCAGTGACATCTCAAAAAGAAAAAAGCAGCTTTTGAGAAGAACGCATCAAAACATAACTCAGATTAACATGGGAGTTCCCCAAAGGTGGGGCCACTATCATGAAACACTTTCTCAAGTATTTGTAAGTCTACACAATCAATTGTGACAAAATGTGCACAAGTTATAAATTGATAGAATGCTACATAACTGAGATAAATCAGTTACAAAGAGCAATCAGGAGTGTTTGGTATATTCAACCTGTGCTAGAAACAAAACATTCATTAAAAAAAATCCACTTACAAAGTTATCAAGCTACAATCAAGAAACACATGCTCATCTATAGAATGATGAACTCCTGTGGAAAGAAACAGTCCTCCAAAGGGTTTGCCACAGTGAGTGTACCCAGTGAAAAGATCAAAATGTAGTGCTGCAGATGAAGGGTTAATATGTAAATGTGATGCATAAACAGAAGAGTAACACTAGAGAGGTAATGTTTAAACTCACAAGACACTCATGAGACAAGGCATTGGCATGCTGTACCCAGCTCATGTTTTCCCAAAAATGCTGAAAAAGTTGATTTGGAAAAAAAGCCACAGAAACTGAGTTATAAGGAAAATGCACGCAGTGACAAATTTAAAGAATTTTAGTCCACTTGTTTTTTTCAGGTAGAAAAGAGAGGGAACACAGCAGATACCTCCATGGTAAGAAAATACTCTGAGTTGTTTAGCACAGTGGAGAAAGGCACATCAGTAACCAGTGACTGGAAGCTGAAGCCAAATAACTTAATAAACAGCAGATTCTCCATCTCTTATTGTCTTCCGATCAAAAACCCAAATTTTCTGGAAAATACGTTTCAGCCAAATGCAAGTTATTGCACTCAAAAGTAACTCGATAAAATCCAACTGACTATAATAGCCAAGGGGTCAGAGCAGAAGATCTAATTGCTTCCTTTGGCTTTAAAGTCTCAGGATTAATACTCTTGGGTTTCAGTGGTTCAAAGGCATTTCAGTAGTACGATACATGCTCAACATTAATATTAAAAAATGAGCTTTTAGGGTTGCATTGCCATGTAAGGGCTCAAGTGACACTGGAGCTTTCCTGTTGAGGCTTTTGTCATCAACAGAGCCCATTAATGGAATTACGGCTATCTTGTCCACAGCCGAGGTGGTATTTCCATAAACAATGATTTACACAATTGAGTGCAAAAGTTCGCCCTTCAGGTCAGTACTTTTTCTCCTCTGGAAAGAATTTTGTTTGACTGGGAGTGTAAAAAGCCTGATACAATACATAATATCAATCATAGACACTAGAGGCAAAAAGGAAAACCAGCAGCATTGCAACAGCCACAAAGCCAGTAAGAACTGTTGTTTGCATCAGCAACATCATTTAAGACTACCCCTACTTATGCTACTTATCTACGCTATACTTCAAAACACACAGCATTCGCTGCATCTTGACAAGTTAACAGAATCAACATTTCTTCTTAGGGAATACATGCCAACATAGCGTACAAGGTGAGTGTTTATATTATTCAGGCTGATAAGAGTTTTGCTATAGTATCGGCTGCTGTGGTATCTATAGATTTCTAAAGTAGCAGGGGTTTTGAAACATATCTATCCTGATGAAGTATAAGGAAACTTCTAATCCAGCAAATAGAAGCTTGAAAAGGCTGAAATTGTCTGAAGCATGCTAACAATCAAATAAACATTCTGCCACTACACAACTGATGAAGAGAAAAACACAACCACCAACTGATTGTTTCAACTGACAGAGCATCATCACCTTAAAAAGAAAACAGGCGTCGCACACAACCAGCGAGACACAAGGCAGAACATTCACCCCTCCAATCTAGGGAGAAGCAGGTGCATTCTACCTACTCCTCACGTTACACCCCACCATAAATATGTAAAAGTTACTTTCCCGAACCCTCGGCGTATGGATGCTCCCCTAAGCAAGCGCATCCACAACGCCAACTCCCAAACAGGCAAGGCAGACAGGGAAGTCTCGCAGCAGCGACGCCGCTTCCCACCACCACCACCACCATGTCTAAGCAAAACTTCTTCCACTCCAGAAGCCATACAAGGAGGCACTTTGGCCGTCGCCTTTCAGCCAACATCCACGCAGCTTTTTGCCATCCCCAGCGCGCTCCACCTAAAGACAAAGCCACATTTTAAACTTTCACTCTTTGCCACCGGAGCAAATCCTTTGATGGTAGCCAGCACCCTGCGGGCTGGATTCCGGACGGGGTACAAGGCAGGTGGTTCGAAAGGTCTCAGACCCTGGAAGAGGCCTGGAGGGAAGGGATGGAGGAAGCTGCTGCCTGCGGGTGCCCGCCGCCCCCTCCCCAGCGCACAGCACCGCTCCCCGCGCCCCTTCCCCGCCGGCGCCCGGCTGAGACAATCAGAGCAGCAGCAGCGACTGTAAATTACAGAGACGCACAGGGGATGGATAAAAGGGAGGAAGAAACCTCTGATGCCTGAAGAAAAGAAAATAATTTAAAAAAATAATAATAATAATAAAAAAAAGACAAAATAATACGGGCTAGGTTTCAGCTCGAAGTGATGCTAGGTAAATAGACGAATAAGTGAAACAACACACCTTTGACCCTTTCCTTTCTTCCCTAAATATAATCCCCCTCTTCCCATAATACACACACCACAAAATGACCATTAATTCAA
>VZSZ01000574.1:462164-474895 GCA_013398815.1 Ibidorhyncha struthersii
GGCGGGGGCTTGGCAGGCGCTGCCCGGTGGCCGGAGGGACAGCGCTGGAAGCCGTGACAAGGAGGGGCCGGCGAACAAAGAGCTGGGAGAGTGTTTGTGTGGATTTATTCACCTAATGATCTCTTGCGCTGCTTCAGATGCTACGCAGGGGGACGGTAATTGCTCCGTGAGCGTACCGTTAGGACCGACTGCAAGAACTTCCGTTCCCCTGTTCTCTTAAACTACGAAAACTTTGCTGACGGCTTTCTCGTTCCTTGGGTGTTTTACAGCCCTACATCCTCTGCACCGAATGTCAGGTTTTGTCCCTCTATGCAAAGCCTTGCACTTTTCTTTTTTCTGTTACATCACTTGTATTGCTAATCTTACCGAGCTTAAGGTTTTTTTCGCTACACTGCAGCACCTTCTTCTGCTGTTTCTTTCGGATGGAACATGCTGCAGCCATCCTGCTCCAAAATCACAGAGCTTGAAGTCCCGTCAGTGGTGGAGGATCCCTGCGGAGTAGGTGTCGTTGAAGGGACATTGCTGTTTTGAGGCAGTGTGAATCCCACATATGTGCTGTTGTTCCCTGTATCCTTTGCACTTCTTACGGCATCCATCTGCTTCACCAGCTTCTACGTAAACTCACAGGCAATAGGGAGGGGAGGGGGATGAGTCCTTCCACACTTTTACTTTTTCTTGCCTGTTTTAGCCTTGGAGGGGACTTGCCAAAACAATTTCCTTACCTCAGGCTGTAAGGGAATGATGTTAGTAGTACAGGTATCTCTCAGGCCTCAATTAGAGGCAGTAGTTGCCAGTCTTTCTGTTCCCTCTTCCACAGCCTGAGAAAAATATTGTCAGGATCTCTACATTCATTTTTACAATTAATAAATACAGAAGGGAGCTGAATTGGAGTCTTCATTTCCTTTATCGAAGCACAAAAACAGAGTCCAGGAGAGAGTTTGAAGCAGGGAAAACAACTTCTTAGGCAAGAACTCATTTAAATATGAAATTAAATGTGATCAGGTTCATCACGGCACATACTTTTTACAACCATATAACAGATGTAAGTAGTCACAGTCAGTAGTATACAGCAGTGCTTTGAATTATTTTAACCTCACAGTATCATTTAGGACTGAAACGTGACCTGTTCTGCATGTGTAAACAGAGTTCATGCTAGGCTGGCTTGCCCTTTATGATGGTGTGTAAATTATTACTGTATGGCAAACTAGTTATTTAGTTTGTGTCTCTAATAGGCTTTCAGGTTGCATCAAATTACTTTTCTAGGTACTGTTATTGTCTTTCCCATCCTGTTGAATGGAGCCATGGAATGTTAGGAAACCTTTACCTGCAGACCTTCTGTTTCTTGCCTTCATTTCTGTACTCCATATCTTTTGGATTGCTAGTTCTTCTGGGTAGGGGCAGTGCCTTACTTTGTTGTAACTGGCTAGTCTATTGTGAGTATTAATGGAAACAAGCAAGGTTTCCAAACGGAACATAGTAAATTACCTACTTCTTTATCACAGTGCATTACATCACTGATTGAATGTCAGCTAAATGTTTCTCCAGGCATTTGACTAAAATGAGAATGGGCTATAGTGTACATATAAGAACCACAAATAATAAATAAGCATGATTATGAAAAATGATTTAACTTCTTCCCTTCACCAGTAACTAAGCTGCAAATACATCTCTTGTAAATTCTAACCAAAGGACTCATTCTACTAGCTGTGCATGTTTCTGTTTAAAGTGTGTCAATTTAAGAAACAAATCAGATTACTTACCTAGTTGAGATTACTTTTATCTAAGACAGAAGACATGGGTTGCTGGACTGTTGCTAAGAGGTCTGCCAGAATGCGATAAAGAAATCTGTAAATCTGGAAGAGCTGTATGAACTTATTTTTTTCATGGTCCTGAAAGAGGGCTCTGTCACTGTTTAGATATTTTTTTCTTTCCGTTAGGTTATTAACCAATTTTTGAAACTACTCTTATTTTTTATCACTGTTAACTGTCTCAAAGAAAAGGAAGAAAACTGAATTTGTTACCACTGTTTGCTAAAAACTGAGATAAGCTGCTCTGCAAATGAATGTAGCTCTTACCAGCCAAGGGAGGCCAACTGACAGCTCCTAACAAACACTTGCAACTGCCATGGGATCTCCCACTGCCGACTTTACACTACATACAGAAAAGAGACATCACCAAAGCATCAGAAATATTGGCCAGCAAGACAGACAAAAAGACTATTCTGCTTAAGTGAAACATGCATGGATGCTTTTTGTGCATACATGTTGGGGTTTTTTTTTAGTTCTGTGCCAACTGTGGAACTGTCACAACATAGAACCCAACTATTAAGCATGTACATGGAAAACAAGAATGATTAGAATAAGAACTACAGAAAAATACAAACAGGGTATGCTTCACTTTATCAGTGAGCCTGGTCCCCGTTGGCTGTTTCATCTTTACCTTTCCTTTACTTAGATTTTCATGTTGAGTTCTGCAATACATAGTTACTCAAAGGAGTAACTAGTGAGATACAAGTTGCATTCACTGTAGTTTTTGCTGGGAGCATCTGATTGAAGTAGAAAGATGCCCAGAATTTGGGGGAGAATGCACACTCGGAGACACATAAACACACATGGCAAAAGGTCCTGGGAGAGTTGGGGTTGTTGAAGCAGCATCCCACAGCCTCAGCCCACCATGTGCTAGGTGAACCCTCTGATTGCGCCCAGTCATTTGCCTCACGTAAGTGGAGTCCTCATGTATATAAAAAGCCATCAAGAAATGAGTGGGATCACTGTTGAAAGATGTTAATGCAGGACCTAGATCTGTAGTGGCAGTGTGATCAACCAAAAAGTAGATGTACAGGAGAAGCCGTGTTGTCTTATGAGCTCTGCGGACGATATGCGGTATTTACATTGTGGAGACTGCAAGGCAGAGAGAGCATTTAGGTTCTATAGGTGCAGTGCTCTGTTGCTTTTGATGAACTCAAAGCTGCATGATCCATGTGATAAAAAGTGAAGGAAATCAATGGGTTTTTAAGTTTCTCTGCTTAAGGAACTATATGTTAGCATTTGTGATTATATAGGCAGATTGTTGGTTCCAAGGGCATCGCATCGTAAATTTCAGCACATAGCAGTCCCAGTTTTCGAATACTGATGCCCAGACAGATCTGAAATTGACCTTCTAAATGATCCATTGAATATTTTTCTTTTTTTTGTTTTTATGATAACATTAGATAGCAGGTACCTTGACATGATGTAGTGCACTGGAAATAATTTTCTTCTGTGTAGCATTTAAATCTTTTTTTTTTTTTTTTAACGTAACAATCAATTTATCCCCCCCCCCCCCGTCTTAACTACTGGGCATTTAGCTTTTGCTATAATTTATCTGTCATGTCATTTAGCTCTTTTTCTCTTTTTTCCTAGCATCCAAATACTTTATAATATCAACTTCTTCCTAATACTTGACATGTTTTCAGCCTTAAAATAGGTTAGTCCACTTCTTGAAATATTACAAAGTATATTTTTATCTTTACACCTAGTGCTCATGAAAATACCACAGCAGGAATTATCGCCCTTACCCCAGCATAAAGTCTCAGCATTGTGTCTGGATACACAAAAAAAAACCCTCCTCATCTTTTGCTCATCTGTTCTCTTGTAGAACGTTCTTCTACAAGAAGAGAAATTGTTGCTAAAACCAATCTCGATTGTTTGTTTCAAGAACATGAACTTTTTTGAGTTCTTATTTCCTCTGTCATGATCTTAATACCTCTTTGTGTCTAGATGGACTTCGTTTCTGTCACCACCTAATCCTGAACCCCTGTTTCTATTTGGACAACATTTGTGCTTTACTGAAAAGCAGAATTTCTGAGAACAGGAGACTAGTAGGGTTTTTAGTGGAAAGAAACAGTTAACTAATACCTAAGTGAGAGAAATTGAGGGGAATCTGTGTCTTTTAGGCAACTCAAGCAGACTTTGAAAGCTGCAGGTGGAACTTCGAATGCTTTCAGCTTCTTTTAGGTTCCGTTGTCTTTAAAGACAAACCAACTAAGTTTGTTTCTGTAAAGTAGATTGTTGCCTGCCTATACTGAAGGGAGGCTGTCAGCAGCTCTGAAAGGTATTTCAGTGCCTTGTATTAATAAGACATTATCTTTCAGACTTGATTGCCTGAGTGCACGTAAATATACAGGGATTGACTAAGATCATGCACCGTCCCTGACCATATTTGGGTACCTTTTGGGTAGGTATTTTAGAGACCTGTATTTTGGTTTACATATGTCGTTTTTGGCACATTTGCTTGAGCACTGGGTTGCAAATATTTCTTGCTTCCCTGCAGTGAGACACTTCTGTGCTAGATATTAGCATGAGCAGCGCAGTAAGCAACAGTAAAGCCTTCACACCCTGCAGGTCTTTTAAATTGGATATTGTATAAAGAGTCATATGCAAGGTGGGTTCTGACACTGCCTACCATGCCCTCTGCTGCCCCTTTGAACTGTTTTCTCTGGCTCAAAAGAATCTGCCAGTCAGAGCATCCAGGGACTTACCCTGATTTGTACCTCTGAAGTAACTAGAAGGCAAGTAACAGATGTGGTTTGTTTTGAAAAAAAAAAACACAGGGGGTATGTCTATCCGCTTTTTCATGCCGCAGAGGATGAAGCAACTACCTTCACTTCTTTCACAAAGCTAACTTTAAAATTTCAAAAGAAATGCAAAGACAACATCTACTCTTTGCTGTTGTCTGACTAATGTTGACTAGAATAATGATTGCCATAGAATACTATTATAAGGCCTTTTCCTTAAATAGTTACTTCTCAAAACCACAGGAATAGATTTTAAATTTTGTTAAAATTTTATTTTGACCTTCAGTTGATGCAGGGCAGGGTTGTGTGTTCGTGGAGGTCATCTCTCATCCTATAATTGCAAGAAGGGCAATGTATGGTAAATTTATTGCACCTCCATATTTTGAAAAGTGGTAGAGAAAGAAGGGTTTAGAAATCTTGCATATATTCAGAGAATGTGCTGTAAACTTTTGAATATTTAATTTAAATGCCATAAAATCTCTCTCACACATTTATATAATGAATAATGTGTTCTATCTGGACACGGGTAGCAGCTAGGGAGAAAAAGTGGGACTCTGGAAAATGTAACTTCTCAGGTCTTCATCAAGCCTTCTTGAATAACTGACTTGACTTCTTTAAACCTGCCTCAGTTTCTCTGCATCTAAGTTGTCTTAATTATACATATATCCAAAAAATTATTTTTCATACTTCTCCTTAAACCCCTTTGCTCCTACAAAAACCTTGATCAGATAAGCAGCTCTTAAGTGGAGGGCACTGCTTTTGATGTTGACCATCACCTTCTGGCTGTTTCCCATCTGTTTTTTGTAAACACTTCATGTCTTGTGCTGCTGATGTTGTTAGCTCCTTGGAAAACAAGCTCTATTTTCTTATGTTTGCACACTGCATCAAAACAACAGGAAATCTGTCCATGACTATGAATCCTATGCAATGCCAGAATATAATTTTTTCTTGGTAGAGGTCTCAATTAGTGAAACTTATCAGAGGTTAAGAAACCTCTGTGTTGCAACCTGCAGCATTGCAAGCTGTAAGGCAATGTAGTTCATACATACACAGAATATATGTTCAGGTAGTGTTGTCTATGGAGAAGAACAAGGCAAGTGAGAAAGAGACCAAAGGAGGGAGCTGGGCTGAGTGTGTGAAAGAAAGGACAGGAGGTGGTATAGGAACTAGGCAGAAGTTGCAGAGATTAAAAAGTGCAGTATGTATTTTTCGCTCGTGCTTTTGCAGAACTAGTTGAAGTTGTCTTCTGGAACTGCTCCATCCTTAGAATTCCTTTCTTTTCCTAACAAAAGAAAGGCTTAGGAAGAAAGATTAACATCTGGATCCTAATAACTGTCACAGAGTAAGAATGACTGTCTTCAAAATTTCCAGTCTGAGGAACAAAAGGGTTTTCTGTGCTGCCATGGCTCCAAATGCATTCCATTAAGTATTCCTCTGTTGAAGAAAACAGCCAATGGATTTGCTTCACTGCAGAGAAATTACTGTCCTCAACATTCTGCTTTTTCAATTATTACATCCTGTTGTGCTTTCTATACATATGAGGTGGGATGGAAAGCTGTCTGGTACTTGGTTATCAAGAAAGTTGCTGAATTCCTCCACTGAATCGTAGTACTTCTCTGCAACATCATTTAAGAGTATTGGGCTAAACTTTGATACTTTCTCAGGCCTTACTATACAAACTCCTGTCTCATAAAGACAATAAGACTTTTAGTAGACAGAACATGACAGGGAATATCCATTCTGGCATTACATCATGGTAATTTAGAGGTAACCAGCTGTAGAATTTTTGGTCTACAAGAAAAAGAAACTTGGGGTTTTTTTATTAACCTTTCTTTATCATTTCTGGTTTGCACTACATTAAAGGTTCTCTGTACTTAATTAAGGTTTAAAACAGACACATGTGATATATTACTTGCTAAACATTTTGTTATCAGAAGAAATGCAGTTGCTTAAATATATTTTCTATCTTATGGGCACAAAGTGGTGAGATAGAATCAAGATTTCATTTAGACACAATAATGGTTACAGAAATTACTCCCACATCTTGAAGAACCTAAAATTTCTAATGTCTTTTTTTTTTCTCTTGACAGAAGCCCAAGATGATGCATCTTTCCATTAACATCTGTAAAAATGCACAAAAGACTTTTAACTACAACATGGCCTGAAGAAAGTTAATGAGGTTGTTAGTAGTCTGTGTCACAAATGAAAAGACTATGGATGATTCTGGTCTTTTCCTTCAGGCCTTGATGAATCATGAAAATGACAGAAAGTTGATCTTTCTAAAGGAGCAGCAGCTGTAAGTAAAAAAAGAGGAGAAAAATCAAGAAAAAAATTAAATAAAGGACAGTTGATGACAAGAGCTACTACTGGTTGTGACCAATCTGTTGCAAGCTGAAATTTTCTTGCATCCTAATGGACCTTTTGACCTAATTTACAGTCTTCCTTGTTAATTAACTTTTTTAGAAAGGTCAAACCTTTTATTCTGCTAAATGTCATGTACTTCAACTAAGAAATATTGTATCTACAGTAGCAGTATAGTAACATAAAATTCTGGGGGTTTGCTTATGAACAAATTAATAAATAATGAGCAGTAAGCCTGGAGTGTTTCACAACCTTTTGCCCTGTCCTCACTTTTCATTGACAGTTAAAGAATGATATACAGAATTGCTTTTTGTCTTTGTCTGTTTGTCATGGCCAGTACAAATAATCACAAAGGCTTATGAAGGCAGACAGTTATCTAGCAGCAGGCTCATCCGTTTCCAGTATGGAGATGGGTGTAGTTTCAAACAGAAAGAAAATGACATTCCGAAAACCGACATGAACTGGGTAAATGTGAGAGAAGTGTGAGAAGAATGCTTCATGTAAAATGAGCATGCCACATTTAGATAATAAACTCGATTTCAGTATCAAAAATGCAATGCACTTTCAAATTGAATTATTACTTCTGAAAGTGGTTGCCCCTCTTGATCAATCAGGAGTTACATATGGCCTTATGTAAAGCACACCTCCAATGGGAATGCAGGAATATTTACATTTTCAAAGCATTCTTCATATTTGAATGACAGCTGACTGTAACATTCCTTAAAAAAAGAAAGAAAGAAAACAGAGAATGGTTTTAATGAAATTAATGAAGGTGCTCAGAAATATTGAAGGAATGTCTAGCAAACTGTCATGATCATAAGATTTGCAACAATATGTTGCGGGAGCGGGGGGTAAACTACCACTATCCTATTTTGGAAATTTCTCTGCCAGGGTACTAGGATCCGTTCCATTTCATGATTTGTTCATGCAAACTACATAAAATACTTTGCAAAAACAGTAATTTCCATAATAGAATTTTGGCAAATTAAATCAAAACAGGTTGCTATGACAGTTCTTACAAATATTTCTATTTTAGCTTTGTTTTATATTATAAATATGTCAAGATGAAGCCATTTCTATCAAAACAGAAATTTTTCCTCTTGGGAAAAATTTCCAGGCAGTTTTTTAATGCCCTAATTTTCAGTATTTGTCAAAGTCAAGATGAAGACTAATTTCAAATGCTGTAACTTAAATCTGCATAATCATAAACCCACGAAAACATAGCTTTGGTCTTATAAATGAGTAATGTTGTTAGATACAGTATTGTTAGTTTAATTGACTTTGTTTACTGCTCTGTATAACAAGCAGCTGAAAAATAAATGACACTTAACATTGGCTAAACTGTTTCTAGTGGTTTCTGAAGTGGATTCTGAAGTGGAAGCCAGTGGTATAGACACAGCCATTCCCAGAAAAAGTTAATAGTTCTGGTTTTTGTTCCAGTAGCCCAATGCCAAGTGAAATATAAATGGATACAGGGAACTGCATCTAGTCCTCTGTAAATAAGAAACATAAGAAACTTATTTAATATTGGTGCCAGTAGACCACTGTAACTGTTAGCCGACAGTGCAAGTGAGGCTGCATTAAAAAGAAAAAAAAAGTGTCTTTCTGTATCAGTGCATTTACAACAGGATAAAGTTGGCTCAAAGTTTTTATGGGGAATAGTATTTACCACGTTGGGAGTTGAGTCCCAACAGTCCCCAGTTCAGATATATAGAAAGGACTGGGTGTTTTCAGGTTTTAGATTTTTTGACATCAGAATATAAGAACTGCAGGTTGGAGAAGGAGCTGCCAAACATAGAGTTCGCTAGTGTGGAGAAATGAAGTTGATAAATTTCTGTTAAAGACACTTCTTTAACTAAAATTCATAGATACCCTTCCTTGAAATTAACCCAGATGTGCCCTATATATGTGTGTAAATCATGAGGTTGAAAGCAAAAGGGGTTTTTTTAATTATTGATTGATTGTATCTCCTAAGAGTGACTGACATCTATGTTGGTTTATGTCACAGTTTCTCAAAAGGTGATCCAAGAGCTACTATGTGGCACCAATATGTGCTTGAATTCTGTCAAGAAATAAGAAGTCATTTGATTAATGGCAACTTATTTCTGGTGCTCTGAGGTTGCTAAGAAAGAAGGAAAAGGGAATGTCCTGAAGCAAGGAACAAGATAGCCAGAGATCATATTGAAAAGAAGGGTGGGACAGGCAGAGGTTATAATATTCTGAAAAATCAGGTAGAAAAGAGCTGAGGAACTGTAGGAGTCAGTGTTACCTGCATTTTTTAAGCACATGTTGAAAGGCATTGTGCTTGAAGGGTTAGAACACAGACTTTTTCTCTTGTTCTTTTTTCCCCCAAACCATGGAGTGGTCTCAGAGACGTTAAGTTGGGAATGGAAGAGAAATATGGTCCGTATAACTGTATATGAGATGTTATACAGTCCTATGAAAAATGATTGAAATGTTAGAGAAACTCTGAGTTATTTTTTTTTATATTCAAATTCTAGCTAACTTCACTCTTCCCCCTGACCCCCCCACCCCAACACATGCTGACATTAGTAGGACTTCCGCAGTTGACTTGCAAGGAGCAAGATACATTTATTTTATGCTTTTATTTTAATGTTTCAATGGTTTTGTCCTGTTGGCAGCTTATAAATGCATATGGTTTGGGAGAGCTTGGAGTAATAGGAAGTAAAAAGGAAAGTGCTCCCAGGAAATTGGTTATTTGTATAAAGCTGATGAGAAAACAAGTGCTTTATGTGAGGGTTCTGACTCTGTTAAAGGACATTTGGCTCAAGGACAACATACTTGTTGGCACACACGTTTAGGTGTGTTTGTTATTACACTGTTTTGTACTGTGCACAGGAAACTGGCATGTATTGGATGCTTTTTATTATGTATCTTTGCTATACATTTCAGCACGTATTGGGAATATACAGACTTCTGCTATCAGTCAGAGCCATCATGCTGCAGTTGACAGAGAGAGAGCATGATTCTGCCCCTCTGCTCTGCTCTGGTGAGACCCCAACTAGAGTGTTGTGTCCAGCTCTGGGATCCCCAGCACAGGAAGGACATGGACCTGTTGGAGCGGGTCCAGAAGAAGACCACAAAAACGATCAGAGAGATGGAACACCTCTCCTATGAGGACAGGCTGAGAGAGTTGGGGTTGTTCATCCTGAGAAGAGAAGGCTCCAGGGAGACCTTATTGCAGCCTTTCAGCCCTTAATGGGGGCATATAAGAAAGATGAGGACAAACGTTTTAGTAGGGCCTGTTGCAAAAGGACAAGGGGGAATGGTTTTAAACTAAAAGAGGGTAGATTCAGACTAGATATAAGGAATAATTTTTTTTTTTATTATGAAGGTGGTGAAACACTGCAATTGGTTGCCCAGACAGATGTCCGGTCCCTGGAAACATTCAGGGTCAGGTTGGACGGGGCTCTGAGCAATCTGATCTAGTTGAAGGTGTCCCAACTCATTGCAGGGAGGTTGGACTAGATGACCTTCCACCCCAAACCATTCTATGATTCTATGCATTCACTCAGGTTTTAGAGATGGAGAAACCATGTAAAACTGGGAGTCACTGTGTAAAACAAAACTTGTTTAAGGACTCAAGAGGTGTAAATTTATGTAGTTGTAAAAATGATGTGAGAACTAAGAATACCTGTAATTGCTACATTAGCTATGAACATGTATGAGGGAGTACAATCATAGAAGTATACCCAACATAAGAGCAAATGACAAAATAAAGGTGTTCTGGACAATGTGGAAAGGAAAAAAAAAAAGAAAGTTTACCATTCAGTATCTGAATTTCCAAAAGTAGATGGCCAATACAGGCCATCTCATGAAGAGTGCTCAAGCTGTACATTAGTTACATTAGTGATACTTTCTCAACTTACCTAACAGTAAAAACCTGTTAGAGTAGTTAAAATCTGTGATTTATTTGACTCTGTAAATGCTTTAAAAATCACGCTAAAGATTTAAGAAAAAGACAATTAAACAATCATAAAAGATTATTTAAAAATAATGTGGTTGTGTTGCCTTGACCCATTTAGAATATTAAGAAGTATGCTGCAATAAAGTTTTGAATATATATTTTCATTATTTATTGAGTGGCCGGCCCAAAATATCTTAAGTGTCTTTTGAGTAGTGTGCAATACCAACTATTTCCCAAAAGTGGGTCAAGGCTTACATAGCCTGCATTTTCAACATGAGTCCCCTCTTTGGAAAAAAAAACAACCAACAAACAAACCCAACCATACAGGAAGAGCTAACACAATGAAGGATCCAAATCCTGTATGTCATGAGTATCTCCTTTGAACTTGATATGCCTAAAATTGGAGCAGTATCCACAAGATGTTGTCTAGTATGTGTTAGTGACAAATTATATTGAATTCTTTCTGTCTTCAGTGCTGCAAAAGTACAATGATGATGTATACTGGCTCCTCTGTCTGCCTCCAGATGAAACTCCTTCTTTCACATTACAAGAACAACAGGGAGCCTCTGATGACAGGAGGGAGGCTACAGGTTACTGCCCACAGCACACTATTGTTTAAGAACAAAGGAGTAGCATGATCTGAATTTGACATAATGAAGCACCTGGTGCTAATAACAGTGGTGAAAAGGGAAGGAGTGAGCAAAGGTTATTATCACAAAGTCCTCCATTTGTTAAGACCTTAATTGTTATACCTTTTACTAGTTGCAGGTAATTATAAAGATGTAAATTACAAGGTAGTTTGATGAGTTATAGCCGCACGGACATCAGATCTAAGCTGAAACTGTAAAAGTAAGATATTGAGCAAATAAGCTTTATTACTATCATACTATGCATCTCATCTCTCCCTCCCAGAGTTTTTGGTCATGTTATTTCCAAACAGTATGTTTCAGGAAGAATGTTTTCTTAGTAAACAGAGTTTTAGGTATTCCAATATATTCTAATATGCTGAGGACTTTTATTTTATAACAATCTTTCTTTTTCTTTGTAAGGTGACAGTGCATATCTCTTGAAAAATTACCTAATCTCCCTCTGTTTTATCTCCAGATTCTCTCTGAAAACTGTATCATTATAAATTATAATGAAACTCAAAAAGTGACCAGAATAGTAATTGAAAGAACATTTGGCATCTTCAAAATGAGACTTAGATGCTTAGATAAATGTGGTAGAACAGAACTAAAGAGCCCTTTGAGAAAGTTCAGATCAGTCCTGCTAGGTGTATGTTATGTAATACAGACATTAAATATGGTTCATCTGTAAAAGGAAGCAGTTTAATGAGTCAATCCAAACTACTGAAGTAAATGACCGTAATGATGTACACTTAGAAAATTATGTCATGATAGGACAGAGCTAACACCTTATTTTTAATTTCCTATATGGAACCAAAGTGTAAGCTGAAGTGAAACTGAACGCCTTTATTCTGAAGCAGTGCAATAGTAATAGAGTGCTTAGACATGGGGCTGCAGCGCGGCAGAGGAGGTGCTGTTCCTGGCTCTTGTACAGACCTCCTGCGTGTTGGCTCACATGCACCTTCTGAGCCCCCTGTGTCTTTAAAATTCATGCTAGAGTCATTTTAGTGTCAGTAAAATGGAAAAAAGAAATATGGTCTTTCCAGTGCTAAAGGAAAGTGGATTACAGACCAGTAGACTACAGATTCATGCAACAAATGGGTTCCAAGTCCTTTACTTCTCATGCCAAACAGCAGGACTGGGGACTGCTCCCCTTCCCTTCACCTCCTGCAGTCTACTCAGTGAACAAGAAGGCTCTAGCAAATGCTACAAAAGTAGGTTCCTGCTTTTTTTTTTTTTTTTTTTTTTTTTTTTTTTTTTT
>VZSZ01000574.1:474902-701908 GCA_013398815.1 Ibidorhyncha struthersii
TTTTTTTTGGTCTACAAAATTTCCCAAATTATGTGTTTCTGTATGCATATGTGCCCAGGTTCAGCTACAGCAGGACAGGTAGTTCCAACAGTACTTCCAGTTGTGCCCTATCCTTGAAAAAGTGGGTTTGAAATCCATCAGACAGACTGGCCTCCAGCCCATATCTTCCTCCCAGGCTCTTAAATACCAGGTTGGCTTGGCTCTGCCCCTTAACTGGGCTTAGCAAGGAAAATGGCTGATTCGTTGCTGCTTCTTGTCCTACTCATCCTGTGCTGGATCACATCAGCTCAGGTTCCTCAGGTTATCCGAAAGTACATTTCTGAATTGCATGTAGCCTTGGGCTGCAAGTAGCCACCGATAAAAATCAACGTGGTCATGCTTTGTGCTGTGTAGGAGAAATTTAGGTGATTTAGTAAGTTCTCTAAGGGGAGGATGTGTGTACTTACAGATTCTTAGGAACCAAAGTAGTTGGGCTACGGCAGTATCCCCCTTTAGGAACTGGGTCTTACAATCAAGTAAACACCTAAGGCACCCAAATTCTTCATCACCTCTTCTCTTGCCAAATTCTTCGTGGTCCTGTAGGGGCAAACACCCTTTCCCAGACAAAAACCTGTACTAATGTGAATGGGGCACATCATTTTTGCACTGCAAATTTAAATAGAGGGAAGAAAAAGTTTTCAGCCGTAGACTGTTCTGTATTTATAAAAATCAACCCAAATTGTTTAATAGTTAAATAACCTTAATACAGACAAGGTATTGCAGCTTTTCTAGGAAAACTCGTGTTAAAAGGACCCCAATATTCAGTTATTTGTGCATATAGTGCAATCACCTCTTCCATGAATGGTGGTAAAAGGCTTGTATTTCTGTGGACTTCTGTCCTATATTTTCTATACATGCTCCTCAAAATCTTGAAGTATCCCCAGCTTTTATTGTGTCTGGGTTTTTTACTACCTCATTGCAAGAAGTGGCACATGCTATGTAAAGCTTTGCATATGCCAATTATCCTGCTAATACACATATGCTGTCAGACCAGTTGGCTGTTGGCAAACAGTAGAGGTAAATGTCAAGGTCTTACCTGTCCCCCTGCTATAAGGACAGCACAAAACTATTCTTCTGTAAACAGCACAGTATAATTTTAGTCCACTGATTCAGTTTGGTTGAGATAATTTACGATATTGCAGAAAGTAAACAGCAATAAAAGCATACACAAAAGAAGAAAGTGCACTGCACTTAATTTCTCATGAGAAATTTAAATTTTGTGGTTTTAATTAAGTTTTCCCAACTTAATCCAGGTGATGTTACACAAGAACTGAAACAGTCTTCAGAGCTAATGTTTGTTTTCCCTCTGCTATAAAAATGTATTTATTTCTTACTGATGGGAAACGAAGGGCCAAATCATCAGATGAGAGAAAGCTATGTTACTCCATTCAACTAAAAAGAGATCAATTTGTACCAGATTTATATCTGGCACTTGTGAGTTCTGGTCACCTCCACATTTGAGAGAAAAAGAAATCATCCTACAGACTTTGTCAGAACTGTCTTGGTAGGGATCAGTTTGATCTCCTCCTCCACCATTCACATTTTGGAGTTTTCAGCCAAATCAGGGCCATGACCAAAGTGAGAGGATTATGGAATAGTGGGGGAGTTGTGCTCTGAGGTTTTAGGGGGTCGTACACAGCTGCAGGAAGAGCAAGGACAAATGTTACTGCAGGACCAATTGTGGTTTGTAAGCCTGGGACAGAAAATGTGTTGAAAATGTTTGTGAGGAACATTCTTGCTCTGGTGGACTGGATGGGCTGTACAAGACTTTCGGAATAAATGTGGCTGTTGAGCAGCTAGTGACACTACATGAAAAGAGCTTTAGAGGACAACAAAAACGATACTGTTTTATCTTTACTGCTGATTAGAGTCTCTAAGTACTGTATCTACAAAATTATGCACATTGTAAACGAAAATCTGCAAGATGTCACAAGCAAGAAAAACAAGTCACAGGGTGCAAGGCAAAGCTTTCCTCCAAGGCACTATGTTTAATCAGTCTGCTGTCACTGTCCCTCTCTCACAGTGACTGCAGTGTCATCTGAGTTGTGGACTCAGTGCGTTTTGCCAAACAGTTGCTATAATACAGCTCTTTAACACTTTCCTATGCTCAGCTGAGCCACGATAAATACAAAGTCTGGAGTAGATAGAAGGTTTTTTAACGGATTACTACCTTCCAATGAAAGTTAGATTCATCCTGAAATAACTCACCATACCCAACATCCCCTCCAAATATGAAAAAAAAAAAAAAACCAAAACCAAGACCAGACATAAAAGAATTGAAACAAGAATGGCATAGGAAAAATAATCAATGACATACTGTTAAAGAAAGTCACTCTGTGGAAAGGATTTAGTATAGCAAAAATCGGTCATAGTTTTAAATGGGGTAGTACATAACAGACAAGGAGATCTAGAGAAACTCTGGAGAGAGGCTTACTCTGTATTAAATGATGATGAAACATCTGTACATTCCATCCATCACTGATTATGTGAAAGAACATTTGATTCGGCAAATTATACAGAGGTCTAACCCTCCAGTTTTTACAGAGAAAGAAAAAAGGAACAGGTTATACAACCTTGAAAATATCCAATTTTTCTTCTGTGTGTGCAGAAGCAAAATGACATGCAGTTTTTTGTATACTAGGCTGTTTGTGAACAGCTATTCATTAAAAATATCACTTGTTTTGTCCTAGAATGAAGAGTTTTCTAATATATCAAGAAAAAGTGTTTTATTTTTAAAAAAATATTTAATTAAAGATAAAACCGCAGATTTGGATCCCTACATATAAAGGGCTTCAGATCTACATTGCCAAACTTGAACCTGTTCTTACAGTTGTATTCCCAACTTCTATCCCAAACTATCTATTTTTCCTTCCTAATGCTCATGCAAAACCATCCGTAACACTCGCCCTCAGTGAAGTCTTTTCTCTCCTCATGCATTTCATATTGCTCTCTTCATGTTTATTAACTCTTTTTTAAGTAAGTCCTTTTCAAAAAGTATCTTTCTTTACTAGGTGTCCACCAAAGCAATTAGATTATGACATTTGGCAATGGAACCCCCACTAGAACGGGCAACTACAAAGTACCACCTAATTTTGTAAGTTTTCAGTCTCATTCACAGAACAGCCAGACCTTTGAAGCTTAGCCAAAAGTTAGTCCTAGCCCAAGGATTGCTTTCCTTGGTCCAATCTATAATGCAGTGTTCAGATCCAGGTGGAAAGTACTGAGTCTTACAAGTTACAGCATGACTTTTCTTCATGTGTGTGTCCTTGCCCTGTGAAAGAAGTAAGGCAGCATAGATATGTTTGATGCTCTTTCACTCTAGGATAGCTTAAGTCAAATTAACTTGCATTTACTATGGATGTACACAGGGACAGCAAACCACAATTCTGTCATACATTGTTACATGTTAAGAAGTTAGTAATGTCACCATGAAGCTTTACTAGATGGCTGAGAAATGGAAAGCTAGTCAGCAGAACATCTACTAAATGTGTCTGTATAACATGCTTCCCTAAAGAGTGTCTTCAAGATTGAAAGTCTGATTAGTCTTTGCTCAATAGCAGACATGAAGCTGGGTTGCTTGAAATTGCTTTTTGATCTGAATAAAGGCTATGATACCAGAGCAATATTGTAGCAAAGACATTTTGGGGGAACGTCAAAAAAGCATCACCTCAAAGGAGTTGCCAAGTATTTTTTCCACTTCTACAGTGTACAAAGTTCAAGTCAAAAGTTACCTTGAGAGCTTGAATCAGGTTGTAACATTTCCAAAATGCATGGCTAAGCAAGAAATGTCATTCCTTCAAGTCATCATCGAAATGTTTCTAATTACATCCCTGACTAATTACATTACCGTATACCTTTTAAGTAGTGGTTTTAAAATTGCAACTCTTGGCTCAAAATTGATTCCTTATTTTTAAGCAATTCTTCCTATCAAGTTGAACCAATAGGGCTTAATCAGATGATAAGTTTTCATGTAGAAATGCTGATTATAGTCCCAAACCTGCAAAGTGATGCAGGATCAGGGGGGCGGGGAGGGGGGAGAGAAAAAAAGAAAAGAACAGGATCGCTTCATTCTATTATAATTCAACTAGGAATAATTAGTGCAGCTATTTTATATGATATCCTAAGGATATACTGAAACTCTGTGTCCTTTGTGTGATATCAGGAAAGGACACTGCAGATGATCCTAACTGAAAATAGGCCAGAAATTTGAGATCATGGCTCCCCACCAGCATTTCTGCCACTGAATGGGACATTCCTGTAGAGCTAAGAAGTCCTGAGTCTGCAGAACAGATCATATACTTCAGCTGGGAGTATAGGAGACAAATCTAATGCTGTGTTGTCTTTTTTTTATCTTTTGTTTCTTAAATAGTCAATTTGGCTATGATGGCGTGAAGGAGCTATTCATCGTTCCAGAAACCTACAACAACCTTGCAGCATCCAGTTCCCACGTACAACCCAGGAGTGGGGGCAGAACACCAATGACTTTGGGTAGACATGACCTGTGAGAACAAGTCCTGACTCAATGGGAATATTGTCTTTCCAAATGCCAATTAAAAAGAATATATATGTACTCTACCCATTTTTAATCTGACTGCACTAGATACCTAGATAGATACTGGGTTGCTCTTTGGTTGGATGTTTTGTTTTTTCTTCAACACACGTTTCCCAACAACAGCCATGTGCAGTCAACTCAATAATCCTCAAGTAATTGCACACTTGTGCCCAAGGGGGTTTGGCTTTGAAAGCTATTTAAAGCATGCCAAAAAGTGAGTTTTCCTGTCCAAAGCTTCTCCAGCATTTTTCAGACCTTTAAGCTGATACCTTAACTAAATTTTCTGATGTTGTCTTGCTAAAGGTTTAAACTGATGGGAATAGATAAATCCTTTAAAGGAATACATAATCTCTTGCCAACATTCTTGGAAAAAATTATGCTGTTGTTAATAGTTTTTTACTTATACATTAAACAACCCTTAAGTGCTTCCACTTGGCTACATAAATATGATTATTTTATTCATGTGAATATTTCTGTTCCATATATTTGTCGTGAAGTACCTGATCTAAGTTTAAATCTGGAAAGGACAGGAAAAGGAGGCAATTTCCATCCCTTACTGGTGTTTGGTTTGGACTATAAACAAAAAGGCCATACTAAGGTCCAGACTTTTTTGTGGCAGGTGTTGCACAAGCACTAAATGGAGGTATCATTGGCCAACAAACTTTATAGATTGAGACACAAACACGTGAAACAAGACACAAAGGTTGAATTTGCACATAAATGACATAGCAAAGAAGTATTACGATGTTTTTTGTTCCATTTATGTTTCTGAGTATCAGCTGATTCATGTCAACCAAAATATGTGCATACTATTTGAAAAAAGGAAAAAGCTAGAAAAAATAATTTTAAAATAAAAATAATGTTTTAAAAAATTAATTCCTTTGTAATAAAAAAATGGAGCATAAGAAACAGTTTAAATTACTTTGTTCAGAGAAAAAAAATACTTTTTCAATTCAAAATAATTTCATTGTTTCATTTTGCCAGACTGACTATAAATGAAAGTAAAATGAATTATCAAAAGAAAATATTGATTTTTTTTTTTCCATTTCGGTCAGCAGACAATAAAAAAAATGAGATCAGTTATTCACGCATTTCTAGTATTTTTGTTGTTGCTCTTGCAACGGTAGAGGTTGGAAGTAAACAAGCAGCAAAAAAGGAAGACATGCGTAAGTTACATGAGAGATATGAGTTGTAAATCAGGATTTGAAGAAAGATAAGGTAATAGATGTTTGGATTTTAGTATGGAGCTTTTCCTGTGATTGAAGAGTAGTACAAGGGAAAGTGTGGATATAACAGCTGGATAGTAAAGTCTGAGAATATTGGGAAAAGGCAGCTTCCTAACAGGTTAATGGGTCAAACAGACTGAGGCTGGGTAACAAAGGGGTTTGACTTCAAAGACAAGAAGCTATTATTTGATCTAGACATGCAAATAGAGCTTGTATCTGAGTTATTTTAATATTTGACAAACTCCCTTATATAAGAAATGAAAACACAAAATATCATTAATTTAAACGTGCCCCATATGTTTTCCTCGCTCACTCTGATTTTGCTGTCAAAGAAACCCAGTGGCACTAGGCTACCCACGTTGGTATATAAGGCATATGGTTTCAACTGGCTTTTCAAAGTAGTTCTGATTTACCAGAGGTGAGAAAATCTTAAAAAAATCGTATTTTCAGGACTGTTTCTATGGTACTAGAAATGTACAGTGTAATCTGGCTGTTATTTCCCACTGCCACCAAGGTCACACCTATCTGGCAAAAAGCCTAGATTAGAGGCTATTTTACCTCACATATTTTAGCTGTTCAGAGTTAAACATTGTTTTGCTATTGTGTGGACAAAGATTATAGTGTTTAAAAATGATGTTCACCCCCACATGATTTATTTGTCTTTATTACAGTAAATTTATATATTGATCTTTACTACAGTAGCATCTAACATTATGTTTAGCGTCCATACTTTGTCATACAGAGCTCTGCACAATTATGAGAGAAGAATGCTGTCTAGGTAATATAGCATATAGGGATCAATACATTGATGTGATTATATATAAAATTTAGAATTATAGATAATATATATAATACTATATATGTATGAAGGAGATTTTTCTGTGACCCCATTAACTGTAACACTTAGAAAATGTTTCCTTTGGGGTTTTTTTATTCCCCTTTGATAAGGATCTTTTTTTCTCCTTAAATTAATTTTTTGGCAAATTTCTCAGAATTTTTCTGCCTATTCTACATCTCTACTTTTTCCTTTTTTTTTTTTTTATTATTATTCTCACACTTCTTTGCATTTGGAAGGATATCAAAATATTACAGCAGCCACACTACTTTCATTGGCCCTTTCAATGAAGAAAAATGTAGTCAGACATAATAAATAGACATAGAAGAAAAATTAAGTACTATTTCTCAGAAGAACATATAAAAACTGAGCCTATATATATAGGCTCAAATCATATATAAATGACTTGATGCATATTTTTATTTTAAGATTTGCAGGAAGATGGATCCCAGCCCATTAAAACTAAAATTTCCAGAAAGACAGGCACTCTGATGTATCATCTGTCAAGGCAAAGGTACTAAGAACCACTAGCTGACTGATATGATGGATTTGCACTTTTTTACTTGCTTTCAGAAGGAAGAAAGTGTGGAGCTGAACAGCTGGTAACATTTGCTAAAAGATTATGGTGCTGAGATTCTGATTTAAATTTGACTTCTTGGCCGTAAACACATGAACAGCACATGAAATGTTCCTATTCCTTAAAATATTTTCACTTGAGAAGAATTACTTCAGCTGCTTCCTATATAAAAACCATATAAGATTAATGAGCGAAGTGGTCTCTAACTGAAAAAAAAACCCATGTATTTCCCCTAAAAGAAAGTCATGTTAAGAAGCACAAAGCTTTCTTTAGGGTAGCTGCTACCACCTTCTGTAAGTCTGTTGAAACACATGTAAATGAGAAGCAAGATTAGAAAAAAAATAAAAATATAGTTTGGCAATATAGTAAGACTCTTTCCTAAATTGTCTCCTTTAGGCTTAGAGCTACAAAGGCCTTTAGCTGTACACATGACAGAGTAACCAAGTCAAAATATCTCTGACTACTTTGCCGTGTGATGTAGTTTGGAAATATTTTAGAAATGATGTGAAACTAGCCCATATGCTGTCACAAATACTGTTAGCACCTCTCATATGTGCAAGTAAAGAAAGTAGTCTGTGGTATTTGCAGCCTTTGACCAATCAGTATGTAAACTCTACCAGCTATTTTGGTAAATTTTAGAGGAAGATACTTGCTCGCTAAAACTAGACTGAGACCGCCAAACCTATTTAATTAAAAGCAAATAAATAAGTAAATCAAGTCACAGTGTTTTCCAAGCTTTGTCATCAGAGGTTGTCTATGAAAGGCAGCCAGAAGTGAAAAGCTGAACCAGTACGTAGAACTCTAGAATAAATACCAGGAAGAATACTTTTGTGGTTTTTTTCTGAGAGGAATCTTTGCAAAGGTAATGTGAAAATACTAAATCAGAAACTCTAAAAACCTAAATAAAATCCAGATCATAACTGAACTGCACTGTATATCTGGGGTAAGTGATCAGACAACATCCCTGTACTAATTATCAATGAGAGCTTTGAGTTATGAGAAATAATTGCAATGAAGGGCTGATTTCACAGAGCATTCTGAATCGTTTGATGAGGTGGCCTGATTTAAACTACAGAAATTTGAATAAAACCAGGAAAATTCACACTATTAGAAGGAGAAAATACATCAGATATTTCAGATATGAAACCGCATCTTGCAAAGCAGAGTCTAGAAGAGTGTTTAGATTTATAGAGGTCTGGAAAGCCTTCTTTACAGTCAAAGACTAAACAAGATTGATTTATTTAGTTTATCTGAGAAAAGATTATGATTAAGTCACCTTCTCATCTATAAGTAGGAACATAGAGAGAAGACTTCTGATAATAGAAAGCTCTTTAATCTAGCTGACAGAAGCATGGCAAGAGCCAATGGACAAAATCATTTAAATCATTTTGGAAATAAACCACACATTTTTAAACCACGGGGGCTCTGTGTAACAAATTACTAAAGCACATTATTGATTCCCCATCGTTTTAAGTCTTTATGTTGGGATGTTTTTCTAGGAGAAGGGTCCTAATGCTGCCAAAAGTTATAGCCTTAATGCAAGAAGTGCTCAGTGACAGTATATATTATGAACCGTACCAAAGGTCAGACTAGGTGAACATGATGATGTCTTCTGAGTTTATAATCTCTAAATCTTCAATATTAGGCCATGGTTAATGCACTTCTGTAGCTTCTGTGATAAGACGCATTGTCCTTCGGGGAAAATTAAAGCAGATAATTCTATTGTTTTCTTTTTCATTTCATGGCATTTTCTAATCTAGCTGGCTTGTTTATGGCTACTGAAAAGGAGAGCTGGTATCAGTTAGCACTTCACAAACAGGTGGCATATGTTCCTGGGCTTCATTTTGCACACTACAGCTCACTGACTCTTAAGAATTAATATCTTGTGTCCTTCATTCTCCCACGCACCTTGCTTTTTCTTTTTTGTTGTCGTTGTTGTCCCTGATATTCTGAAGAAAGCCAGAAAAATTCCTACAGAACAACTGTACCTAAATACTCTTATAAGCTTCATTTCTGCGATATGATGGGTTGTCTCTGCATCTATTGCCTGCAGCTGATCTTGTGGATGTGGTTTTAAAAGCCTTGAGTGGGTGAAATCTGTGGGAATATTAGAGGATGTTGCTAAGAAGAAATTTATCAACAGTCAGATCAGTTTATTGAGCAGCAGACAAGAAATTAATAGGGTTTACTAATATCAGTAGTTTATAATAGTTTTGTTTAGTAAAGAAATTTAAAATAAGCTTTTTCCATACAACAAAGCAAATATAGATATTCAGCTGTAAGGGGGTGTGTGGAGGGTGTCTTAATTTAAATTGTGCTCATCGAACATTGAAAGACTTTACTGAGCAGAGATTTGGTAGCAGAAATCTTCAAAGAGGGTAACTAGAATTGGTGAGAAGTGATTTTTAAGAAATAATGCAGGAACCAGCAGTAATTTTAACACACAGTTCTGCTGGCAGGGACTGACTGACTCCGACACAGTCACGACTTTGTTGTTAGAAGAACTTTAGGATCCGGACTACCTGAAATCATCCCAGATGTACTGACCCACTTTGAAAGAGCAGGAAGCATTAAACAGGTTGGTCAATCCAGGACAAATAACCATACTAAAATTTATTGAAAGCCTGTTCACCAAATAATATATCCTGCAGTTAAATCCAGGGGCTTTTGGTCTCCATGTACCGAGACTCCAGTCTGTGATTTCAGCTCAGTAGTATGATTCTGTAAAATATGTCTCTGGAAGACCACAGTAGACATTTTGGAGCAGGACTACATAAAGACAGAAGCAACAACAAAATTCTTCTATAAAGAGAAGGGAGACCAGTACACTAACAGTATGATTCATCCTCCTTAACTTTAGCCATCCAAAAGGTAGGTGTTGAATCAAAGTTAGTCATCCCTTTTCTGTCACTTGTGGAGGAAGATGTATCCTGCCTGCTTTAGACAGCTACTTTGGGAATTGCTCTTTAGCAACTCTTTCTCCATTGCTGGTGGAGGACACCCAGAAGAGCAACCACTGGGAAGCTACATCTTCCAACATAAATCTAGACAAGAGGTCTCTTCTTAAGGCCTACTCTGTGCTGAAACCACAGATGCGGGGTCAATCTGTTCAAGGTATACATACAAGGGTATGTTGGTTTCAGTGCACGCACAAGTTTCAATTAAAATAACTAAATAGAAAAGAAAGCAAGGGAGAGCAAGAGGCAAAATAAAAATAAGTTAACCGCAAACCTCAAGAATCATACTAGACTCTTCAGCCTATAGCAAAAATAAGAACACAATCCTAATCTCAGTGAACTGAGACAAGGAGGAAAACTACATCCAAATGAGGTGATTCTACGAATAGTCTGTCCTAGCTCTGCTGAGAGTTCAGGAAAAAAAAAAAAAAAAACCCCACACAGCAGAGAAAGTATAATAAAGCAGTGAAAGAGAAGTTTGGACTGGCACTTCACTTTTTAACAGCTCTCTGCTTCAGAATGATTTACTGCAGGGTTTGTATTGATTTACAATCATTAGACAGTTATTGTAATTTATGTTGATAAAGCAATAAGGGAGTACTGAAAATATTTATTAAATATGAGAAACTCTGTAGCACTTGGGCATTAATCAAAGTTGATCATCTACAATATATGTCCTAATAAACCATTAGTGAATATTTAACCTGCAAACACAATACAACAAGCTGATAGATTACCTCCTTCAGGAACACATAAACTTCATGGGAATTTAGAATTATTTAGCTTGTGACACCGCACAGGATTTAAGAGTGGGAAGCAATTTTACCATGTGATTTTCTTTTTTAGTGTCTGAGTTCCTTAAGAAAAGAGTGCTAGAACTAATTTTGTTTCTTGTTGATTTAAACATTAGCAATCCTGGGGTTCGCAAAAATCTTAAATATATTTATAAGGGTGAGTCAAATACTCTATTGTATAATGTAGTCAGGCAGCCTTCTTTGATTTCAATGCAGAAAGCATAATAAAGCTTGGATATGAGAACAATTGCATGAGGAAAACCCAAAGGAACTAAGGCTTCTCAGCATTTTGTTGCAGGTGTCAGAGAAAGTAGTATTAGGGGTCAGTTTAGCACTTGCTAAGTGTCCTGATTAATCAGAAATTAAATAATCATTTGTTCAGCAAGTGGTGAAAAAGACTGGGCACACTTTTCTGACCAGCTGAGCTAGTCTCTTGCTAGGCAGATCTCCAGGTTAGGGGACAAGTTTTCATGCTCACCCTGTCCTTGGAAGGGTGGAGGGATGCTGGAAGGGACACTGCCTGGAAAGGAGTTAATCCATTAACACCTCCTGGTTGATTCATTTTCTGCTTCAACTCATTTTAATTCTCATTCTGCTGATTGATTGTTTTCTTTCAGGAAGGGCATTGGGGAAAGGTTATCAGCTTCTTGGAAGGACACACCAAAGAAACCAGGCACAAACTGAGCCCACTTTTCCAAATGAAATGAGCTACAGACAGCTGCAGACAAATTCTGGCTTCATTCATGTGAATGAGAGTTCCCCCATCAATGAAGACCAGAATTTGGCCCTAAGCAAAATGTTTCAGCTCTGAGTGACATGCATATTACAAGCATTAAAAAATGGTTGCTTTTAAATTAGGAATAGGGAGAGAAGGAAATGGGCTATTACAAGCCATATTCAGTAATGGTGGGCAATATAACGAGAAGCCAACAGTAGGAGCAAAATGCTGTTACTGCGGGAGCACAGTACGGCATGTGAAACATTTTTATAGATACGTAGACTCACTACAGAGAAGTCAGAGTTATAATTACCAGAGGAAATGATAACATTATGACAGATACTGAGGACATGTATGAAGCATTTATGAGAAAGAAATTAGTACCAATTGCAAAGGCTTCCCTTATAGTATCTAAACATAAGGTCTTTCAAAACTTCCATTAACACCTTCTTTAGATAGGCTGCAAAAAAGTTTGACATGCATTGAATACTTCTTTTGCAAATTTTCAATCTGTGAACCATTAATATTTCCTTTATTTCAGCTTGTGTGCTATTTCCGAATTAGAATTGACTGCCTACGTAAACAGAGCTGTTGCAGGTAGTTATTCCATTATATGGAATGATTGCTTTTGTTATTCTCCACCAACACCCCAGTTAAAACTGCCAGACTATGCTGCTTGCTCACAGGAATTTTTACTTACTTCACAAGGATTTTTATTTCCCAGCCACAATATTGATACAAAATATATTTAATTCTTAGTAGGTATTCATGGCACACACTGTAACAGTCCATCTGTTACTAACACCCTGCTACGCATAATGTTTAAACTGTGTGGCTTGGGGGTATGAATGGTTAGGATTTAATGTTTTTTTTTTTTTTAACCATACCTGCCATTTGCTTAGCACAGCAGGCACGGGAGGAAGGAGAAAGTAGCTTGGCTGATGCGTAGGTGCTGCTGAAGTGTGTGTTTTAATATTATCAACATGTGGTGCCATAGCAGTACATGTAATAATAATACAATCAAGCATAGCTATAGATTAGTGGCACTGTTAGCAAAGATCTGGTCTTAAAATACTTAAAATTCAGTGTTTCCATAGTTTCTCTGAGGAATCTGTGCATACATGTAATTGACGATAGAGATGTAACCTGTTTGTCTTACTATATACCGTGTCTAGTAACAGCAGCATCAATAGTTCCCAAGCCTTTTCCCACACAGCGTTTATGTCCATGATTCCTCTTACTATCTCACTTTGACATTCACAGGTCTACTTCTTTTGTTCAATGTAAAGATGTCAAGGGGGAGATGTCAATACCCAGTAAGGGATGAAAAATTCTTTTACTTTATGCTATTTAGTAAATAAATTTACATACCAATACAAAGCTGCAAAAGTTTGTGTTTTTTTTTTTTTTTTCCAGAAGAACAGCATATCCAGAGCTTCCATTTATGTCTCTAAATATGCTGGGGGGCGGTGGTGAGAAAAGACCTTGTAGGTACATCCAGTGGTTTCCTCTGTGGTGTCATTTAAAAAAAGAAACAAAAAAGTTAATCCAATACATGCCTCAATGTGGTAAATCTAGACACAAATACTGCTTGCCCCCAATGTTTTTATGAGTTCCAGGTGGAAGTTCTATGGTCTTAATGATTCAGCAATATTTGGAGATAACGCAAGCCCAAAGGTGCAGAAATTATCCCAATCCTTACTTTCTGTTGCCAGTAGAATATGCAGCTAGCAATTCCCAAAGCCTCCCTCCAGCATTTCTCTGTTGGATTCACATAACGTGTCAAAGAAATGATTTTTCTCTTTGATTACTGCAGTAAAATAAAAAGCACTGAAAAAGCAACATCTCAAAAACTTACATCGCAGTTACATGAAAAAAATCCAGCTCCCTGTACAAAAGCATAATAGCTACAGAGTCACAGTTGTTACTCCTTGTTACAGCACTTTATTATTACAATGCCATTTTGAGACCCTGACAGAATGAAAGTAAGAAAGGGCAAGTCAGCAATCAACTCCAGAGGCCAATAGACTAAGATACATCAACTCCAGCTTTAGTGCATTTGGGGTCTGCAAAAGCTCTCTTCATTGGCTGAGCTGCGGAGGCTGGAGGAGAACAACATTTTTCTATCCTGTTGGCTTTTTCTACCTCATTCCATCTGGCAGTGACATTTAATAATTAAAGCAGGAAACAGACTTCTGGTTCTAAAGGTCTAAGATTTAGTTATTGTCTTAAGTAATCATAGACAAAATTATATATATTTATACACATTTAAGTATATTTAGGGCCTTAAGTTTTACAACAGCAATTTGGAATTAGGCAACTAAATACCTTTCAGAAGCTTACAGATCCCTTTCAAGTTCTGGTGGGCCTTTTTTCCTTCCTTTAAATTTCTAAGACAAGAAGAAACACCTGCATTAGTGGCTTTATTTTCAGCATTGCCAATTATGTGCTCTTCTAATTAGTGTCAAGGGGAGGTGTGGGCTTTTACTTCCCCTGCAAAAACATTATCAAATGAAAAAGGGCATTTTATTCCAGCCTTCTCACTTGATTCAGCACATGACAGGTGCAGGGTGGTGGAGATGTGAATGTACTTTTTGAAGACTTGAGAATGAGGAAAGCAGGGGGAGCTGATCTCGTGCTTTAGGAGCAGCGCTACAGCTGTTTGATTACTTTGGTTTTACAGCAGGACTCAGGTAAAGGTGGAACAAGCATACACCAACCCAGAGAGCAAGCTGACCTCCCAGACAGCGCAGGCTCAGCTGTGCAAGACCGTAATTACAAACAAAAGCCCTTAAAGGACTCAAGATAACCTCAGCCCACATTTGCATTGTTATAAATAATAATGCAACAACTTTGTAATTAGCGTGACATTTTCCATACAAAAGGACATTTGAGGTCACGATCTCAGTATCCCCTCTTCAACGCTTACAGCTACCATTGCTGCTGCTAGACCACACTGAATTGGCAATTTTTTCTTTTTGCACTGAACAACAAATTCAAAAAAAACAGCCGTGTGTATCATGGATAAAAAGGGAGGGGATTTAAGTCAGCTGGGAAATTCTGAGATTGGAAATGCTTGTTTGTAGCAAAGGGAAACTAATGGATCTTGCTGAGTAGAACAATGTTCACCTCTGCTTTCTCACCCCTATTACCCCTCAAACAGGACTGCAGTTACATATTTATCTGGGGAAGGATAATGAAGAAACTGTGAGTAGAAAACAAAGAGCTTGTTACAAGTCAAAGATTAGTCTATGTTGTAGCCCAGACATCTCCCTGCAAGCAATATAGTCAGCAGAGCATAAAACTACGCTTTACTGTTCAAGGTGCATTCAAATCCTGTAGCAATAGCAGAAGAATACACAGCTTTTAAAAAGACAGTAGAATAACTTAGTTTTCTTGTTTGGCTGGGAAATTAATTTACCCACAGCCACAGTTTGCACGATACTCAATAGGAAAGCAGATTCCTCTAGAGAGGTTTTTCCCATCAAAGCCCAATGGATTGAATGGCCTTTGGGAGGCAATCCTCATTTACCTAGATGAGTGGTTTATATACCAGATGCCTAGTTCTGCGGCTGATGATTAACTTGAGAAAATACAGCACACTTATTTTGAAAGAATAGTGAAGTTGCCAATGGAAAGAGATCTGGCTTGTGTTATACCCTGCAAAATACCACAAATCTAAGCCACCAATAGTATAGGCAGTTAAGATTTGGCAGAGTGTCAGTGGAAAAGAATATCTGATAAAACACCATTCAGGATATGACAGAATTACAGTTTTGTTGATTCTTTATGGCTTTGGGATGCTTTCTAATTAATTATTCAGAAAAAAAAAGGAAGAATAAAACTGCTGTTTCCCATTGGAAATACAGAACAAAGTTATTTAATGAGCCACCATAAAACATAAACAAGTTCAGGTGGCATTATGCAAATAAACGCTAAGAACTTTTTCAAGATAATAGTTTAAAAAAAGGGACATCCTTCAGAAGTTGTAATAACATTACCTCACAGTCCAGCCTTTTACACTGTACTTTCAGCTTCTGTGAAACGATGCCAAAATAAAGCGAATTTAAATATTATCTGCAGAGTTCTCTATGGAATAATCACCAGAATGCTTTTCATTATAACACAATTATATCATCAGCTTCTAATGATCAGAATGCAGAGCAGATGATTGTTTTCATAATGCAATTACTTCATAACATTTTAGAAAACTCAGCTGCATGTAAAAAGTTCTCTCCAAATAACTCATGTGTCTGATTAATCATATGATAGGGACTCCTCTCTCTTGCCCCCTTCTAAACATTCACCTGTTTTCACTGTGCTTCTGAGCTGACTTGGCCATTACAATAACAAACACTTGGGAGGATGGAGGAAGATGCGTTGTTTCTCAAAATTCACAAAATATACAGACTGATCCTAATGGACAGATTTTTCAAAGTGAGGCAAATGCAATTGTTCACAGATATTTGCCCTTGCCATTTTTCATGTGTGCAAACCCCAAAGTATGCATATAAATCAGGTATGCATGCATGGGTTTTATTAGCTTACAAATACAGATAGCTGATGTGATGCTCCGTTGTATACACACCCAAGTACTTGATGTGTCTAGTGGGTATTTTTATATACAGACATTTCTAAGTAGCTGACTTTAACCCTCTGGTCCTCACTGTCAATATGAATCTCTACGGCTTTTGCTAATAACTGCTGTCTTTCATGTATACTTTAAAAGAACTGTAATCCTAGTGGAACTAACCACTTAAGAAAATATAAAAGGCTGCAGTATTTGGTTGTTCAGCAAGATCATTTATACATAGATGCTGAAATAAAAATAATTAGCACTTCTAGGGGCTTTCAGCTGAAGATCTGAAACCTTATTTGTAAAAAATGAGTTAGTCTTATATTTAGTGCATTCCTTTTGCAGATCTCACTGACTTAAATAGAGAAGATGCATGTGCACCATTACCCTGTTTCACTACTGAGGTTTTGGGTTTTTTTTAAGGTGCTTTGCTAAAGTTCACAAATCTTAAATGAGAGGGCCAAGAATAGGACTACACCTCCAGACTCTTAATCTCTCTCCCAGATAGATAACCACGTTACCTCTAAGGATCAATAACATTCTCAGAAGGTGAGAACTTATGAAAGAAAAGATCCTAGGCAAGTCTGCTGAAGCTTAGGCATAATAAGCATGATATTTACTTGAAAGGGAATTGGAATTAAATGCACATATGAGAAACAGACTTATGAGATTTTAAAAAGAAAATTATTGTAACAATTATAATGGTAATAACAATGTTATTAGAGATAAGACTCCTATTGCAAATGCCCATGTCATTCTGGGTGAATAATTTATTCATTTTAATTTCCTTAGACTGAAAGTATACAGATTATCAGCTTTACTCAAAGGAGTTTCTTCACAATTTGGAAGGGGGACAAATTTGTAAAATTGCAGCTACTTAAATTTAAAATCTAATTACAGTTAGAGAATCCCCTCTGCCTAACATTTTATTTTATATGGGTCCAAGTCACATATTCCACACCTGGATTTCTCTACAGCTATTAGTACCTCCGCATTTTAATTTTGCTAGTGATGAAAGGCAAGTCTATGCTAGCTTTTTAAATAGAACCTTACACTCTCTGCATTTTTGCTATTTTATATTGAAGAAAGAAAACAAGCCAGTGATAAATATCCTTGCCTGTGCTTTATTCTGAGAAGTAGGGACCTCACTCAGGAGAAATGATTTGTTTTAAAACAGCTTTCACCTCTGCCCTGAATATTTCTGAAAAAAATACTTGTCGATACCTAGTACAGATTTTCCCCGCATCCCACAAAATCCCCTTCAATATCTGACACATGATTCTGCCCAGTGGGGGACATCACATTAGGAACACATAAACAAATAAACAGCATGTTTTATCTGCTGCTCGGGTTCCAATCCAATGCATTAAACTGGTTGAACTGTGTCTTTACGCAATTCAGTTATAGATTTGAAAAGCTTCAATAAAAGATTTTATTTAAAGCCAATGTAATTGGGGGAAAAAATGGCAAAAGAGAAGAAAAAAAATGAAAGGCAAATAGAATTCAGAGGGAGCTTTTGTCTGTGCTGTAGGAGGATAGGTACATCCTTGCTGGGTGGTTTTTAATGAGTTATTAGGATGCAGGAAAGCATTTTAGGGAGCTTTAGCTAAAGCTGGGGATGCTTATGACTTGATGTGTGGAAGCTACTATCCTTTTGTCCTCAGTGTGTCGTCTGCTGGGTTTCAGGCATACATCAGGAGCCTTGCATAGGGAAAACACATTCTGTTGAATCAGTTGGACACAAACATCTTCCTAAACCTGGAGCCAAGCTGCCTCTGACCGAGCAGTAGGCAAGATGCTGCCTTTTCTCTCCGTGTACTGGCAAGCAGATTTGGTAAATATAGAAATAAATTCTTCAGGAGTCTCCTTCTTGGGGTTCTCCTTCTCAACTGCTTTTATTCCTAGCAGCTCTGGGAGGCTGTTAGTTGAACGCCTTCCCATTTTCTTCAGCACTTTAAATCAAGCCATTTTCAGTGAGTCATTTCTTACACTGTTTTTTAAACACATCATTGTCACCAGAAGATTGGCTGAATTTGTAACAGAAAACCTACATTTGTGGCAAATAAAGCATTTAGACAATCATTCTGGAAACATCTAAATAAAAAAATACCTATTTATGAATAGTTTGAAGGACACAAAATTTTCATAACATTTAAGAGAACAGAAAAGTCTTTTGGACCTTCACAGAATAGCTCGGGAAACATTTTGATGCAATGTAGTAACTTCACATCCTACATGACAGGCCACCACACAGCAATAAAAAAGTATCTGTATCCTTCATTAGGTGCTGTATGTGCATGTTGTTTAACGAAGCATGTCATTACTAGTGTACAAGGGAAACAGTACCCTGCACAAATCTCTCTTTTCACTCAACTGGACTTTTGCCACTGGTTTCAAAGACAGCATGTTATCTCATAATTAGAGAAAGCCCAGAAAAAAAAACCAGAAAAATAGGTCATCATATTCAAAACAACTATGATTCGATGCTCCTGGCCAGTTATTTTCATACACTGTGATTAATTTAAATTAATTTAATTTAGCTTGTTTTAATAATTGCATAACTTTTATCCGGATGCCCATGCCAGATGGCTCAGCCAGCCTGAAAACAGGAAGATGCTGTAATTGTGGCAGTGTAATAACATTTATTTACTACAAGTCTGACTGTCTCTGACGCTCATCAGAGCTCTGCAATATTGTGCTTTGCAGTATATTGCTTCACTGCATTTCACTATTACCCATGCAATCTTTTTCCTCTCCAAAATTATTTGAGTAAATTTTGGTTTTTAATGCACTTTTTCCTTTTGTGCTTCTTGCGGGAACTCCACCAGGTCTCCTAGTTCTGGGTTCTCCCTCAATGCCACTGCAAATCATTGGCATTACTTCAGGGTTAAACTGGTGTCACGCTCAATTTCTGGACTAATTGTTGCCTGGATGGCTTCTCTCATAACATTAGGATGATTAATATATCTTCAGGTTGTTAATTCCCCGATTCAAAATTTTGGAAATATTCTACGTCTAAGTTGTCACGAAATATCTTTCCTTTTTAGAGCTCGAAAATCAGGAACATTCTGCTTCCAATTAAGCAGCATTTCCTCTAGCTTGTTTCTGCTTATTTAATTTACATTTGCACACAGTAGGAAGCAAAAGTAATTTTTAACCTCAGCTTTAGCATTAGTGATTTCCAATGTTCTTCCTCTCAAGCATGGGAGCGTGAGTCTCATTTGCCCATGTGCACCCCAAAGTTCAAGCAAAAACTCTTCCGTGATTTTTCAGACACTGAGTAGTGATGTAAGAATGGTGGAAATATTACTACATTAGCTTGTTTGAAGGGAAACATATGAATTTTGGAGCGATTTTGGTGCATTCAGGTTAGTTTCTCCTCGTTACTACTTCTTTGCAATTATTGCACTGCAGATCTACTACGCTGCAAACTGCCCTGACAGTTTGCTAACTCACCTGAATGCTCTTAGGCATAGAGGGGACAAACATCTGCCAAGTGCACTCCTCTCCCAGACTTACATGTTTGTGCAAATCGCCTGTGGCTCTGGCCTTGAAGGCAGTCATATATCCATTCTTCGCAGGCAACGCAGACATACATGCTATTCCTGCCCTCAGAGAGGTCACGAGCAAAACTCTGGACAGCTTCAGCTGGAACAGGACCAGAAGCCCAGTACTCTGAACAAAAAATGCTGACTCTATCAAGCCACGTGCAAAATTTATGGATTTTCCAGAAAAAACAAATGCTGCTGCTGGTTTGCTGTACTAATGGAGAAAGATACAGTTGTGAATACACATCTTTGAGTATGTTGATGCAAAATTTTTGTTTAAATAAAATAAATGCACTTCAACCCATCAATATGCATTTATTTGGGACATTTGGTGCTGTCATGTCCATCTGTGTTGTGCTGCCATAGATCCAAGTACTTTTGTCAAACACACATCAACAGGTCCTATAGAACCATCTCTTTTTTGCACTACTTCTGTATGTGGCAATTTCTTACTGAACTAACGAATAATTTTAATGAAGCTTTTTAGATAATGGGGGCAGGTTTTATTGCTGAAATGAACCAAATACCAGTTCTTAGGAGAATTGAAATCAATTGATTTGAGGAGAGAATTCATTAGCATGGACCAAAACTTATTTTCACTGAAATCAGATCAGTGGGAAATTTGCTATGCATGATCAGGGCCCCACATTTTAATTACAATTAATCAGTTATCCGGTGTATTTAGCTGCTCCTTTTCTGTTCGCAAATAATTTGCAAATCACACTGATTTTCTTGCATACTTATTTCTTGTTTGTAATTGTTCAATGACTAATTTAAGCAAACACATTTCATCTCATGATGTGTTCATGCACTATTTGTTTACATTTCAGGGTTTTTTTTTCCTGTTTCTGAACGAGACATGCTACCTTCTTCCATTGAATAGATGTCTGAAAATTTCAAAGTGGGAACGATTCAAAAAGAAATTATCATAACTAATTTATAACACTCATCTTGTTTTGTTTATTGACCAAACAGAATGTATTCAGGTTTTCATTATTATCCATTAAAAGTCATCAAGAAAAGAAAGATAGGGAAAAATAAAGAAGACAATAACCAAAAAATACTGGCGTGTCTTTTTTTTTTCTTCTGTTTGAAAAACCAATGACTGCAAAATGCTGGGAAAAGTGAAAAATAAGACCCCTTGAGAAATAGTGTTTTTGTAAAAAAAGAAAACAAATCAGTGATGTCTTATAGGAAGATAATGAATAATAAATGGCAAATAACAATAATATAATATTGTGCACACAAGAATATAGGTGCAAAGCAGCCGTTCACTGAGCAGATACCTTATTATAAAATTTTCAGTGATAAAAAAGGACAGAGGCTTGGCTGAACTGAATAGCCATTCAGAGTCTAAATGAATGTTTCTAAATGCTGATTTTACAGTAGTTAGGCAGCTCTAGACTTGATTTCTTGGGCATGGATAAATTAGGATATAACCCAATGCCCATTGAATATCAATGGAAAAAATTACCCTTGATATGAATGGACTTTGTGTCAAGACAGGAAATAATGAAATGTAAAATGAAATGAATTAGTAGTATGGGAAGCAACTGATGGAGTGAGTAAAGGCAGTCCATAGATGTGCTTTTGTTTATAGCCCCATTTTTCTAAACACAATTCTGAATAGGTGTCAGTGCTGGGGCCTGACATCCTGTGAACGCTTTGCAGGGTATGAAGCAAAGACCTTTAGGCTTAACATTTTAACAAGGCTAAATTCTCTAACTGCCTCCAGTTTACTCTATGTAGCATGTAATTTAATATATCACCTTCATTCTTGGTAGTTTCACTGTTTTTGTTTAAGTCATTCAGGAATATTTACAAATGAACTTTTCAAACATGTTATACCAGATACCCCATTTAATTTGTCTTTATGGTGTCCCAGGCTGATTAACTATCTTCTGTAAGTACTATGTGTATCTCAGACTTCTGTTTTACTGAATTGTTAGTGTTACCTCTTTGTTGCCTGAAAGTGCACCTGCTTCTAATTATATGCAGATGATATAAACTTACATCTTTAGGTGGATTCAAATTTTTCCTGGACTTTTAGTGCTGCCTTTCTGACATAAAGCTCTGGTTTAGTACAGGTATTAACAAAGCTAAGATCAATTAATCATATAACTTGAAATACCTTGGCTTAGGCATTGCGAATGCAAAAGGTTGAGAGCTGGGGCCTCTTAATTATGAGTTGGGCAAGTATCAAGGGAAGATTACATGGATATTTTAATTTTAAGTGCTTTTAAATCACTCTGTTATTTTCTTTTCAATAATTCCCATTCTCACAGACAACTGTACCCGCAGAATTTTGAAAATCAACTTAGAAATTAGTAACAGCCTCATTAGAAACTTAATTCTATGATTTACAGTCATCTAAAAAGTGATTTTAAGCATATAAAATGATGTCTTTGAGCATTACTGAGTCTTTGAATACAGAATCATTATGTTGACTATATATGTTGACTAATGGGCCATAAAAAATATTCAACTATGGATGCAAATAATGTTTTCCAAAGAAATCATAACATGGATAATTCAAGAAACAGAAATAGGTAGAATTCAGAAAATACTTTTTTTTTTTTACTTATTTCTTATTATCATTTCAGTAAATAGGTAAGTATTTTGTGCACGTTGCTGGCATGTATAGAGCTAGGACATGTCAAAATGCATGAGTGTACAAAGGGATTTACTCATTGCATACTGTATTACCACTGCTACTTTCAAAGCAAAAATGCATCAATCCTAAAAATACCTCCCAATTCTCTTCTCCCGCCAGGTGTCTTCATCTACATGATGCCAGATCTGCAGGCATGTTGCCAGGATGACATGTCATGCCAGGAAATACTGCATTTCCACTAGCTGTCTCAGTCTTGAAAAGCAGAGATTAACGGATGCTTCAAGTTGCCTTTTGATTTACATAAACCATTTTGGAATGACATGATTAAAGATGGCAGTTTAGCCAAAACTGCAGATATGTATTTGTTATTTAACAGCTCTGCAGTATCCTTAGTAACAATAAAAAATAATTTTGTTAAAACCGTATGTAGATTGGTAAGAAGCATCCATTCCTGGTAGAAAACAACAAATTTACTGAGAAATCAAAAATACCTGCTGCACTGGTTTTGGCACCATTTATTTATACCTTCTCTATTAGCTAAGACAGAAGGATAATTGTCTTTCCCAGCTATCCTAGACGTGAGACAGGGATTCCTGTACTACATTCAAATCAAACAGGAATATTTAGCTACATGGGTTCATAGCTCACACAGACACTACAAGATTGATACGAAAATTCTGCGTGAGGGTTTGTCTTCAACTGGAAGGTGGTTGATGAAATCAGGTACAACAATTATAGCTTAGTGGAGCACTGATAGCTAATTTTGTGCTGTGTTTTACATTAATACTTATGATTTATTTGACTTAGTTGGGAAAGGCGTGCACAGACCTCTACTTTAAGAGTGTCTGGCTTGAATGAAAGAGGGAAATGATTGTTTCATTAGATGGTGGCTTTCATTGTTTCATCCCAGTTGGTAAAAATGTTTGCAAACCTCTGGGCTGAGTGATTCCTAAATTATAATTTCCCCATGTGCCCTTCCATTACACACTCAGTCCATCTTGTCCACTTGTCACAGAGTGTAACTGAGGCTTTGGAGCTATTTATTGTCATTTTCAGTGGAATGCAATTGACTTCGTGTTTGTAGAAAAATTCTTTTGACCCATCCACTTTAAAGAAAAAAAACACCTCCATTCAGTCTATAATGGTGAAACAGAGGGAGCAATATAATGGTATTGGTGAAATGGATGTAAGAATACTTAGGCTGAATTTTAATTCGGTCATGGTGCGGTTTGCATCCCATAAAATTCCTCTCAGGAGATTTTTTAAGCTGACCTCTTCAAAGTAAATCACAGCATGATTTACTGTAAGCCATGCAGCCAGTTTTCATAATCACAGTTGGTGAGATAAAGTAAAATTGCAGTGAGGCATACAACTAAAGGACAATTCCAAACCACGATCCCACTAAGAATGAGCAGAGAAATTCAATTAGTGTTCCACTTTTTAAGAAGAATCGGTAAGGATGCATTGAATTTGTTCAGAATAGGAGATGGCATTCAGGATTTCAGCATTCAGGTCCTAGCGCTGCTACCATCCCTCTAGAGGTGATTTTGCTAGTGAAAAGACCACAGATCCTCTTCTGTTGTGGCTTTCTGTGATGGCCTGTTCCCATTTCTGCATTGCCAAGTGATGTGATACTATAAGAACAGATCTATAGAGTGAAATATTTGGTGCTGAGCACCCAGTGTTCACACTGTATGAGTTTCAGGTGTTTTCATGGTCGGGTGACATTAGTCCTCCAAACATAACGTGCAGTAACTGCTCCAAAGTCAGTCCATGATGTGCACTGATGTGCTAAGTGGAGATAGTTCAACTCTAAATCAAGTAGTTACCCAAATGAGACATGCAGCCTCTTTGGGCCTGACCTGAGAGAGTAAACGGATACCACCCATGGGTTATGAAACATGTCCTCACATGGAAATACCTAAATGATGTAAAAAATACCCTTTTTGGTTCTGCAAACTGTGGGTGAATTCCACACTGGTGATCTGAGAAGACATGAGTTTTACACTAAGATGATTTGCAGTAAAACCACTTCAAAGAAGAAACAGCTTTAAAATCCTTCTTAACTTAAGCCCTTCTTCCTTCTCCCCAGACTTAACACAGTTTTATTTATTTTTTAGATAGGGATCCACTTATAGGATGATATTGGATGGTTGCCTCAGACAGGCTCTGTTGAAACTGTATTTGCTTACTGCATATGGCATGTTATGAGGCTTAAGACAACTTTTAAAGGAAGAAAAATCAACTGCAGTTGCTAGTATGTTCAACCGTATGGTCCTAATTTCCTCAGATTCAGGGATCAAAATGCAGAGGGAGACAATGCTGAAATAGCAGACTCATTTATAAATTTTATGACAGCAAATATGAGATAGAAAACAGACCCTTCCCCGCTAGTGGCTTGGGTGCAGGCAAGGCAAGTAAACAGAAGTTGAATACATTTTTTTTTCCTAGTGAAATTGCATAGGCAAAAGGAAAGGAGAAGACACAGGTCCTTCCCTTCCTCACATCATTCAGTCCGTACCCAGGTATGACTCCTAACCATGATGGGAATGGCTGAGTCCTGTTTCTTGCAAGGAAAAGAACATCATTGTCTCCTTATTGTGTAGCTTGAATTGATTGCAACTGGGGCTTCTGGCACATGCTAGTTTTCTTCATATTAAAATCAGACTTTTTTCCACTGAGACGCTGTGGGAAATACACATACAGGCCTGTGGGAATACAGTCAAACTCCAGAAAAAGAAATGAAAACATCATAGTTATTTATAGGGAAGATGCTGATGAGTCTTGAGTCATGAGTTGGACTGAATCACTTGTATTTTTTTCACATCTTTGCTTAAGTTCCTACTGCCTCATGTCCAGTTATCTACATCTGTGACAGATGGTAAAGATGTTAGATTTGACCTTGTGCAATTTACTCTATTAGCACATGTACATTTTACACTCTGTTTAAACACTGAGAGGGCGGGTAGTGGGGAAGGCGGCTGCTGTTCCAGTTCTGATGACAGCTGAACAAGTCCAGGACGGAGAAATTAGATGGAGCTGTGACAGATAGAGACTAAACTGCAGTTATGGGCAGACTGAAAGACTTATGGGAAGTATGAAGATTTTTTTGTAAGGGACCCAAACTTATCCTTTGCAGATGGTGGGAGAAAGTAGACTCCCAAGAGGACAGTTTTTCAAAGCAGATAAAAAAGCAAAGCTGGGAATCAGTACTGGGGGAAGGGACCTATCCTGCAAGGACATAAGCAGCAAGCAGTTTTACAGTCTTCAGTATCATCTGTCTCACCTAGCAGCTTTGAGATTTGCTTATGTACAGAGTTGTCTTGTAATAGTTTAGTGGTTTTGTGTTACAATTAAACATAGTGGTAGCACTTATAAACATTTGGAGTCTCTTGTAAATGAGCATGATGAAAGTGCATCTATGTATTTGCAAAAGCAACTGAGAGCAAAGATGAGTTTCAGCTCAGACTCTAACTTTGTAGATAGCCCTCACAACCTCCTTGGAAAGGAGGACATCATCCTTCCAATTTGTATGAGGTTCCTTCTCTTCCTTTTGAGATAACAACTGCAAAAGACACACAACAAGGGAGAATCAATATCCTTTGTCCTTCTTTCTTACTCACTTTGCTTGTAGTGTGGTTGCATTCCTGTCTTTTCAGTTTGACTTCAAAGCACTTTCTCAGAATGATTCCAGAAGATGAAACTCTGGTCTCAAGTTACTAGATTTCTGCTGACTTCAAAGAAGCCGTAATTTTGCAAGTGTCATATCTGGTCTTCTGGTCGTAGACTCTGTTAACACTTTGTTATAGTGAGATGGGACTTCTACCTATTGTCAAACTCCTCAATCCTGAGAAGATAAACCACAGACCCACAGTAAGATCAGCCACCTGTGTACTTTTCTGCTCAAAAGGCATTTTATTCCCAGGTGTTTCAACAGCAGTATCAGTTAACGTCTAGGGAATTTGTGGCTTTTCCATAGCAGCCAGGGACATCAGATAGATGAATTTAGAAGACAAACAGAATGGGAAACGCAAGAAAATACCCTGTTACAGGAAGAAATCCTGATCTGCACAGATGATTCATCATGGCACAAACATTCTCCCACAGGAAAATCAGGGAATGTAAAATGAAGGAAGGAAAATCCAGAAACACACCTGCACACGTACACTTGCAGTTTCATTTACTCTTGTGAAATGTGTGTATTAAATGTTAGCAAAGCAGGATGGCTCCCTGAGTCACCCCTGCAAAGGTGCCTAGTTTGACCATCCCCATATTCTATCAGTTTCACTCTCTTATCGATCCCCTCTTGCCATGGAAGACACTCACAGTAGTGTTGATACCTTGCAAAATTATAACCATGTCAAGGCTGCTCCAGAACCAACAGCTGGAAAAAAATGGGCTTGTTGCTTTAAAGTGAGTTTTTATATGAAAATAATTCTTCAAAGGAAAAAGAAAAATCATGGCGAATATAAGAAGCCGCTATAACTTCCAACACTTTAATACTGCAACCTGTAGTACTACATACTCATAGGGACCCTTAAACGTTTCAGATTATTGGCCTTATACTTATTCTTGTCAAAGAGGTTGTGAATAATTCAGCTTTCATTAAAAGCAAAATTTCTTTCTCGTGAGTTTTTTAAAACTTTGAATTTGGAAACCTTTAAATGCAATCAGCACAGAACCCATTTTTACCAAGGCTTTCTTAACACTAATTCTTCTTTGTATTCTTTGTCATGATGGTTATGTATCTCAAAAGAACAGCGTGGTGAATGCTCAGCTGCCACTAGCTGGGATTGTGTTTTAGGCAGTAATGGTTAGCACGAAGAACTTCATTCAGTGTAGCAAATAAATAAATTCCCACATGCATTTCAGCGCCTACCAGAAATCATCTTTCTATTTACAATTAAATGACCTGAATTACCTTTTCACATGTGCAGATGAACTAAGACTCTGTAGGTAATCAAAAGACCACTGCACAATTTTAGATGCTGATGTCTGAAGAAGAATGACAAGAAGTCCAGAATGGTGTTTAGTGGAAAATTCAGGTTTCAAAATATATTTTCCAGTCTGTTGCAAAACGGAACTGAAGTTTTTCAAATGTGTTTTCAGTTACATATACAAAACGACCCCTTGCCTTCCCTAGAACACACTGACAGTCTGGTATCTAGAGCCCTAGTCTGAAGTGTGGGATGTCTGGATTCAAATTTGTCGTCTGCTCAAACGGGTTAGAAAGAAGTCATCTTGGACATTCACGTTCTCAGAACCTGCTGGATTATTCTGTTATTATCCTATATTGGGCATTTTCTTGGGGAATACAAAGAAAAATTGCATTTGGGTGTGGGAATTTTTCCACTAAAGTAAATACACTCCTTGGGAAAGTTTTCATTTGGACGAATGATTTCAAGTCTTGTGTGCTTGTGTGTGTGAAGGTGCCATTTTTCTCTTCCTCTTTGTGCATGCACTCTGTTCTTTGCTAACCCAGTATAAGTATCACTTTGGGCTTCTGCTGGCCCAGTGGCACAACCTTCTTCAGACAGAGGCAGCAGCAGGCAAACCACTCACACACAGGACTCACTAACAACTACAGCCCCTGTGCCTTCATGAGATGTGTCTCTGAGCTTGAGAAGCGCTCATTGAAATTTCAGGTATCCACCACATAAGTGTTATTATCTGCAAATACCTCAGCCACCTCCATTCTGACAGGATTCAATATCACGTAATGCAAAATGCATATTTATTCTTTATTTAAAAAATTTATTATGGCATATTGATTCCCATCATCAGGCCATACTCTGGAATTGATGAGATTGCAGCTGTTTTGTGGCATGCATCACCTAAATTTTATAGAGTGCCTTCCACTCTTGATTTTCAATTGCAACAACCCACCAAAGATGTGCTGTTTCACAGCTTAAGGCTCTAAAACATTGGAGTTAAAGTGCATATTGGAAGAGTAAATTGTTTTTTTTTTTACTTTAAGTTGAAAGAAAGTCATAGTTGGGGTAGAGAAGAAATAATAAATCTGCTTTCTGGAACAAATAGCAGCTCTCATGGTTTCCAGCAATAAAATCAGGAAGAAAGGCCTAAAGACATGAACTTATAAACAAACAAGTTTAAGATCTTAAAGAAGAAATGACAGTGGGAGCTCGGAAAACCATTGCCAACTTTCCAAGAAAGCGTCTTTTGTTTGTTTGGGCTGTTTTTGTACAGGAAGGAGGTAGGGGGACAGAAGGCATTTTAAATAAGGGTTTCCAAACCACATGAGTTGAGGTAGGAGACTATGCTTTCATACTGGTTGCATGCAGAGAATCAGTTATTTTAAAACTTTAAAAGGGGAAGCTTTTAAAAAATAAATAAAGGGTGGAATAACATAGAGTAATAACAACGTAACAGCAGAACCTCTGAAATTTGAAGCTTTGGGGAAAAGTAAATAATCAAAAATATGTCACTGGTAGAAGTTTCCCTACCATAAGAAAAGTTCAGGAAGAGGACATCACCCAAATTTCTAACTCATGCCTTCTATACTCCTTGGTGTGCAGAGACTCAACTATATCCACAGATGTATCTGCATTTCCCTTCTGGGCAACGTGAGCTTTGGTTCCTGGAGTCTGTGCTTTATAACCTGCAGTGTATCTCCTTCCATATTCCTGTGATAGCCAAAAACCCACATGCAACCTTCTGTCTTGGATGTAGGTCTGCCTTCCTAAGTTAAATGCTTGAGGAAGGAAAGTATAACTCTATTACAGGTTCTTTTTTGCCTCTCTTTCATTTTTTGCTTCATTTATGACCCTTTTGCAAGTCTATGCCAAACCTTAATCCAACAGAGGTTCAACAGAGACATGTCTGTTAGAGATAGGACATGCCACAAGACTGAAAACACTCTATAAATATGTTACTTATTTTTCACACCTGATGTATTCTCTTAAAATATCTGCACTTTATTTGGAAGCTGAGCAAAATGGACTGGGCTCCACTGTAATATTTCATTAACTTTGGTGGAGTGACACCACTCCTTTGGTGTGCTATGTTGTTTAATACCACAGACTCTACTGTCAAATGCCAACATCCTTTCTAGAAAAAACACTGTTCATGTTAAGAATTCACATCACAATTTAATTATTAATTGTCCTTTAATTGGCTGTCATAAGTTCATTTGCCTTTTTATCTGTAGCAATGATTCTTTGGAATGGTTATGACTGCCTGCAAGTATGAGTAATGAGGTTGACTACAATGCAATGATGTTAGAACAGTGTTGCCGTTACAGCTGAAGTGACTGAAGGAAGTCGAGTTGTGGAGGTAGTGGGAGGGTGGAGAAGTCGCAGTCTTCCAGCATTTCAAAGCATGATTATTTCACACACCAGAGAACAGCTAGGTGTAGACCAGCCAGTCAGAATAGTGACTACAGTCTACACAAACATTGGTTCATGTAAATGAAAATTAACAGAAAAAAAAAAATAATAAAAAGAACAAAGGGGCTAAAAGGTGCTGCCCATAAAAAAGACAGGCCGAGTTAACTGACAGGTCAGTAAACTGGGAGATTGCTGGGCATAGTTGAACTCTCAGGTTGAGCCATAAATGCTTAAAATGGCTTAATGCAATTTGATACCAACACACAATATATATGTGTCAGGTAATGCTTTGTAAGAGCTGCATACTTTCTGAGTCTATGGCCACAGCACACTGGAGTTGATGAGAAGAGCTCTTCAGAAAGTTGTCCTGGAAGAGATGCTCTGTGCTTAGAGTCCAGTCCCCCCCGGCGCGGGCAGTCTGACAACAGATTTGTAAGCCCGGCAACGTCTCACATCCTTTCCTGCCACTCCCACACATCACAAGACATAAACCCCTCCACAAAACACCCTATAACAAACATGGATACTTGCACAAAATGTCAAAAGCCAAAAAACTACATGGAGGTGCATAAAAATAAATCTTTTATTTCTGTTGTTGTTTGGGCCAGACTGGCTCTAACATATAGCTATATATGCATATAAAATCTGTAAAAGAATATATTATTCTCTGATTTCTCTAATAAGTTTTCCACTGGAAAATGCATGCAATGAACATAATAATGTGTCCCAGGCCAGTACTAGAACCAGCTGCTGATTTCTGTAAGAACAAGTTGGCGACAGATTTGATCCAGGTCAGTAGTTAGAGTGAGAACATCCAATTGAATTACATAACTTGGCAAACTCCTTCCTTTTCCGATCTCCTGCATATTCAATGTACCTTACTCCTCGAAATGTGAAAGTACAGGCTTTGGGGAAAGATTTAGCTTTAACTTTGGATTTTCTATATCCTGCTCTGAAATGACCTCACCTCCTATCATCGTGTCCTACATGTTCACTTGAAAGAAGCTCCTTTTGTACACTGCAGACTTTTTGCTTGCTCGGATCCAACCAAGCTGAGGGCCAGCTGATACCTTGCTCTGTTTGCAAGAAGGCAACTTCCCGTCATGCTTGCTGCTATAGACATTGCTCTCCATCTCCAAGGAAACAGGGAGGGACAGATGCTTTCATTCCCCAGACGGTTTCCAGAGATGCCCAGGAAGGATGGGGGTCCTCTCTAGGGCAACAAAATGGGATTTTCACATTCTTTCACCTCTGTTTCTTCCAAGCTGTTGTGTGACCTTGCAGTGAGTCATTTTCCCCTCTCACTTTTTGGCATTTCTAATTTTTAACTCACTCAGGAAACCTGCTTCCTGCCTTTTCTTTTTATTTTCTTTTTTTATTACTACTTTTTTTTTTTTTAATTTCAAAACACTGAGATTTTATGGTATTCTGAAGTTCATCTACTGCTTCTCGCAAAGTGAAAATGTCTGTCATGGGCTTCTTCAAAAAGCATCCCGGGTGTCCTCAGGGAATGAATAGGTCTAAATGCCAGAGGAATTCAAAGAAAGACTGAAACTCCACCCTGCTACAGGGTTTCTCTTTTTTGAAACAAACACTGGTGAGAAAGTTCTCAGTTTCTTTATGCATTTGTGTGTGTTGGGGGTGGGAGAGGACTGTTTTTAGTTTCATCTTCAAATGTCAGCCTGACACGGGAAAGATTCGGAGTTTTTCCTCCCGAGACATCTTATCCCGTGTGTTAGGCAGCTTCTCCCTCCAGCCCACCCACCCACCTACCTGCCTGGCACCCTGCCATGCACTCAAACATACAGCACTCACCACTTTCACACCTCCAAGTGTAGAGAGGCTCCTCTCTTGGCAATGGCAGAGCAAGAATTTACGTCTGAACACTGCTGAATGATAGGAAAACAGAAAAACCCCACAGAAGCACAAATAAAGAAGCAGCGAGGAATCCCCCACTGATGCTAATGTATTGTTCCAGTCCCATGAGGAAAGCAAGAGATGTCAGACAGCCCAAATCTCCTACTTCTGCCTTGTGGTCTCACCTTTTAAAACCTTGATTCTCCATGCAGAAGATGGAGATGGTCCTCAGATCAAGGGGATGCAAAAAGAATTAATTAGTGTTTGAGAGGTGATTGCAAGAGTGCCGAATATTTGGAGTAATGAAAAAATAAACACAATATTGCCAACATTTTGAGGGGATACTGAATTCATCAAGTAAAATTGTCAACATCTTTTAGGATAGCTCTTCTGATTTAGTCCTTTCCCTTTTGTACTTATCAGTGTTGCATTGCGTGCGTGGGAATCCATTTTCACATGTCCCAACTAATTATAACTGCCCCAATTTTTGGGCACCCATTGCCTTTACTGGGTTATGAATATCTGCAGACTTCACTGATTTCAATAAAATTTGTTGGCATTGAGTACCTTTGGAAACTGGCAACCTTGTCAGTGTTTCATGGCATCCACAAACAAGAGTTTTTTTCTAGATTTTTACAGATTTAACGATTAGTCAAGGAAACATAGAAGTGATGTTATTATAAAGTAGGAAAAAAAATCCAGAGTCCAAGGTCCCTGACTGAAAATCAGAAAAGTGTTTTTTTCCTGAAATATTTCTAGGGAAATGGTACATCTCCTACTTTATTTAAAAGAGAGACAGCATATTTTCATTACCAGTAGTAAAACTTTTCAAATGAAAAAGAAACCATGCATGCACATCCTTCTTCCCAAAAAACTCCCTTCCTTTAATGCAAATTTTACAAAACCTAACTTTCCTATACCACTGATATCAGACTTTATTCTTTAGTAATTACTGGAAGTGCACACAGTCATTAAGCATTAGTGCTTTTTCATCTCTCTGAAGGACTGAAATTTCCATGTCTAGGATAAGCGGTATTCTTTACTTTTGATTCGTTTAAACTCAAAGCATTTTGCAATCTAAGCAAGTGCAATAATTTTAAAAAAGCGCTTTTTCTCAGCAAACTCACAGAGTCAGTAGCAGTAACAGCCTCAGAAACACACACTGTCTCAAACACTTGTGATGGCAGCAGCTCACATTAACATCCAGTGGTCAGTCACCTTTGCTTGCACTATGGTCTCTTCAATTTAGCCTTAAATCACCTCCTCATGGGAGCCTATGGGCAAGCTTGGCTGCAAGTCATCCACCAGCAGCTGAAAGCTATTCATCTCCATCAAAATCTTCATCCTACTTAAACTTTGTGTTTTCGGAGATGTGGAAAATGGGAAGAGATGATCCACACAATGAAAAAATTGGGTATGCTGTAGTTGTGCAGATGAATTTGAGTTTATGCTGATTTATTTGTGGTTTGTCTTTACATTGTGTCAAGCTTCCTTTGAGTGAAATATGTAATTTTTGTCCCTTCTCTTTAGGCCAGATATAGCTGCTCTCATTCCCATCACTGCATATGTTTTGTGACTGATTTTAGGGGATTGATTTCCAGAATAAAACACCACTCACTGTGAGGATGAGGGGCTGAATGACACCTGCACATGTTCACTCACTTAAACCCTGCATCGTTCCATCAGTAGATGGAAAGCCTCAGGGGCAGTACTGTAAGCCTCAGTGCTGCCTCTGCCAGCTGCAGATTTTCCAGCCTTAAACAGATTTGTAGCAATCAGCAGTTCCCAGTTTCCAGAGGGACACAGCTACGTGTTCCTGGATCACGGCTAGTTTTTTTCATCTGAAAGCTCTTCCCCACAAAAAAANCAGGGCAAATCCTTACATACTTCAAGAGCTCCCTCTTTTCTCAGGTTCCCCTGAGCCTTCCTGGTGCCCATCAGCCTCTTATCATGGCTGCCCAGCACGATGAGCCCTTTCTGAAAAGTAAGACCAAAACCAGACGAATTAAAGCATAGGGAAAAAAAAAAAAAAAAACCAAAACCAGACGAAATAAAACAAAAGGAAAAAAAAAAAAAAAAAAAGGAGAACAGACTGATTTTCCCTTCCAAAAAAGTGATGTTCCAGAATTTTAATACAAGAGAAGGTTAGATATTCCAAAAGCTTTACAACAGATCTGGTTTGTATTCTTTTTTTAACTTGTTGATATAACATCTTTGTTGAAAAACGGTATAAAACACTCTTGAGAAAAAAAAAAAAACACTTTGAAATTATTAACTTTTGCAATATGGCTGATATTTTTAGTGCAAATATTTTCAGTGCAAATACAAGGCTAATTTATTACAGCAAAATGCATGCCACTGCAAACACATAAAGATGTGAGAAGAAAAAAAAAAGTATGTTTACTCCACACAACAAAATGGAAACCATTTCAATTTTCAGGAAAATAATTTCCCTGTGGTTTTACCTGTTACACTTAGATATATCGAACAATTGTAATATGTAAGTTCTGACACATATTTGGAATTACAAAGCCTAATCAGAAGTCTGAGCTGCCAGGTTATGTAATGCAGGAATGGGAGCAACTGAGGTCAGGCAAAGTCTGATGCTTGTACAATATTAAGATTATCCAAATAACAACAGCACTTCTGAAGTGCTCATTTTTAATAGTCCTGGAGTATACACGGTGAGAGAAGTGCATTCAAGAAGAAGTAATAAACTCCCTAAAGTAGCTGACAGAATATAAAAGACAAAAGAAAATATTCTATCTTACAGGTATTTAAAGTCAGAAGCATTAGTTGGAACTTGATTTGTCTTGCAGATAGAAAGAAAATCTGTGAATCCGAACTATGTACAGATACACACAGAAAAAAAAATCTCAGATATGCTACAGCAATGTCATTGAAGCCTTTTCTAATTCAGGCATTTCAACTAATTGATCACTACTACCTTTTGGCAGACCAGATGCCCCCACCCAATATACAATGACTGGCATAAGAGGTGGGAGACCCTGGTGATGATGACTCCTGATAGAGATGATGGCGGGCAGGTCCCAATATCGGTCAGAAACTCAGAGAAGAATTTATGTAAAATTAAAGAACATAGCTCATAAATTATGATCTATACAATCCCCAGCTCTGTTTCTAACTCTGCCTAAAAGTATCTCAAACATGCATGTTCTCATAAAGGTCCGTCTGTCTTGTAATAAGAATTTTAACATCCAGTTCTGACTTAAACTGGAATAGGGTCAAGGAATGTTGAGGACCCTCAACTAAGAAACACCTTCATAAGATACCCAAGATAGATATGATTGTGGTCTTTGCCTTAAAATATAGTAACTTGGTGAGCAGTACGTTCATCCAAGAGGTGTGGATCCTGAGCTAAAATCCATCCTCAACCTGAGAGCTCTCAATCTCCTCTCTTCCGTCTCGCAGAAGATGACAATAATTAACAGCTGACATATATGGATCATATATGGGGTCATGCAGGAATATTGCAGGTGATGTATTTGCCATCGTCCTATTTTGAAGCTGCTACTCTTTGCAGCCAAGAATGCAGGAGTCCGGGGACCAGGAAAGATAATAATGTAAAAAGAGGTGACTGAAAATTTTTGCTGACAGATCAGAGAAAAAAGCAGTTCTGGGTTCTCTCCATCTTTTCTGGGTAGTTTAAGCATGTTATATGATGACTGTTAAATTACAGAAACTGTCCCAGGAAAACAACTGCAAAACAGACCCTCCCATGTCAAATGAAGCACCAGGCTAGAGAGACACATTTACGCCATTTTTCTCTTCTGCACACATGTACCGAGTAGCAGCATTAAGAAGTGAAGTACAAAGTACCCAGAATAGCCCAAAGTTGAAAAAGATTAAACTTCTGTTCTGTGAGGTGAAGGATGTGGGCTGAAACCCTTCAAGACTGAAAGGGGCAGTGAACTAAGTCTTCTGCTTTCATTTTGAGTTCTTCAGCCACCACTAAACAACGTGAAAGGTGAGTAGTGCCACAGTGCAGTTTTGAAAGACAGTAGTGAGGTCTGATCATATTTTTCAAAGAGAGGGAAGCTATTTCGGCAGACTCCTTTTATGCAAGGACAGGTTAAATATTTGTACATTCTTAATGCAAGGACTTGGCATATGCATCTAACTCTGACATTTGTACAGAGAGTAATCCTTCAATGCATCAGGTTTACTCTGTCTCCTTACAAGTCTGTACAAACTGAGGCACCTGAGCCATACTGACTCCCTAAGGCTGAACCGGTCAGAGATGTCAGAATATGAAGAAGACAATGAAAGGACCACTGGAAGAGGTTTTAGAGAGAACCAAACCCACATTTAAAATGCAGCAGAAATACAACCGTGGACTAGCTCGTCATTCATGAAGCAGCTTTGAAGACAGAGAGAGAAGTAATGCATTAAGCTTAGTGCTGCCAGACAACCTGTTCAGTGGGTACAGTCATCTCTCTGTGGTCCTCCCTTCCTCTAAACTGCAGGGAACTTACACAAGACTGACATGACTTGCAAGACCAAAAGGGTGTCAAATGCTAGAAAACATGATCCCATTTTCTGTCTCTCTGCCCTGGAGCAGGCAGAAGCTAAACTCTGGAATCCTTGGTGCTGCTGAATAGCAACAGCTGGATCATGGACACCCAAGCTTGGGCACCTCTACTGCTGCATCAACTGTTCAACACCTTCTCTACCCACAATGGTGTATGGAACACCTCTAATGTGGTCATGCTTCACCTCTGATGCAAACCTCACAAGTGAGAATTGGAGCTTTCCAGAGTTTTAAAGATGGTGGGATGCTTTTGTTGAGCATCCTATTCCTAAGAGAGAGTTTCATGGTCCACTGGCTCACTTTTGTCAAAGACACTCTGTATTTAAGGGTACTCACATTTAATCTCAGCGAGTTTAATTTTGTTTTGATACTTGTGGAATAACTCCCTAACAAATTTCAAAGAGCATATTTATTTTTTGTTTTGTGTTATGCTTCTTCTTCTGTGTAGTGTGCATAGCATAATTACTTTGCCCATTTGCCACGCTTAAGTGGTCGGTACAATTTTGCTGGCTCAATGTGTCCATTTGTTTAACATTTCTTATGCTGAAAAAAACTAATATTATATTAAACGCAGTTCTGTGGCAGGTTCACTAGGTCAGTGGTGGGACATTGTTATATCAGATTGCAACATAACACTGAACTGCTTTTGCTTAATCATATTCTATCTTCCAAGGGGCAAATGCTCCCATTTTCTCCACATTTTTCCGACTATAACAGGCTCAAAAAACATCGAATTAACACTGCTCTGAATATACATATAAACATAATGTTCCAGTTCAGAACTACAAGGTAACAAAACAAGTTTTTGCCCCAGAAATATGGCTACAAGAAATACACAGAATAAATGAAGTCAATGACTATGCATTTATTTCTAAAGCAGTTTCACTGGAGCACTGCAACCATAATTAATAGTAGCATTGTGCAACAGAGTGGGAGAAATAGGAGAAAAGTATTTTGAGCATTTATGCAAGTAAAAGACTGATCAGTTTGTTGCTGAGGTATCTGTAACTCAGTTTTTTTCAAGAACATTCAGGTGGATGCACTGATATTTATCACAATACGGGCAGAAAACAAAAGCTTCCCGGGTACTGTAAGCGTGCCAGAATAGTCTCAATGGGACTGCTCTCACAAACATTTTGGAAAGCTCTCTTTTCAAAAAAATCACTTTGCTAGTGGATTGTATCTTGTTGTGGCCATGTCCCAGCCTTGCATGTGATTAGATTTAGTGGGTCAGTGAAAATGATTTCAGGACACAGAAAAGTTGTGCCCTCTCTGCACCATGATGGATGGTCAAAGGGGGAATAGAGGGGAAATATAATGGTAAGCTGAGAATGATTACACAGGATCATTCATTTATACTTTTAACACTAAATACTGGGGACCTCCAAAGTCTGGTACCTTTATTCAGTATGCAAAAACCATCTGATTCATAACATATAAGGAAATTGGCAGAGGGGGGCGGGAAGGTGGAGGAAAAAAAGAAAGGATTTTCTTGTTCTAGATATATGCCGTACAAGGATGGTGATATATTCTACACAGATAGGCCATGGATAATGTGCTATGTTCTCCTCAAGAAGATAGGTCTAGAAATAGAAAAATCTTCCTACTAGTTTGGTATCAGAGCAGGAAAGAATATAGATTCTTCATCATGATATACTTTAAAGAAGTGATTAAACCAGTCTTTGTCAGGGACAGTTAAAAAAAATTGTGTTTGTTCTCAAAACATTAATTTACCTCTGTGATTGGATTCTATAGCAAGATCCATATAACATTTTCCAAATAAGATTTCAGTATACAGGAGATGCAAGGGGATTCAGAAGGGAATGGGAGCATGGCTTTCAAGCTGAACCAAGACAGACAGTGTAACATAATTCCCTTTTGATTATGCAGTGCTTGTGTCAACTCTGAAAGCCTGATGGAGCAGATATTGCACAGAAAGCTTCCCTCATCCAGTTCATTATAGATGTATGGCAGCTTGGTGGATGTCACATCTTAAGAGCAAGAACGGAGGTATCTACAAATAGATGACTGTATGTTTGTCAATTTGAAATTATACCCGAAGGTGTGAGGGTTGTTTTCAAAACCAATGTGATTTATCTTGATCACTTGATCAGGAAGATATGCCTGCTGATAAAAATGGACATATTTAAGAATTTAAGGAACTTGTTTACTCCTGTTGTAACAAATTTGTTGGTTACTCTCCAAGCTAGTAGGACTATTGCACAGTGACTAATGAATAAAAATAAATAGTTATCTCTACCAACCAAAAATATAGCCAGATCAGATAATACGTGTGGATATCCTTCCAACTTACTGTTCCCTTTATGTAAGTACTTACAGTAACATTCATGATTCATAATGATTTAGAAAAAAAAAAGGTAATTGCAATCAAGGAAGCTCAAGCTATAAACTGATTAGCAGCCTCCATTATTCCCTTCCTTCTTTCCTTCTTCTCCCTTTTGTATGGCAAAAGGCATTGGACAATCAATCCCACTAAGCCAGCACTAAGAGGTGCTATGTGCATCATTAATGGCAGTTGGCTGATAATAAGCCAGAGGGTAGAGAAACATCTCCAGGTTACTAGAGATCTGGAGGAGAAAGAAAAGGTGGAAAGGTTAATAAAGTATAGTCCCTATGTTGTTTGGCTCACATGTTATCAAAATAGTAGGAAGATAACAGTTCTCCAGCCATCTAACTTTGAAAATGTCCTTACAGAACAAAGCCTTTACTTCCTGTTTAATGGTGCTATTCAATACATTATTTATGTCCTCTTAAGGACTCATTGTGTGTAGCGGTTAGGTAACCACTGCTGTCAATAGCTGCTGCTGGCTTGGGGTTCAGGATGCTCTCGTGGTGCCTGCTTCACTCTCACACTGACCTTGAGCTGAAAGATGATATAAATGATGGATGGAAGTTGGACAAAATAAACATGCAAATTTTCAGAGGGAAAAAAATCAGAAAAACTCATATTTTTTTCCATTTTTTTTATACCACCAACTGAAAAGTGCTGTGTTCTTTACATTGTATGCTAACAGGTGAGCACCAAAACCAGTGCCATAGGGTGATGTATGTCTTACTAAGCCTCTTGGAGTGTAGTGCTTTGACTGTGATGCGACTAAGTTTATTTGAATTAGTCAACTTGAACAGTCTGGGCAAACATTCAGTCTTGAGACAGTCAATTTATATCAGTTTTCAGTGATGCATAATAAAATTACCCCCAAAAAATCAAACTCAAGGTATGGGTGAACAACCACCTGTAGCTGTTTCACCATGAGTTATAGACCATTCTCTCAACAACAGTCACGGCCTGTAAAATTACCCTGTCTGGAGGAGACCTCAGGAGATCTCTAGCCCAGCCTCCTGCTCAGAGCAAGGTCAGCTCAGAAATCACAGAATCATAGAATTGTTAAGTTTGGAAGAGATCTTTAAGATCATCGAGTCCGACCATTAACCTAACCTGACAAAAACACTTCTAAACCATATCTTCAAGTACCACGTCTTCCCTTTTTTTAAACACCTCCAGGGATGGCGAATCCACCACCTCCCTGGGCAGCCTATTCCAATGTTGGATAACCCTTTCAGTGAAAATTTTTTTCCTAATATCCAACCTAAACCTCGCCTAGCTTAACTTGAACCCATTTCCTCTTGTCCTATCACTTGTCACCAGGGAGAAGAGGTCAGTCCCCGTCTCTCTACAACCTCCTTTCAGGTACTTGAAGAGAGTGATAAGGTCTCCCCTCAGCCTCCTCTTCTCCAGGATCAGACCAGATTGCTCAAGGCTTTGTCCATTCAGCTCTTCAAGGACAGTGCGTACCCATATTCAGGCTCTATATCTGTTGCACATGTGAAATAAAATGTGTTCAATTAAATAGATATTTTCAGTTAACTTGGTTTACCTTGTATTTGCAATAGGATAAGGGCATGCAAAAGACCAGTGAGTGTAGTTTAGCTGATAAATGGCACTGCATTGGCCACGTTAACGTCAATGCTTACAATATTTCTCGAGGGACCTACCTGTAGAAACAATATTTAACTGAAGAGACTGTTGACCCAGCCTACGGCTTCTAGATGCTACTGGAAAAACAGGAAATGAACACTACAATAACTGAAGTAAATAAAAAAGCATCCTTTGGTCTAGAATCAAGTTCTTACACAGTAGCCTTTATATATTTAGTTCTGTCTTACTTTAAGCATGGTTGCAGAGTAGCTTTGATTTATACTACTACATATTTAGTACAAAATAGATTTTATTGGTGACAGCAGTCCCTTTTTGCAGGAAGGTGATCTCATAACTATTGAATGCACCAAAATATAGCTGTACTACTCAGCTATATGTACAGCAGCAGCTACCGTGTGGACACGGAGAGACTATGTATCTGAAAGAAGAGCTAGATAGCAGTGTATTTCTATGGTGTGTACGTTTTTAAAGCATGGTAGGTGCCTCTAAAGAAAAAAAGATCAAAATATTACCCAGGGCCATTTGGGACATTTCTAAGAAATTGCCTTTTCTATGATAAAATGCTGTTTCCCCAAAACCTTTTTTTTTTTTTTTTTTCTCTTGAAGTAAACTAGATATCACTTTTCTGAGAAAAGACGTTTGGGTGCAGGCAGAATTTCTTGTCAAACTGAAGAAGAATGGGGATAAGGGGCACAGAGACACTGTCAGCTATTCTGAAGAGCCATTAATTCAGTGGAAAAGAGATACCAGCCACTGCATCTTGTAGTGCATCTAAGACAAGCAGTCAAATTTGTGTTGTCCAGATGCTATAAAGCAGCAACATGCAACGCCACTTGGTTTCCTCGGTCTACATTTTTGTTTGTACCAGGCCTTCTAAAAGGAGTTCAAGAGGAACCTGAGCTCCATCCATCTCCCCTTGAGAGTGTCTGAAACACTCAGGTGTTGATATCATGAAATCTTTCGGAAATCTGGTGGGTTTTACTTTACATAAAATTGAGTGAATGTTTGTTAGAACATATTAGAACATACCTTTCAGTCTGTTCCTTTCCAATCTCCTAACCAGCAGACTTGCCTGGGAGATAAGTCTCTTTCTTTCTGATTTTTCATGATTAATGTGGTTTTGAAATTTGTCTCTATAGACACAGGTACCATTCTTCAAATTGCATACATTTTTGCAAAGGCAGAAAAAATGCTTCTTACCCTGCTTTGATATTAACTGGCTGGTACCTCAGTTTTGATCCCACTGTTGCTCTCTGTACATAAATCTTGTTTAGTCAATAGGATTTGCCTGCCTGAAGGAGTGCATGATCAACTGCATAGAGAAAGCATAAAATAGATTTTTGTGCCTCAGACCCTTAAAATGTTTTTGTTGGGAAATAATTCCCAAAGCTGTATTTGGTTAATGTTTCTTTTCCTTCACTGAACTTTTTTTCTTATACTTTTTGCTTGCTGAAGGATATGAACTTTCATCTCATTTGCCAAGTCGTTTGGTCTAAATTATACCTTTCCTTCTATATTCTGAATTTGCTGTATTTTAACATTTATTTTGACATCTTTATTTTAACATTTTGGCAAGATGCATTCTCTTGCAAGAAGTTTGCACAGAGTAATGCTAATTCACCAAACGTTGATACAGCTAGGTTATTCTAAAATAATCCAGCATAAAAATATGAGATAGCACATTGAAGCAACCTGGCAATAGGCCAAAAACCTTAAAGGAATACAGTAGTGATATATAATAGCTAACAATGCAAAAAATTTGTTAGCACGGTCTGCCAGTGATGTACCTCCACGTGCGCTAGCTATGATACATCTGCATATGTCATACATCCGTTGCAAACGACATGAAATTCTCTGGGATATACCAGGCAAATTAGAGAACCTGCAGTGTGAAAACCAGGGAGGTCTGTAGTGAATTTTAAAGATATTCAATGACCTGGCCGGAGGAGATGTTTGCTTCAAATGTCCTTATCTGCCTTATCTGTCCCTTCTTAGTGATACCTACCTCTAAGTTTGAATGCTATTGGCAGTTATTTTTGAAAGTGGTTAAGCTCTTGAACTGAGTTTTTGTAGGAATAGGTTGCACATGTTAATTATAAAAAAAAACCCTCAAAAATTTACCTCTATTTCTTCATCTTTTAGTCAGTGGCTAAGCCCATAAATGTGCTGCAGGAGAGGGGAAACAGCTTTTAAATTCGTATGTTAGTGTTGCTTATTGTAATGTTATCCTCACATGATTTTTTCTAAATCCTTTCTCTTTCCAATAAATCACTTCTGAAGGGGGGGTGATGACAACTGGTCGCATTGTTCAAGGTGACTGCACAACAGCGACTTAGGCCATGGCATTATAATACTTCAAACCTTAAATCCTAGCCCTCTCTTAATACATCTTGACATTTTGTTTGCTTCTTGATCACTGCTGTGCACTGAGCAGATGTTTTCATGGAGTTGTCTACAGTGACAGCAAGATTTTTTTCTTGAATGATTACAGTTAATTTATAACTCAGCTATGCATATGAGCAGTTGAATTGTCCTTTCCAGCATGTATCACCTTGAATTTATCTGCAGTGAATTTCATCTGTCATGAATGTTGCGCAGATAGTTTAGTCCGGCCATCTAGAATTCTCGAAAGTCTTATTTAGTTGTGGCTGATCTTAATTAAGTCACATAAAATACACTTTTCCTGGCAAAAAAAAAAAAAATTTCTGCTAAACACCTTGTTCCAGATTATTAACAATATTTATTGCTCTTTGTCTCAGCTACTGCCCAGACTATGCAAGATATTACCCAAGTCAAAAAGAAAGCAAGAGTTATCCTCCAAGGAGTTCAGGTATTAAACACAGTTTTGAGGCAAGGGATCCACATCATGACTGGAATATTCAGGATGATCATTAGCTATGCCTTGTTAAAAAACCAAACCAAACCAAACCAAACCAAACTCCCCCCCCTCAAACCAAACCAAAACACAAGCTATAATTTCTAATAGCTTTGGGGAAAAAAAACACATGTTCCCAGATACACTTCAGGCTACTCAGTGTACATAGCTAGTATCCCCACAGGCAACATTACAGAGTTTCATTCCTGTTGTGGATTCCTGTGACAATTGTCCTTCTGTGATGAAATGTGGCTATCAAGTCTGACCCCTTTTTATCTTTTTACCAGTTTTTAACCCCAGGCAAAACTTTACTCCATGATAGATTAGTTTCTTAAGTAGCTTTTTGTAAGGAATGCTGTTAAAAGCTTTTTAATAAATGATGTTAACTGCATCTCCTCTAACCACTATTTTAACAACATCCTCAGGCTCAGATTCAGCAGTCAATCCGTATTTAGCAGAACACTTCCTTACAAGCTAAAAACTAAAGACATGCCATAGCACTTTGCTGAAGACAGTTGGACTTAAGCATGTTTCCAGCTTTGCTGAACAAGGGACTTACAGAGCAGACTAAGCAGAAGCTGAGAAGAGACTTTCACCTTCAAAGTACTCTTTATATTGTTATCTTAATCTCTCAGCCTTCGTCTTTTTTTTTTTTTTTTTTTTTTTTTTTTTGTCATCACAGCCACATGCTGTGTATGTAATACGTTGATTGTAATCCTTCTGGGACATTGACTGCTTTGCTTTGCTGCCTGCCTGCCTGCCACCTAGTTCAGGAAAACACCCATCCCCACCTGGGTTTTCTAGATGAAACGTTGTAGATTTGTGTAGTACTACTGCTAGTAACCTAGTAGCTAGTAGCCTTTCCAGTAATTTGGAAAGGCAGAGAACCCACTTGTGTGCTTGATTACTATTTGTAAGGGTAATATCTTCATGGAAATGGGATTGCGACTTTCCACTCTTGCATAGCCTGGGTGGAAAAGTGGTTATCCATTTTGTCTGAGAACAAGATAAAAAGTGTTCATTCTTCTGTAGCTAATTCCCAGTGAGAGAAAGTTTCGATATGTCACTGGTGCCTGCAGAAGTCTAACATTCACGGTAGCCCACAGATCACCCAAACAGCTTCCAGATGTAATTCTGTTTCTTCCTTCTTTCCCCAATTTATGCAATACCAATACTCTGCAAATTATTTCAATGTCTGGCAACACAGAAGATTGATGTAGATCAGGGTTCTCAATTTCCCCCATCACCAACTTGGCGACGATAACCAAACAGAAGAGCCTTTTACAGCACTGAATGAAGAATAAATCTATAAAAATTTAATTAACCTCTGCAGAGCTTATTGAATCCTAACCGAGTTTAATCACAGTTTTTCTAAGTTAGGAAATGCTTGGCATATTTTTGACTCTTGTACAATAGTTTGAATTGGTGATATATAAAAAAACAAATTTGTAAAATGAAATTAATAGATGCTGTTATTGGGATTTACTGGTGTCAGAATTGCCACCTACATGTACAAGCAAAAAAAAACCCATTTCTGCTATAAATACAGCTTTTATTTATTTTCCTAAAATACAGATTACTAAAAGACAAGAAAAATAAAATCAAAATAGGTGACATAAATCAATGCATGGAAAAATATAGTAACATACTCTATTTTCTACTGACTGGGCTTAACATGGTTTGTACTTTTTTGGTCCCATAGATGTCATTGTGAGTTATGTCAGTCCAGGCTGAAAGAATGGATTGAAAATGAGTTGGTCTGAATTGATCCATTCCTCTCCTCTCTTTCAAGATGATTAAGTTAAACACTTTTACTCCAGAGCTCAAGACCTACCAAAGCTACCTTTGTTACTTATAGTTGTTTAAGGCTGTCACATCTCCATCTCGAGGTCATTGACCAGGACTCCATTGAGCAAGGCAATATGTACAAAGCGGAGTTGGGGAGAAGATGTTTTGGCATTGAGAGATTAGCTCCGAGAATTGAAGAAGACAATTGAGTCAGAGGGAAGTATGAGGAAGCAATGAAACAGTGCCGATGAGCCTGGCGGCACAGGCAGCATGGCTCTACAGGGCTGCTGGAAAGCGGTCAGGAGTCAGCTCCTTGCTGTGGTGACAGACATGGATAGGCATGGATAGACAAAACCTTCTTTTCTGCGTGTATTCTGTCCCATTCGCCCAAGCTGTAAGGGAAATACAACTACTTCTGATGCATTGGTGCCTCTCTTTAAGAAAGTGGAAAGAAGTTCTTGGACCTGCTTTTCTTCCTTTCCAAATAATTCCTTGTTCAAGTGCTTTTCTCCTTTTCTACAAGCCCACAGGAAGAATTATAGCCTGCCCCACACTGCTGACATAAGATCTTAAAGTCAAACAACAAAGTCTCATGCTTTAAAGAAGTCTCATGAAGAAGCTACATGCTGCAATCAAAGAATTACAGGTTTAAAAGGGATCTCAGGTGAGTGTTTAGTCTGTTGTCCTCTCTTGGAACCAACCAAAAGCCTGTCTTTCTGCAAGAAGAAAGATTTCCATAGAATGACCATAGAATAGCAGTGCATGAACCACAGAGGTAATCAGTCAGTCTTACCCATTCAGTGTTGTCATCCCAAGGGAAAAAGTGAGATATTTTTCCATTAAAACATATTGGGCAACTTAATTGTCCTTCCCCTTCTCAGGGGTTTGAGGGAGCAAAGTATTTATACTTTCAAAGGTGGTCTGAGGAGACCAACCCCTGAATGAAAATCTGTCCCAGAGGCTCTCATACACACTTTCTGAATCTGATACCCACCTTTCTCATCTCTCTCTCCTCTCTCTTTCTGGCTTTCTCTCTTATGATGTATTTATCTCTTTATCATTTTGGTTTTCTGCAGATATTTTAGCTTCTCTTCCTGATTTCTTTGAGTAGGTTTTTAAGACTAAAATAAGAGTATTTGAAAGCTGTCATTTTTTGCATTTACACCATTAAGAAGATTTTGCTTTTTGTCTTTTTTAATGAACTCTACTTTTTGACTAAGACAGATTCATCATAATTTTTTTATTTGTTTAAAGAAAAAATAAGACATATTTTTTCCGTTCATGAACTTACTTGTTATCTGCCAGACTTAGGATGTAGGCTCAGAATGTCGATAAAGACCATGTAAATCTTCAGAGTAAATATCATGGCCAAAAAGTTCATTTCTTTGCCACACTATAACTTTCTTCAATATAGAAAAAGGTCAGATGTGCAGTAAATTCACTGAGGCCAGGACACTATCGTTGTAAATCTTAGCATCTTCATGTCAAAGTGCCAGATACTTGCTTTTTTTCCTATTTTTTCACTCTTCCATAAAAATATATCAATTTATTAAAAGACACCCAGCCTCCACGTACCCTACAGAATCACAGAATCACAGAATGGTCAGGGTTGGAAGGGACCTCTGGAGATCATCTAGTCTAACCCCCCCCGCCAGAGCAGGGTCACCTACAACAGGTTGCAGTTAATTAATTACATTACTAATTATTATTAATTATTAAACATTATTAATTAATAACATTCTAAAAAATAACATCATTTCACTACACATGATTGTCTTGCTACAGAGACAGGAGAAGAACAAATGTAACAAATGATATTATGTTGCTCAGTGTGGTATTGGAAAGTGTTCTGATGTTATGGAAGTGATCTCAGCATCTATATAAAAGACTCCAGAATGGAAGAAAAGTGATCTCGGGCAAGTCCCAAAACTTCAAGTCTACTTGTGAAACACAGATAGCATTTTTTCCCCATTCTAAATTCAAAATACTTATTTCAAGAGCTGCTGTTCACATCATGCAGTGTCTCTTCACTGTCTAATCAGAAATGGAAGATTTTTCAACGCTGAAATATCTTATTTCAGATCATCAGCTGGCAAAGATCATCCATTCTCCATTACATACCTATTTACACCAGCTGAGGTTCTGACCACAGATGTTTTCCTGCCAGTGAGTGGGAAATGAGCATTCATGTGAAGCAATAAGAGTAACCTGAAAGCTAGATAGCCCCCTATAAACTATTCATGTCAAGAACAAAAGAAATGCTATATGTTCCTGTTCTCAGAAGCTCTTAACTTTTGGACAACTCTATAACATGGGTAAGAGTGAAGCAGGACCGTCCACACTTGCAGTACTCTGTTACTCGTGATTAGGGAAAACAGATTAAATGTGGCTCAGAGCTTTCAGTGACTCATTTTTCATTCCATATGTGCAGTCATGTGCTTCAGTTACTGTTAGTCCAGCTAGAAAGGATGAAGAGATAGGAGAAATCAAAGCTGATGTTTGAAAACCCTTTAATGTAAAACAAGCTAAACCAGTGTTTTCTGTAATTGCAGGACAACATATATTACATGTCATAGTTTGGGATCTAGAGGCAAATGGTGGACCTTTTATGGAGCTAGAGATCTTTGTTTTGCAATGTCAAAATTCCTCTACTTGCTTAGATACTCTGTGTATTATAAGATACTTGATTTTGCACTTGCATAGAAACATTATTGTTCATTCTGCATCCAAGTGAGAACACCCTAATCTCAGGCAAGAAAAATTCCACTGTTAGGCAAAACAGAGAAAAAGCCCCAGAAGCTTTACATGGTTATGTTTAAAATAATACAGTGGCTGCTTGACGCCATTCAGAGATTTTGAAAGTTGGAAGGAACTCAGAGAGAGAAATAGACTGAAGGGTACAGTACAGGAGGGGAAGGCATAAAAATGCAATTTATCACCCACTTATTAAGTTTATTTCATGAATATCAACACCAGGTGGGTTTTTAAATGAGGCATGCATATATTCCTCAGCCTTTCCAGCAAAACATCATCAGCCTTCACAGTAGTTTAGTGCTGGATGCAAGTGCATTACAATACAGGATACTGGCACTTTTCAGTATATCAAATATATATACTCACAATTTGCAGTAATGGTCATAACCATGGGCTATAGGACAAATAAGTTTCAATGGGTCTTTTAAAATTCCATTTTAAATACTGCCAGGAAATAACAAATGTGCTAGCTAGTTGCAGGGAGAGCTTGGGAAAAGAAAATCTATTATCCAAATGTGCATTTAGCTCAGAAAGGGCACTGAATATTCCTAACGTTTGTAAGCAATATCATGAGATTAGCTCACCACAGGTTGTCAAGGGCTTGTCAATTTAAAATGTTTAATTATATATATCTTATGTTATAATTATACCTTGTTAGTAGCTTTGGTTGTTCTATTGTCAAGGCATTCTAATGATTCCCATTTCCATATAAACCATAACCAAACAAAAATTACCTATTAAGATCATTATCTTTGCTAGTAGAAAACAATTTAGCCCATATTATTTTTTTAAAGAGCCGCTAATTATTTATTCTTTCTGCTTACTTTAACAGAGCCTTTTTGCTGAGAGTAAACATATTTTCTATTCTGGCTTTTAGCCAAAGAAAGGAAAAAGCTAGAGGGTAAAAGGAGAGAGAACCTTGATCATCGATCTGTAGCCTTCATGAGCATAAACGCATAGTAGTTATCTATTACTTTGTTCTGCACCCCTGAGGTAGGAAAAATGGCCATTACTAAGAACAAGGATTGCCATATCTGGTGATGCATGTCAAATATAACCATTGCTGTCAGTTGGCTTTCATTACAAAGAACAGGATTCCTTTCCAAGCCAAATTTGATTTCATTTTCCGTACACTGGAACTTTTCCCAATATCCTTTTGTTACTCAAAGCACCATAACCTGGGATTCATAGGTTGCCTTCTATTGCTTCTTAGTCACTTTTTATGGAGAAAGACAGTTTTACTATTAGATGTTTTATTTAGAAATAAAGTGTTTAGTCTTCATTCCATATGTGAGTGATGGATAGAGGCAGATACCTAGCTTGGATGCTCTGCCCTTTGGAGTCTTTGTGGGCCATTAGCTACGCATTAGTACATAAGTTAAGAGGAGTAAATTTCTTTTTATAAGGGCTTATCCAAAAGTCCCATTTAAGATCAGGGTCTTGCTAAGCTAAGTATGCTATAAACACACAAGAGGAGATGGGCCTTGCTTACCCAAAGAAGAAACAGAGGCTGTTTTTTGACAAAACTTTTTGCTTGGATTTTAAGGCTGTCCTCTTTCTGCTCCCCTTGCCTTTTCTTCACAAGTCATTTTAGGGAAAACAAGAATAGAGCTAATAAGCATACCCATTGGCATCAAAAGGAGATGCCAAATCCTGCTCTGTGACCTCCAGAAATAAACTGTCTTAGTAGAAAAGTAAGATAAACTGTCCACCAAAATGCAGGAAATTAGTCAATGCTCTTTGTTTATATTTATGGTGGTCCTTTAGATGTATTAGGCCCTGTGCAAACACACAGAGACTCAGATCAGATCCTCAGTGGAAGTTATTACATCTTTCAATGGTTCTTGGGTCTTTACTTCACAGGAATTACACTAGTTGACACCAGATGTAGATGCGACCCTTTTTCTAGCTCATGTTCTTGTCTGGAAGTATCTCATACCTGTTCAAATGTTTCTGAGGGCTAAAATAGATGCACTGAGGTCACATCTGTTCTGCACGCAGAAAGGATGGGATGGAAACTTCAAGGAAATGTGAATAAAAAGGGATTTGTCAGTATTGTTGTGGCTATCAGTGGGAACTCTGCCTGTCAGCATAGCATCACAGTCAAAAAAAAACTCACTATATGAGAGATTATCTCATATAGTTTAGCTAATCCAGGCTCTTAGAGAGGAGTCGTGAATGAAGAAGTGGAAATTAAGAATGGTGGAATTTTGGCTACATCATTTGAGCTTTTGGGAGGTGTTACTGCATTATTTTTAAAGGTAGTAACACGCAGCTCCTCTCATTGACTAGAAGTTTTCCACGGGTAAGATGGTGACTGGGAGCCAGCAGTGCTGAGAGACTGGGAGCCAGAAGTTCAAAACTGTGATGGGGAGGAGGGAAAATTTTAAGTGAAGCCTCAGGTGGAGTCATTGTATGGGTCTTGTGTGGGGTTTAAATATATAGAATATGATTGGGAACTAGGCCATAGCAAGCGTAAGGTGAAACAGAATAAGAAGGAATAGTGCTTGAGGATTGTTTTAATTGTATCCTCCCTGCTTGCTTATGTAGCAGAATTTTGGACAAGAAGAGCTAAGCTCAGTCTCTGTAGAGATGTTGGGAGACCCAACTGAGTGGGGCTAGTAGAAGAGAGAGGGATCTCTATCTCCCTACAAAATGATCCTTATTACACTACTCCCCTCCTTTGCACGCTGTAAAAGCACAGTCAGATCTTCCTCAGGATAAATGCCTTTAATTTAGGCTCCAAAGTCATAGAAATTAAGATGCAGCTGGGGCATGTGTATGTTCTTAGTTACGTTGGGTCCCAGCCCGTTCCCAAGGCCTGACAATGTTTTCAGAAGCAGGGATATGGCACAGGCCATAACTTCTTTTGGAGAAGCCTGCACACATCAGTGTGCACGCAGGCTCTCACCCACGTACTCTGGATGCCCTTCAGCTCACCAGCAACTAGTGATTAATGGGACCCTAGGCATAAGGTGTCTCTTCTGAACCCATGTTACAACTGGGTAGCTCTTGTGCCTCAGGTCTTAGTGTGCCTTTGCTGTCCTCCTCTTAGCTCCTGTAACACCAGGGGTCCAGAGCAAGACCCTCGTTTACCAGGAGGCAAAATATCATCAGATGTGATAGAGAAGGACAAACCCTCAGAAAGCTGGAGAGCAGCAGAGAACAGCAGGATAAAACTGGGGGCAGCATGGGCCTGCTTTGCCAACAAGCAGCCACTACTTATGATACAGTCTCCTATTAAATAATGATGACTCACTCTCCAGACAGTAATTTATTTATTTATATGCCTTCTTTAATGTTTTGCAAATCACTGCTTTAAATAATGCTCAGCTGGAAGACAGGAAGGCTTGGAAGACAGAGAATCAGCTTGATAGGAAATCAGATTAAATAAAAATGACATGGAATTTGACAGCGAGTGCATGTGGTTGAAAATAAAAAACACAACCATCCCCCAAGCAGAAATGCAGCCTCATTGCTGGGACTGGCTGCTGTAGCTTAAGAGACCAAGTTTTTACTGTATGTAGGGAAACAAAAAATTGAAAAAGATAGGAAAAGGAAAAGAGGCTTTGGCTTGTACTTAGTGACAGCATTTTCTCCAGTCTGAAACACCGATGAACTTACATTTTTTTCAAGCCGGAAGGGACTACTTTGATATCATAGTCTGAATTTTGAAAAATATGGCTATGCCTTGTAAGGAAAGAACAGTGGAACCAGTAAAAGACAGAAGAAACTTTTAAAATCTAATTAATGTCTCAGAAATGTGTATAGCTTACAGATAGAAAATTAGCATATGGCCCACAGGGGAGGCTTCAGTGCATGTTGTAGCAGGTGCAACGGTCTGGATTTGATATCTGGATCAGTGACAAGGGAAGGACAAGTGGATGAGACAAGGCTAAAATTCCTATTTGATTTCTGATTCTGCCACCAAGCATTTCTCATGCCTGCATGCCTTGATTCCCCTAAGAGCGTGTGGAGGGTAGTACCTTCCTTTGTAAAGTGCATTCAGCTTCATAGGTATAAACTGGTTTACAAAGGACCAAAGTGGGAATTTCTGAGGTACCGACTCTGTTACAAAGGCAATGGGACCGAGCACCAAACACACTATTGGTGCTTTTGAAAATCTCCCCTAACTGCAATTAATATTAAAGCACTTCAGATGATGCCCTTTGTCACTCTCCTAGGCGGTTCCCCCATTCCTTTCATGCCCATGACTTGCTGGAAGTTACCCTAGTAGCTGTGCAGCCTGGAACAGCTCAGCTCCTCTTGGCATTTTGCTTTGTGATGATTATTAACTTTAATATATCCTGCTTTTATTAGCACTACTTCCATATCTAACCACCTGCCTTTACCCATGCCTGGATGCACAACCCACAGTCTGAGCTACTCTCACTCTTCAGAGCTGGTGCTTAAAACCCAGACAGGGATTTTAGTGTTTGCTGGACAGCAAGAACTCGGCCAGCTGCATTCAGTCTCTTTATAAGCCAAATTACAGTTGCTCCGACAACATGGCCAAACAACGGGACTGTTTATTGTCCCTTTTTAAAAGGGGTCAGATGCTTCATTGCAGATTTAAATGTAACCAAGGTCATGCCTGCATGGGTGGTGCAGACAGTCCCAGGCTCCTCTGCCCGAGCTCTTAGCTGGCTGGATGTGAGCCAGCTACTGTCAGGAAACCATAAAGCTCATAAGTCTTACAGGGTTAGTCTTCTCCAAAAGTACTAACGTGCTAATGTGGTTATGCAACTTCTGGATGGGAGGGCAATGAGAGAAACTCAGGTCTTGGTGCATGTTGATACAGTAATGCTTTCTCCTCAAATGTTCGCATACTGATGCTTCACTTAATTTGTGCTTTCCAGAAAACTACCGAGAAAGTCTGAACCCCTGTATTTTATCCCCCCTCCCAGCCTCTGACACTGAGATCCCCGTTGCCTTAGTTCACGTTCTCTGCACATACTTTTTTTTAGGGGTATCCTGAGCTCATCTGAAGATTCAGAGGTCCTTTGGTTGAAGGCCAAATGCGAGTGGAAAGGATGACTCATCATCAGACTTCTCTTAATTCCAGGATAATAAAGGAGCATAAAATGGTATATTTTCATGTTAAATTAGTATTTTCCATGTTGTTTTAGTAATCAGGAGGGCACAGTAACAAATCAGTTAAAAAACGTTTTGGGCAAATCGAGAGGTATGTAATCAAATGACTATCTGGAATTGTGCTGCAACCTGTTCTTAGACTACCTGCTTATCCATGGGTTGCCCTAGATGGAAATGTTATTGCCTGTCTTTAGCCTTTGCAAAATTTGTCACCTTATCTTAGGAAGGCATGTGTTTTTAACGATAAAAGGAATGCACCTCTGGAATTTCCTAATGCTCTTCATTGGCTATAGAAGGGGCACAGGTACTTGGCTTTCTCTAACCTAACTTAGATGTCTGTGAAGTGACTTTGAATGTTCGACTTTGTCAGGCATTGGTAACATTAGTTATTGGACACAGATATGACATAGCGCTGTGATGTGCCACTTTTTTGCCATCAACATGTATTTAAGTACTGTTGTCTGAAAAGATAATTAACCACAAAATTAGGAGGAAAACACACAGTAGCCAATGCTCTTCTCACATCAGTTTTCTGCTTCTGTGACTTGAAGTTTGTCGCTATTTGTGCTGAGCTTTTGCTGTGAACTTCAGTGACAGAGAAGCATTCACTGCAGTAACTACTGCACAAAACCTGTAGCTTCTTTTACACATTGGGATAGGTCAGACCTCCTCCAGGTCTGTGCTTTTTGTATGCAGTGATCTATCCCAGACCGCAGCATAATTCAATTAATGCTGCATTTCTGTTTAATGTGCCCACCAGAAATTCACATCAAACCCATTCCATCAGTTGGTTGCAAAATGCTTATTGATAAATCCTAGCCTAGTGGCTGCTTTAAAAAGTAGAAAAAACATCTGGATTTGGGGCTCAATTGTATGTTTAAGCTGCCACCTATGGAAGGCAGAGCAGTATGTGGAGGCACAGCACCATAAGGGAGGGCTGCGTGCACTCTAGCTGATAGTGAGATTCCCCCAGGAGGTCTGGGATAGCATAGGTGGCAGCGCCCTTGGGAACTGCAAGCAGGGCTAGAGACAGGAATGTGTGTAAGGAGGGTGTGCGTCCTGCCATCTGGCTCTTTGTGCAAATACACACATCCAGGACCCACACGGGATCCAAGTAAATGTGACCTTTCAAGGTGCAATTCAATTGCTCTCATTATGATTATTGCATCGGGTGCTGTTATCCTCAATTTGTCTGCTTTTCTGCTTGTTACTATCTTTTCATTTTTTCCCCGCTGTTCTTCTCTTTGGCTAGATGGCTGTTGAGAGCATTCAGTTCCACTTAGTTTTGATTTCAGTGAAATACTTTTTGACGTACAGAAAAAGCGAGGTTGGGGTTTTATGCTCTGTCCTTTTTCTGAGGCATGTGCATTTGCTCGTATATTATTGTGTGGGCTATATATAGGCTTTGCTCCTCAAAAGAGAGGGAGGAATATTGTTTTGATCACCAGACACTTTGCAATGTCATAATCTCTTTGTGCAACACATTCAAAATTTAACAGTAAGAAATATTAAAATATGTATAGGATGGACTATAGACCACCACTCTTTGCTGGATATCTGCTAATGTGTTCATGGTATATGTCTCAAATTTGTGCACAAAATACGATGTAGATTAAAAAAATGGCTTGTAGATAAATTAACTCGTCTCTGGTCTTCTATCATTGGAACGAGATGTTTTTAAAAAGGCAAAAATTAAATTGTGGAGTCTGTTGCAATGGAAAATGGTCAAGAAAAGACCTGTTATAAAAAGCACAGCATATGAGCACAGACTGCCCCGATGTGAAGGTATTCTTGACCTGATATCTATAATTACTGCAACAATCAGTAGAAACTTACCTTCCCTCATCTCCTGCCGAGCAAATTAAAAATATTTTTTTCTGTCTACACCTATGCCTGAGCTGTTTTGGTGTTTTTATCACTTTGATAGATATTTTTTGCTGTTCACTAGTCTTGGCCTTGTTTAAAAGTAATCTAATAAAACCCAGAATGGCTAGGTAGATTCTTCTTTAATTTATCAAAGCCCATCTGGCAAGCTTTAGGTCAGGTCACTTATTTGCTTTCAGTCCCTGCCTTAATCTTCAGCTTCCTCTGTATGTAAAACTTGATTTTAAAAACATGCACTTCCAGCCACAAGGATTATGCCACTTTTATCACCTGTTCTACCAGTCCAATGCTAATCTTGAGCCCAGTGACATCACCAGCAACTTAGAACAGTTTTTTTTTTCGGATCATTTTTGTATGCTCGGTTATCATTTACCCAGAAAGGAAAAAAAATACTATGGGAAAATGAAAAAGAAAATAATTTCCAAGATTTCACAGACCATCTTGTCTTGTTAGGAAAAAAGTATAACTTGGATTAACTGGAAAATAAGACAGAAGTCTCAGCAGGGTATGTCATTTTGATAATCTGAAGCTGTTTGACATTATGGGATTTTTTTCCTTTAGCCCACCAATATGTTTCCGGCAAATGGTACATTAATTGACATTGTAGCAGGAGAAATTTTTCGTTGTTCGCTTTTGGACTGGTCCCACACTGGCTCTTGCAGGCTGGCTGGAAGCATGCTCTGTCCCCAGCATGAGCTAGGTTGCAGACCCCGTGGTGTTGGTGGCGAATCGGCTTCGTTTCAACCTGTTGCTGCTGAGGAAAGAATATGTCCACGCTTGTCATACTGATCAGAGCTCTCTCTTAACATCAGATGAACATACAGAAGAAACCCATTTTATTCCAAGAAAACAAAGTTTAGTTTTTCCATTAGAATATTGGTTGTATACATAACGTTTACAACAATATTAAAGAAGGAACGCTAATGAAGTGCAATTTTAGATTGTGTTTTCTTAGCTGCTCTAATACATCAGAAATGTAAAGCCTGGCTGTCTGCTTCCCCCTAGTCCAAATGTTCTTTAGTCTTATACTATATCATGAGTCAAAGCGGAGTCTCTTTCTCTCTTCCATCTCATTTTAATTTCCTTCTTCTACCAAACAAAAATGTAATATTAAAAGTTCTTATATCTTTATTGATCAGAAGTGGCCAGAACTGTATGCACAAATCCAGATGAGAAAAGAGTGTTACCTTGGAAAGTGCAATTAATACTTCCTTGTATCTATTTGAATGGATGACACTCCTTAGATTCGTATTTGTCTTTTCCATGGCCATACTATGTTGGTGGGTCACAGCCATACTCTGATTGACTAATATACCGTTATATTTTTTTATCAGCTGTTTGCACAGTAAAGCTTGAAGCTTTACTAGATAAATTGTTCCTAGTCTCCAAGTGTGTGACCTTATAACTTCAAAGTATTAAATTTCATCCCATTTCTGTTATTTCAGTTCCCATTCAATTATTTTGGTAGATTGCACTCCTCTGTGTCAGTGATGTCTCCCAGTTTTTGTCATCAGTTTAATTAGCATACTCCTATTTTTGCCAAGTTTATTAATGAAAACGTTAAACAAGATCATTGCCAGCACCCAATGCTTGAAAGTCTCCTCAGAAAAACTCTTTCTTTCTCCTTCTCCCCAGTCCACTGACATCATCTAATTGCCTCTCGTCCTCTAACTTAGCTTGTAGCTACTGTTTTTTCCTTGTTCTTCCACTGAACTGAACGCTTTCTTTGGAACATCTTACTAAAAAATTCACTTATATTTAAATGAACTGATCTAACATCTAAATCAGCAGTTTCCAGAGGATGAATGTATGTGACAACAAAAAACTCTGTTCTGTATCAGTAACAAAGGAGAAAATGCTTTTCCCTTTATGACATCAAAGTTCATAACTAATGACATATGCCATGCAGTGCTCTATCTCCTCGGAAAGACGACATATGCTTTGAGTAAGAGGTTGGACTACTACTACTACTACTCTGAGGTCCCTTTCAAAAGGAGCTGTTTCCGTGATAAAAAATCAGACTTGAGAGACAAGGAGAGGAGCATAGCTCTCCTGCTTGCCATGAGAACAGGCTTTCCAGATGAGCTGCACAGTCTCCAGCCTTTCTCCAGGCTGGACAAAGCCCTGTAACTTGGTCTTAACTCAGAGCTGATCCTGCTTTGAGCAGAGACTCACGATGGTCCTTCCAACCTGAATTTTCCTATGATCCTATGAACCCATATCTTACTTTACTTCGTCTAACCAAAAATGATACACATAAGCTCCATGTTACCCACATCATTGACAGAGGGAAAGACATTTCTCCAAAGGCCAAGTTTACTATACTTACACGCTTAGTTGGAATGTATTGTCTATCACTCTTGACTAACTCCAGAGAGAAAACTTATAAAAGCCCATCTTAGATTAGCTGTGACTTTACATGGTTAAGGTTGGTCAAATGAATCTTGTGTCAGCGTCGTCCACTGTACCATCTACTTCACAAGTTGCTACATTAAACATGATGCAAAAGACTGAGTTTATATTACAATTACATCCATGTAAATCTTCACTAGGGTGACTTGACTAACTTTTTTTGGATGGATATGTTTTTTTACTTCCAGAACTGAGAATGTGAACAAAAGGAAAGGTCTCTGAATAACTTCCATTGATTTTTGGGGGGCTTGTTTGGCGTTTTTTTCTTTTTTCCCCAATATCATTTGATACGAGAAACTTCTTTTTCACCACTCTGTCTAGAATTGTTATGAAAACGCTTTCTGTATGAACATGTTCAGAGAACATAAAATAAAGCTGCCTAAATTGTTAGAAACAAACCTCATGTTCCTCACATACACGCAAAACAAACCACCATGCGCATATAACATACCACACTGTCTGCACTCTCTCCCAGCCTATAAATAGTGACTGTGGAGGAAAAATGTGGTAAAGTATTGCCTAGGGATAGAGGGTTACCGAGATTATGATGCAATGCCTGGAGCTAAAGGCTGAAATTTCTTCATGTAAGACTGAGGCAAGTTTTTTTCTGTCCTGAGGGCAATATTTCACTTTGCAGTTTCTCAAAACAAAAGGCTAAAGAAATATTACAAAGATTCCTCCAGCATTTTTTTTTGCCACACAAACGTGTATAGCCCACATGGTTTTATTCCATTTCTGTTTAAACACCAGCTATTAATGAATAATGTGCAGGTTGAATGTGTTTCATATATATAACAGAAAATAACTAGAAGAACAAAAAGCTCAGGCTGTAAAGTCAAATAACTATAACTCAGGAAATGCCACAGTTAAGGTTGTTCATGCAAGTTGACCTTGACTGTCTTGTGGCTCTGCCCTGCGTTGCAGTTATTGCATGTTATTTTCCAAAGGCACATATCGCAATTATGTTATTTCAATCTGCTTCTTTGTGGGCCCACTGAAAAGTATCACATTTCCAAAAAGCTCCTACTCCACAGCCTGTTTATTTTCACTTTGAGTCTTCAAGCCTTCTGTCCCTCTTGTCCTCAACTTCTGCCCTTCCTGTAAAATAATATAAGACAAAACAAATGAATAAACCAACCAATGAAAGTAGGGCTAAACTATACCTCACAAAATTTTTTACCATGAACTTAGGAGACCCAAAGGTATTGCTTACTTTAGCATTGTTTTGGCCCTTGTGTGAGAAAGCTCTGTTTAATATTAAGTGGAAGGTGACAGTAGAAATATTTACATCCTTCCACAGGTCCCCTTGAAAAGATCAGTGTTTTCCGTCAGATTACTGGGCACTGGCGCTGCTTTGAGGTATTCAGAGCTCCAGTAATGACTGCCGTTTCTATAGTCTGTAGAAAAGTAACTCCCAAGGTTACAATGGGTGTTTGCCGTCGTAGACATAGGAAGGGAACAAGGAATTGAATCACAGATCAGCAGCTTAATTGCAGGACCATTCTGCCAGTTTCCCCCATATTTTTTCCTTCTTGATTCCTACATCAAACACTAGGATTACTGTAGGGATGAGCATGGTACAAATGCCCTGACAAAACATCTTACACGGCTCATAAGATGGTTTATGAATCTCTTGTGAAACTACCTCTCATAGATTTTTGAAAACTACATTTCTCTCTCAATTACTTTTCTTTCTTAGCCTTGTAAACACATATGGAGTGAATTAATTTTACACAGTTATTGTCTGTCAGTTATTACTTTATGCGTCATGAGGTTTATTTGGAAAAGAAAATTAGGGTGCTGCTCCTTCAAGCATTAAGCAGATGTTCAATGCTAGCTGTGAAAGCAGCCCCCCTGAAATCAATTAAATTATTTGTATGTGGGAGGGTAAACAAACCTGCCTGCATTTGCAGGAACGGGGACCTCAGTTAAAAATAATGCATGTATTGGGTAAATGTCCAAGATTTCCAGTTAAGACAGCTGGTCCAGAACTAGTCATAGAGATCCTGCTTGCTCTGTTTTTTTTTTCCCCACTGACCTCCTTATTAAATGTATACTGGAAAAAGGGCAACAGATAGACCTAGACACAGAAATAGCAATGTTTTATTGTATTTGTCTGTGTAAGTTCAGATATCACCAGCATATGGTGGCTCCCCCTCCACAGCCAACCTTCTCCTCCCCCAATCTAATTAAAATTGACTGAGAAGGGAGCTATGAATCTTTCTTCTTTTTTTGGCATCACATATTAAAAGGTGACAGATCTATCATATCATAGCAGTGAACCTTTGCCTGATGCCTGAGTCATTCTACATTTCTCCGGGCAGAGAGACCTGTTATTATTCTTACACTTTCAACCACATTGTATAGCACATCATTGTTGCTCTAATATGTTTAGGAATTTGTGCAGCCTGTACTTTGTTTATGTAATTTTAGAGCTATTTCCATGCTGAGTTCCTTAGAATGGACTGTAGACCCATTTCAACTGTTCATATTAATGCTTACCAGTAATTTTCAGATTCCTAAAACATATAAATATTTGTCTTTTTATTATTAATTCTTTAAATAACCGAAGAAAGAAACTTTTTGCCTTTTTAAATACCATATTTGGTTCTCCATTCTTTCAAATAACTGTTAATATAACGTTTATTTTCTTTCTGATAGAAAATAAGGGTGGAAATGGAGCAGACTCCAAATTTTGTCCCATGACGAGAATCAGACCATATAATTTCAGCGCTTTGTGCCTCTGTTTCCTCATTTGCAAAGCAGAAATACTAATGATATTGGTTTGGAGAGATAGACTGTATTAAAGTGATGCCCAAATTTCTATTAATACAGGAGAAGAGACTTGTTTAACTCTGTCTCTGTCCAAATATCCTGAGGGGAGCAGTAACAAGAGCGTGAAGCCTTCCCCCCCCAGCTTAGAAGGGCACAGCACACGGATCAAAGTATACTCTTACGGTACCAGTTTTGCATTTGATTTTACCCCGAACGTTTCTAATTTCCTTGATCAGTGCAGGTGAAATCCATCTGGGAAGCCCTTCTCCTTCCCTCATGCCATGCCATGCCTGAAGTCTCTCATGGTAGGATATTTTTCTAGCTTAATGGTCCTCATTGAAATTACCCCTTGAATTATGGCAGTGACAAAAACTTTGCAAATCCCCTTGCCTTTGTACCAGGGAGCCAGACAGCACACACTTCCTCAAACCTTTGTATTTATAATGAGGACAGAAAAAGCTGTGGCCACACACCCACACAAATTACAGAACCTGAGTTCTTCACATCTGTCTCCAAACTTCAGCTCCTTTGACAAGATACACATCCTAATTTTTCATGAACAGCAAATTTCAGGCCCTGAATTGCAATTGCAGATGTAGAAACAATTGCAACAACAACAAGAAACAAAAAACCACACCAAACCAAAAAAAACAACAAAAGAAAAAAAAAAGGAAAAAGAAAGACCATTGTCTTTTTCAAACAGGGTTATAGATCTCTATCCAAGCTAAAAATTTATAGCATAACTGAGTCCTCTTAAACTGAGCACAGTTTTTTCTGGTATTCATTTGCATGAGACTATAGTAAGAAATGGATGGTATAATTTGACTATTTAAGTTAAATTTTGTTTAATGCCTTTAAAATGAAAGAGGTAGGGAAAGAAGAATTTTGGAAGGGAATGGGGAGAAAACAATGGAAAAAACTGATTGATATTGTAATGAATAAATAGCTTCCTTCAGGGGACAACAAAGTGGGTTGATGTACTGTGCATAGCAGAAGCTGAAAAGATTTGCCAAGCTTGGGAATTTATTTGATGCTTTTTTTAGAGTAATTTTTATTTCCTTCCGCTTCCCCACCCCCAGTCAGGAAAACAAGCTAGTCCAGTGGTTTAGAAACTGAGATGCTACCTGCTGAAGTAATTCATGCAGTAATATTTGTTAAATTTTTGATGTGGAAAAGAAAAATTTGCCTTAAATGCCAAACACAGTTCTGCGTATTTACATTTATCTGTTTCTTCACAGTTTGTCTATCAAAAATCAGGGGCCTGATTCTGTACAACATACAAAACTAGAAAATAGCACACAGTTATGCAACGCTTTGCAAATTGGGTGGCGAGGAGTAAGCATGAGGCTCAGTCATGATGATCTCAGTCATCCGATGATCCTACTTTGGAGACATCTGAACTCCTTCCTCAGAGGTCTCAGTATACAAGCTTGTACAGAATCAGGCCCAGATAGCTCAATTAAAGTGTTAAGGAGAAGATAGCACCTTTAGTTTCTTTGGCTTGTTGGCCTTGTTGTCTCATTTCTTCCTTGACATATTGTCACTGGCTTTTATCAACGGGTTCCAACAATATCAGACCAGACTTCTTACTTCTAGGCAATGACAAAACTCATAGCAGTGAAAACTGAAACATTTTCCTGCTTATATTTTTTTTTTTTCTCTTTTTGTATTTCCCTCTAAGTGATGAAGAGGGAAGCTTTGAAACGAAACAAACTTCCTCCAAGCCAGGACGCTGTAGAAGCTGATATATATACATCTTTAAGCAGATTAATGAACCACTGGGTCAAATTTTAAGCCTGCTGTGTAAGGTGGTGACCTTTCCAGGGCGTTCACCTTGCAGTCTCATCTCAGACATGCCCTCTGCAGCCAGCTTGCCCTCCTTGCACCTAACGATTTTTATTCAAATCATTACCCATTAAAGATGAAAATGAAAAGGGAAAATCAAAATGAAATGGAAAGGAAAGATTTATTCTTGTGAGTGGCTAATGTGATTAGCTTTATTATAAAGAAGAGCTGGAGAAGCTGCAGTTTTGATCTCTCTATAACTTGAGAACTGTAGCCATGTTGAACAGTGTGCTTTAAGATCTCAGTGCTATGGGCAAGGGGACTGGCCCTTTGAAGTGCTTTTTTTCTTTCTCTCTCTCTGTCTCTTCTTTTTCTTGGGTGGACAGGAAAAGAGAGTATATTTAAACAGCCTAGTTTTTTTCACAGTCTATAACTGATCTCTAGGTAGGGATGATCCTTACAGTTTGCATTGTGACCACCAGCATCAAGGCTGTTTGTTTCGAGCTGTTGGCTTTGTACTGAATAGAGTGATAATAGTCCTTGAAGTCCCAAAGTGCTTTATAGAGGTAAAAGGACAAGCCCCGTTTCACAAATGGGATATCTGAGGTACAGGGAGGTTAAGAGACCTCTTCAGTTACTGCAGCAAGTCAATAATGGAGCTAGAAATATTCACCACATCTCCAGGCTCCCATCCACTTATTTTGGAAATGAAGTACTAAAGTAGAAAGTACACAAATAAAACAATAGAATCATAAAATTGCCCTGCCACCACCACAACCTCCATTACAATTTATAAGTTTTTTTTTAGGAACTGGAGCAACTTCCACTGGTCCTACTCTGTGCAGAACAAAAACATCTTTTTCTTATCATTCCCTGGAGTGCTGTTTGTCATCAGTGTTGCCGAACTTTTCTCTCCGTTTTGCTCAGTATAATCACAATGCTTGTTGCTTTAAACTAGATTTGAAGGGCTAAAGTCTGTGATTTGCCAGGAGGTTTGTGCATACAGCATTTGCTTGAAGTCAGTGAAATTCTTACAAAGAAAGTTGATAAATGCAGCTTGTTATCAACTGATTAGTTAAGACTTCAGTTATTAGTCAAGAAATGTGCCTTCTTCAAGGTCAGTCCAGGATGGAGTCACGCCATCGTTTCCTTCTGCTCATATACTGTGTGGGGAAACGAAATAAAGGACAGAGACGGTTCATCTGACTTGAGGTGTTTACAAGACAGGTTGTTTACATCTGAGCTAGCTGTTGAGAATGAAATGCTCCTACATACAATTTATCTCACCACAGGCAGATACCTAGAATATGTACTGTGGTGGCCTCTACTGTGAGCTCCTATGAGAGCCATTTAAATGACCAACTCAGATGCGGACACCAGCACTACCTAAAGTAAAAATTTAGAAGGCAAGTGAATCCCACCAAAACTCCTTCATCTACACAGCTTTTTTTCCTAACTTTATTTCTTGGCTTGTCATAAATACTTTCTTTTGTCTGAGTTTATGTAAATTCTATAGTTGTCTGTAGGTTTGGATGAAGAAATAATTACATAAAACAATAGCTGAGGAGAGGATATGTATGTGTTGAGAAGGCAATGGATGAAATTTCCTGAAGGATTATAAGCTACGGAGACTAGTATGATATGCAAGAGCTGATAAATTCAGGAACAACGAGGACTATGGTAAAACTGGGAACTTAGATGAGAAAATAAGCATGTGCAGGTAAGTAGCACACAGGAGACCACACAGCTGCAGGGCCCTGAAGGTGCTGGGAAAGCTGGTGGGGAATGGTGCAGAATAGTGATGGATAATCCATTGGTGGTGTCATATGACATACCTGTACCCTTGACCTCTACAAGGCAGAATGCCAGAGGTTATGAGATAACGGACCTTACCTTTAACTCAGATTACGTTTTCACATAAAAGATCCCAAGCATTGTGTGAACTGTTGGCAAGGAAATCACTAAGGCAACATTACACACTAGACCTGATAATTGCAAACTTTTACTATTACTAACCCTCAAGGAAAAAAGGACTGATGCAACTTAGTCATTATTAATTATTTGCATGACAGTTATCTCCTACAGATCCTACACAGTGTTCACAGGGGTATGCCTTGCCCATATTGACAGTAAGAATGTCTGTACCTTGAAGACCTTATTCAACCTTATACAAGAGTGAGAAATGGGTGCAGAAACTGCTTGTCCCACAGAAGAATAGAAACTGTCCTTCCACACAAGCAGTTTAGTGGTCTGTTTGCTATTTATTACTGTAAAAGTGGTCTGTCTGGTGAAGATAAGAGCTTGGTGGTACATGCTTCCTTCTGTATGTTTTATTCAGCTAACACAGTTTCCTCCTCGAGTCTAAGAAAGTGCAAAATATCAAAGTCTGTTTTATAAAGGCAAAGCTTCATGTAAAGTTTCAGCGCTGCAATACAAGGTAAATACACCTTACAGAGCCTCTCTGCAGATTAAAAGTTAAAAATAAGGCTGTAACACTATATCCTATTGGTGTCCGCAGCTCACTGTTTCCGCCATCAGCCTCCCTGTTTTATAGGATTTATAGATCAGCTTTGAAAATTTTCTCCAGGCTAAATTTTGGCATAGAAGGTCACAGCCAAGACTTGGTTTCACTAAAACTCATTAAAAATGGTTTGATGTTTTAAATTACACTAAAGCAAGAGAGGAAAAATTCTATTTCTGTGGCTTTCAGCATTTCCTCCCCCACAGTCCCATCCAATTTGAATTAAAATGCATCTGAATAACTGTGTTGTGGTACCACTTTCTTTTTTTGTGGTGTTGCCATCCAGTCTTTCTGTGGGTAAGACAACCCCTTTCTAATCTCCGGAATGTGCATCTCAGCTGCTGAACACAGTTGGGAAACATTTCTATTTCAGAAGTGGTTTTCCGCTTTGAAAATGTAAGATCTATGGCAACCTAATACCATCTGGGTCCAACTGAAAGCTGGTCTAATTCTCTCTGCTGACTTCAGCGGACACTGGAAGAAGCAGTGTAAGAACCAAATGTCACTCTTTTGGATAATTTTTTATTTAAATTATGATATGGGTGGCTGGAAGAGGGAATGGCAGATGAAATTAAGCATTGCTAAACACAAAGTAACCCAAGTGGAAAGAAGCAACCATAAATATTTATTCTCAGTGAAAGGCTCTACATTATTGCCATTCAGATCAGGGATCTTAGAGTGTTTAGAGGCAGAAGGCATCTTAGGGATCGTTAGGGTGGGAACGGATATCCAAGCCACCATCACAACTGTCTTAAAATCCTCACCTGTAGTGTATCCTGTTATCTCAGAATGGATAATTTCCCTCAGAAGGAGGGGTAAAATACACACAAAGTTGGCAAAGATGGCCAGAGGTGTGTAACAACTGCAATAAGGAAGAACCCTATAAAATAGTCTCTTTAACGTGGCAACAACTGGGATGGACGTGATCAGATATGTAGAAAACAATGAATGACATTGAAAAAGTGAACAGGGAATCATTATTCTTCCTTTCTTGAAATACACAGAATAGGGGACACACAATTCAATTATCAGGCAAGCAGTTCAAAACAAACAAAGTGAACTACTTTTTCATATGGAGCATAATTAAATTGCCCTAGAAAGTTGTGGAAATTTGAATGAATGTGCTCAAAAACTGACTAGACTTTTTCAATGAGTATATATCAGCTAGGAGCTATTACCTGCAGTGGTGAGTCCTTATACCACTGAAGGATTTGCCAGGGAAAAATTTCATGATAAATTTCATCTTAGTTATACACTTTCCCCAAGTTTCTGCCACTGGCCAGTATCAGAAACAAAGAATTAGCCTAGATGAATTTTGTATCTAGCTCTATACAGCTGTTTTTAAGTTCTTTTCATATTTTATTTTTGTGTTTATAAATTCCAGCACTGGAAAATGTGTTTGATTAATTAACATTTCTAGCTTGTGGGAAGGGAAGTCTGTCCCAAAGAGTTTTAAAACACACATAAATCTAGCAAAGAATGTTCAGCTTGGAGAGACTATAGCGATGGGGAGGGTTGATTTTGAGCAATAATTGTAATTGGATGCATCCAGTTATTCATACACTTAGCCCTCATCCTGCATCTTTGCAGGCAGTTTCTACATCCACGCCAAAATCTGCAAAATCTGTGACCAGCCGGTGTATTCCTGTTACAAAGTAAAGCAACATATACATTTATGTAGACTTTGAAAGCAGGATGGGACCCAGGGTCACACATTTCATAACCAATTATTGCTTCTGAAAAGCATAACTGGTTTATTTATCAGGTATGACAAGATACTAAATTGGTTTTCCCAGCTCTTGAGATGTTATCATTCTTAATGCCACATTTCCAAAAGTCATGTCATTACGGGGGAATCTCACTTTACACTTAAGAAAAAGAAATGTAAGGATGAGATTCATCCTGTCTATTGCTGAACAGCTAGAAATGGGGTGCTCAGTCTAGGTTTCCTCAATAGTCAATGAAATTATGAAGTCAGGGAATCCTTACACACTCTACCTTGTGAGGCTATTGGAGGTGCTTTCTTTCTAATCACTTTCTAGAATGATTAAGCTAGATTTCAACTAGACCTCTAACTTTCAGAAAGTTAGAGATAGCAGAGATAAACCCTACCTCAAACTCGAGTTCTTTCCAAAAAATGCTGCTAAAAACTAGCCAGAAAGGGCAAAAATACACTTGAAATCACCAGCTAAAATAGGACATTCTTGTCCTATAGCATAGGTTCCTCAAGAGTTTATTTTTTGAAGAAAAAAACCTTGATCACATGATTTATGACATCAGGTGGTTGTTTTTCTTAGAGCATCAAATTGTGTAATGTAATGAAGTTTTTGAAAAATCTCTGCTTCTAGCTGGAAAGGAACTGCTGTTCTCATAGTAACTGAAGAAAAGCCTGAACAAGAAGCCTTGCAGTAACATGAATGCTCAGAAAATAAATAAAATATATCAAATTTATCTGTTCTAGAAACTTCTTGTTGTAAGGGCCAATCTTTGGGTTTATAATATGCTTAGGAAATGTTTCTCTTTCTAAGCATTTCCCATTTATTCTTTTAATTTTTTTTTTTAATAGTTATGATGTGTAACAACAATTTCTGAAGATTTGGATAAAGTGTGGAGTCAAATAAGGGAACATCAAAATCCCTGCTGTGATTCAGGAGGTCTGACTTTGTTAAAATGCCCCTCTACAATCTGTCATGCTTGAGAGGACTGAAGTAGATGTACTATATCAATACAGTACTTTATCTGTGCAAAGTTATCACCTGTTTAATTTAATGAACGAAGAGTAGCCAGGTTCATTAATTTAATCTTCAGAGGTAGTGAATTTTCATTCTGAAGATTCTGCTTTTTCTTAAAATGAAGAATTGTCTTTAAAAATATCAATTTCTTGTTAAAGTTTGAAGGTTGTATTTTTTTTTTTAATTTTATTTCCTTTTGAGGAGAAAGAGCCACCAAACCTCCTTTAAGACACCCAGTATAAATGTATCCTATTTTGAAACTGGTCACCGTAATCAAAATCAGCAGTTGAATACAATTCTAAAACAAAAAGGAGCTATTTAATCCCTCTGAAATGCTTTATTCTGAGAAATCATATTTTACTTCAGGGGCTTCTTTTTTTTCTGATAAATATCCATGGAGTGTATATAAAACTCAAGAAACCTATGTTTCATCAGAAATTCTCATTAGTTGAAAATTGGTTTGGGACCAGTTCTGTGAAACATATTCTTAAAGATGAACACTTGTACAAGCTTGTTGCCATGGACTTGGTTTCTTATTTAAGAGCACAAACTCATGTTGGTTTTGAAAAAAAATAGCCCTTCAACACATCAGCATTTCTAAACCTCTCTGTGAGAATTTTAGGTAGACAATGTCAGGTGTTACGCTGGTTGCATTTAGTCAGATCATAGTGAAGAGATTTTACATGGTGATGACAATACCAGTTTAAGTCTTTTTGCTTTGGTTCTAAATAGTACTGTGCTTTTTTGCCCCAAACCATAGCAAAGTCAAAGTAATGAATTGCCAGACATGAGCATTTTATGGCCTTTTGTTATTGCAGAAGAGAAAAAAATATCTGGCTGTACTGTGTTTAATAGCTGCTGTGCACCCAACCAATAATTATTAAAAGATGCAGTCAAATACCGATATGACCTGAAATGCTTCATTGCGTTCTGCTACAGTACCTGGAGCTTGTGCTTTATAAACCATATTCACAAGGATTTAAGTGCTGAGCCCAAGTAATATTTGTGTGAGAGTGTTCCCCAAGGAAAACTCAGACACTGCAGTAAGTGATGTTATGAAACAGTTAGCAGCACTATTGATCACACCCAGTCAGGATAAACCACTCTCTCTACATAGTGTAAAGGGTTGCCACCTCAAAATTATTCTGCAAGTGCAGGGAATAACTAAGAGTACAACTGGGTGACTGAAGTGTGTGTCATATAACAGGAAGCTAAAAAAGCTTCATAGTCCCCAAAATGGTTGCATAGTGCTCTACTACTTTATAGTTAAACAGTGGGGTGTGGAAACAGCGATTTGAGCTGTAACACAAGTTAATGTCTGATACAGGAATTAAAAAATTTCATTCTTTGTTATTGGCAGGCACCTAAAGTTTTCCCAGTCAAGTTGTGAATCCTGCAAAGTTAATACATATCTATTGAGTCTGCGCTGGCTGAGGCCTCTGGAAGCTCTCTGTAGATGACCCAGTGCCTGCAGATCATGGGCTGAAAATCACAGTTAATTACTCAAATGTGAATAAATTCAGGATGGAAATCAGAATGAAGTTTCTAACTGCAAGAAGACTGTGGTTGTATGTCAGAGCCTTCCAAAAGAAAGAATGGCAGCATGAATCCTAATCGGATTCCAAGCTTGACTGATTTATGAGATGACAAAAGCCCTAAGAATTTACTTGTAGGACTACTTTATAACTATATTTCCTTGTATGCATCCTCGAAATGTTCCTAGAAGATTGGTCAACATAAGAAGCCTTTTAAAATTTAGGTGGAATTTGTGAACATTTACCAGTCCTAGAAATCATTTTTCAGACTGCTGAGCATCTCCCTGGGGGAAATTTTAGATAAAACTACAGAATAAGTGCATGGTCACACATTTAGAATGGCTTCATAGTGAAGATTTGTGGATATATGGCAGCAAGCTGGAGCTCCTGTACCTCCAGGCTGAACATATGGGCATATGCAATAATTCTGATGACTTTGGAAAGCATCAGACACCACACAAATTATGTACATATGGATGGGCTTACTGTATGTGAGTTGCCCATTTTTTTCCATAGGGGTCTTCCATACATCCAATACCATACTTTCCCTTTCTAAATAACATTCACTAGTTTTACGTGCTGAGTTATATGAACACAGGCTACGGTAGGTCTGGTTTAAATCATAAACTACTGCCTTGAACAAAATCAAGATACATTTGGAAAATTAAAACCAATAGAATTAATGTTCATTGAAAAATCCCCACCTACTGCATTGGACAGAGTAGGTGAACATGGTCTGATTTTAGTATCACTTCTATTTTGAGGTAAAGACAGTTTATCTTAAATAATCCTGAGTGTGATTTACCTAACCCATGTTATTGCACAAGTAAAGTGACTTGAGCATGACATGGCCAGAGTTACCCTCCCTGGCCACGTTACCAACTGTAACATCCTTTAGATATTTTAAGAAAAATGTAAAGTTGTTCATGTGGATTTGCAATATGTTTTCAACATATTAATTGCTTTAAAGGACATCTCAGTTAGACAAGCACATTTTTAACATATCTAATACACTCTTGCAAGGCCATCCTTCTGCCGATTTGAGCTCTACTACATTTTTAAATTCAAAAAGCCTGGGATGTGTTTTTTTTGCCTGAATCCTTATTCTATTGAAGGTAACGGCAAAAGTCCACTCACTTCGAGGGGAAAAAGATCTGGCACTAGTGAAGAAGTTTAGCTAAAGTGCCTTTGCCTGAAAATCACTTGCTTGGGATGTGATCCTTGTTTTGCAGACAGTTTGGGTTGCCTCTCAAGGGTCTTTCTGCACAGGCAAAAATGCACAAACTGTATACTGAAGGTTGTGTGTCTAAATTGTTAATGATGACAGTTAAGCTAAGCTCCTGTTTTACAGAGCTAACTTATCTTATTCTTTTACTAACTAAGCTGGATTTGAAGCACACAGAAATGTCACATGAGGCCTGAGCTGCTAGAAAGCATTTGTTACCTTTGAGGCAGATTGGTGCAATGCAGTGCATTGACTCACTTTTAATATTTAGCCAGAAAGAATGAACCAAGTTTTTTAAATATCATATGTTCCTGTTTGGCCTCAAGGATATATTTCTGCTTCACCAGAGTCAGGTAATTCAGACAAATGCATCTTCTTCCCTTCTTCTACCTGTCCTAAGCAGTATGCAAAAATGTATTTCTTCAGATTAAAGGGTGTCGCTTCATCCTTGTGGCATTAGCACGAAGAAGAAGGGGGAGCTTGCTTCCTTGCAAGATAGCCTATAAACTGGTGCTTAAAGCCTGGCTGTGGAAAGACACAGCTTTTTATTTCCTTGGACTGAGGTGGAAATTAAAATTATGTTAGCTGTCTCCTGGGATATTGATCTAAACATTGCTGTCATTTGAAGGCTGCTGATGTGCACCTTTTGCATAGATGACCCTAGTGACAAGAGTACTCAACCAGAGCCCTCTTGCAGCCAGCAGGGCTTGCTTGATTCCCACGGACAGGAGCTGTGACTTTGTAGCCTGCTGGCTAGGACATTTTGGTAGGGTAAACAGATTTGTTTCCTTTAAGCTCCTTCTGCTTTTCCTTTCTGCTTCTTTAACCCAATAATTATCTAAGGAAAAGTACGTAATCAGTTGATAGAGAAAATAGTGACAAGCAACAGAAAGGGTTTCCTGCTCTTTAGGTCTAAATTGTAATAATGCACAGCTCTGTAGCTGCAGCCCTTGGAGTTCTCAGCCATGCCAAGGCAGGTTAAAGTGCAAACAAAACAACTCCTGTTGATATTTCTTCTTGGCTTGTCATGTTAATGCCATGACTCTCAAACAGGATGTTAGTGCTTCCCTAGAGCTCATGTAGCTGCATAGGTGCTTTGCTCTGTTGTGTGATATTTAGTCCCAGAGATGGTTATCTAACTTTAAACAGTAGCCAGTCCTGACAGTTGCAGTGCCAAATTCCTCTTGTAATTCAGTGTCTACTCTCTAACAGTGTATTGTTTCGTTCCCATGGCATCTTGTGAGGCTGATGGCATCTTGTGAGGAACTGGCCAAATTAGATCAAATTACTCAGGGCCTTGCCCAGTTGAATTTTGAATATCTTCAAGAAAATTACTCCACCTCTCTGGGCCCCTGTGCCAATGTTTCCCTCTATTTAATGGGATAACAATTTGTGTCTGTTGTCTTTTGTCCTTGTACTGTGCACCCTTGAGAAACATCTAGCTCTGTCTTATTTAAATCCTCCCACTGTCCATGTTGTGGACAACATTAACATCTGCACTAAGACTTTTATTTTGAAAACTGATCAAATCCAATACCCTCATTCTCTCCTTGACAATCATATGTGATAGATGCTTACCTGACTATAGGATGCCACATGAATATATAAAAAGAGGGATTTCTGGAAGGGCTCTAAATGGGAGGACTTGTCTCTCCCTCTTTCCCCAGACCAAGACAACTATTTCTGTATCATTTCTAACAGATTTGATCTACCTTGTTCTAAAAAATTATCCTGCAGTGTCAGTTTCACTGTATCCCTAAATTCTGGAGTCCTATGATCACTCTTGGTCTCAGACTCCTCTTCCTTCAGCTTAACAATTCAGTCAACAACTTGATCACTCTCAGTTCTCCTTTCTGGATTCTCTCCAGCTGGACCATATTTTTCTTCAGCTATGGTGTCCGTAACTGGACACAGTGTTCGGTGGAGCAGAAAGGCCTGTTTATGCCTCCCAGAGGGTGTTTGACTCTGCAAGTGCCTTTCTTATTTCTAAGTCTTTCACTAATCCTGGGGTTCCAGCCAACAGGCAAAGTGTTTGCTTACGAAACAGCAGGATGCAAATGTGTGTCAAACCCTTGCTTTGGATAAAGGAAAATAAGTATCTTAACGTTTTGAAGTTTTCGATGAATAAGGATGTCCAGGACAACTGTATAGTGGGGTCACCTAACCTAGTATGAATTGGACTAGACTCCCCTATCCTCTCAGCCACAGCAAAACTGTCTCCACCTCTGCCTTCTTTCTCCTGGTAGGTACAAGGATGTGTTACTCTCCCTTCAAGTACGGAACTGTAACATACTGAGGTGCAAAACGTGAGGCTGCCACTCAGAGATGGGTTTGTCATGTCAGAAGATCCTAAGATTGTATTTGTACTAGTAACTTCAGGTGCCATTTGAGGATCTGGTTTGGAACAGTTCCTCACAGCAGGCCTGACAGAGGTTTATGAGTGTTTCTCTATCCATACTCAGCTCTTTTTTAACTTGATTGCGTATTTGCCATTCACAGTAGTTTTATTGAAATCATAAGCTCTGACCAGAATTCAGTCATGATTCTGAGAGTTAATGCCTAATAGAGAAAAAAAAATAGATTAAAAGAAAAAAAAAGGGGGGTTTAGAAGGAAATTAATAGTATTTTGTGGGGTTTTCCTTGAATTCTCCTGCAATATTTGAAATACAGTCTCGTTGTGATGGACACTTACCTTACATCTCTAGTGCGGATAGTAGGCTGCAAACTCTAAGCTGAAGTATGTTTAATAGTTTCAATTTCTTTATAGGATATGTGTGCTCATGACTGATGTAATCAAAGACAATTCGTAGGACGAAAACACTTTTTAACAGATAAAGCTTAACTTTACATGAGCAAGTTTTTCTAATCTGGGAGCATCCATTTAGGCAATTGTATACAAGAATTTAAGGAAATATGCTTGATTTCAAGAACAATGACGCACACAGGGACTGTTTTTTCTAGAAGTGCTCTACAAATCCCTCACTCATGAATCTTGGACTCGTGAGCAGTTAATATCGGGTATATAAATATGAATAAGTTGTCTAAAATTAAATTATTTGTTTGAAAACTGGGGCTAATTTTACTTAAACCTTAAATTTAAGCCTGGATTTGATAATACTGTCATATCCAATATACATATGGCCAGGTCAGCTGACCATATCTTGAAAAAGAACAGTTTCTTGTCAAGTGAAGAACTTAAAGGTTCATTAGGAAAGCTTATGAGTTTGTATAAAATTTCAGGAAGCTTGCTAAAGCTGTAATCTAAGCCTGGCCTTTTTAAAGCTCACTGAATTGTATTATTAACCTCGAAATGAAAAATTATAGGTCCATTTGCAAATCTTATTTTGATAATTAACATGCACAAGTGATAGAAAGCAAACAGCAACCTTCCCCTGGACACCTACTCTTCATTTGCACATGTTAATTGCTTACATTTGCATACACATATAAAACCAGAGCGCTTTCCCCATTAGTACTGATCACATTCCTCATTAAGTTAAGTAAATACCCCCAAAATACAAACACAGTTGTAGCTAAATTTAACATTATTTTACATAGACTAACAACCAATGCATTCTTCAGGCTTCTTTACTATCCTGGAGAGTAACTTAGAAAAGAAAGAAAAAACAACTTCAGGCTTTGATACTGGAAACAAATCAAACTCTGGCCGGGTCACCTTGTGACACGGTTACGTTTTTGGTCTGTCATTGTCAGATGTTGGAAAGCTGAGCAGTTGCTGGCACAGGCAGCTCATCTGCATGCAGCTAATATAATTTCCTCTGTGTTAATTGTGAATACAACTCTATTCAGCCTTTGCATCACTTCAACAGACCTCTAAACATCAAGAGAGTTTGGAGGGGAGGGAGGGAACAAAGACATCATATTTCTGCCTGCAAGTTAAGATGGACATTGCATTATTATAGGTGCTAGTTTGTGGGTGGGATATTGGTGAGTCTGGTTAAGGAGCATGGCCACAGTTTACATTAGAAGATGAATACCTAAATATAGTATATACTCTGAAAATATACCACAGATATAAAATATACCTGCTGGAGCAGGTCCAGAGGAGGGCCACGAAGATGATCAGAGGGTTGGGGCACCTCTCCTATGAAGACAGGCTGACAGAGTTGGGGGTCTTCAGCCTGAAGAAGGCTCCAGGGAGACCTTATAGCAGCCTTCCCATATCTGAAGGGGGACCTACAAGAAAACTGGAGAGGGACTTTTTACAAGGGGTGGACTTACAAGGACTTTTACATGTAGTGATAGGACGAGGAGTAATGGCTTCAAACTGGAAGAGGGTAGATTTTGATTAGATATCAGGGAGAAAATTAACACTATGAGGGTGGTGAGACACTGGAACAGGTCACCCAGAGAAGCTGTGGCTGCCCCATCCCTGGAAGTGTTCAAGGCCAGGCTGGATGGGGCTTTGAGCAACCTGGTTTTGTGGAAGGTGACCCTCTCCATGGCAGGGGGTTTGGATCTAGATGATCTTCAAGGTCTTTTCCAACATAAACCATTCTATGATTCCATGAAAATAGCTCAGTACTGGTCTATTCTGGTTTATCCAGAAGACATGGGCTCTGCAGCAATCTCGTTGTTCTCCTACCCTGACTTGAGCTAGCCAGTTAACTTAGCTGGGTCTACGTCTGCCTTGTATCACCAGAACAATGCAAAGCAGTCACAGAATACCACTGTATCTGTTCTGGTCTGCAAATGTATTCCTGCTTCCAGGTATACTGCTGCAAGTAGAAGTGTTGGCATAAAATGGCAATTTGCTGAAATCCTTCAGTATTTCATTAAGGAGTTCATTTTTCCTCATGGCAAAAGCTATCAGTGGGGAAGCTGGAAGATGCAGCTCCAAAGATGGTGGTGTTTAAAGAATGTTTTAAAAATCTGCAAGAGATGCTGAGCAGTGAAAGAGGAGGATTTGCAGGTAACTACTGTGGTTTCCAAGGTACGAGAAATCTAGGCAGAAGGAGCCTTACAGAGGAAATTCAGTGTTGAGGTGCAAAAATAATGGATGGTATCTTGAAATATTCATATGCTTATTTTATACAGCTGGCTATGCAAATTCTACATTAACAGTTTCAGCTCTAGTAGATCTGTGAATCATTATAAATAATGAAAATACTTTTTGTGGAGGCAAGGTCAATTGCAAAAAATTGCTAGGGTGCATGAAGACTGTAATGGAGAATAGTAAAGAAAATGGTACAAACCTGTATAAATCAAAATACTGTTTCACTTAGAATGCCATGTGCAGTTCCAGGCACCTAAACTCAAAAGTGGACACAGCAGAAATGGAAATGATTCTGTAACTTGTAGCAAGAACTGTTTAAAAGTGAGATCATTAGAGAGAAAAAAAACCCGCCAGACCATGGGAAATGTATATAAATAAATAAGCTATACAGATGAAGTATCTGGAGAACTCTGCTTAGTACTTTCTTAAAATGTTAAAACAAACTGTTTCCTGAAATAGAAAGGCAACAGATTTTAAACTGGAAAGTAAAATAATTTTTGCACTAAAATCATAACTAGCCCTTGGAATGTATTTCCACATGTTATTGTGGTGATCAGAAAGTTAATAGCTTAAAGAAGTTTTTTAGTAAAGGTAACAAACCTGGGTTTCCTCCAGATTTCTATCCTTAATCCCTCCTCTTCCCTTGTCTCATTGCCACCTCTCCTACCTGCTGGATTAAGAAAGTGGCTTGTGTACTCCTGATTCACATCTGTCCTGGGCAGGACACGCATACTGATTAGGTGATAGGTATTTCTTCAAGTGATGAAATTAACATGCTAACAAAACTTGCAGACTTCTCTGGTTGAAACTAGCAAGATGTTCAAAAGAGAAACAGGTAGATAGGTTATCGGGTTGAAAGAAATGAAGATAAAAGAGTCCTGCTTGTCCCTAGAGAAATATAGTTTGCTCTAGGCTGTATTTCACTTTTCATCCTGGAGTAGCTTTTAAGAAGACTGATCCCAGAATACCACCAAGTCTGGGATATTGCAAAAGATTTTGTGAGCATTTCCAGTATTGGCTGGACAGGGAGACAGGAATACGGCAGCGATGAGGACGACTGTTCTCTTGTTACCTGCCTGGTTTCAAAGCCAGCTGGACGGGCACGGTAAGAGATGGAGAGCCATGCCTGACTGACTGCAGAGGCAGTGGATTAGTAGGTTTTCCGGGGGAAAGCCAGGGCTGTAGCCCAATTTTGACATATGAGAACCTGAAAAATTTGCAGAGCAGCTAGATTATGAAATTTTGCCAATGTATTTTTGTTTGTTGGAAAGATCATGTGTCAATAAGCTTGCTAACTCATTCGTAACTGCAAGAGTCATATTCTGCAGCGGTTGTGACTATTTACTTTATATTCAGATACGCTTTTTATTTTCTCTGACCTTTTATGTGAGAAATAAGGATGTTGTGTTTCTGATACTTCTTTTTCAGTTTGCAATACTAAAAGAGCATATGTTGTTCCAAGAGAGTGAAGAGTGTGTACTTGCAATCCAGCATCACTTATTTGGGATCAAACAAAACTATGTGCAAGAATAAAATATCTCCAAGAGATATTTTATTGTCTCTACACATCTCTTCTGTAAAATGTGGAACAGTTTGGAAAATGTCTTCCACCATCACACGTTTGTTGCAATTCTTCAAAATCAGAAAGTGCAATAAAAAGCGAAGTTTTCTGAGCTGCGGAGCATCTTGTGCAAATAACCCATTTTTTATCTTTATTTCCAGAGAGCAGTGTTGAAAGATTTAAGTGGTACCATTTGATCTAAAGCCCTCTGCATCCTCTAGTTTGCACAGAAGACTTTTCCATTAGTCCTCCTTAAACCTACTGTGAAACAACCTCAGGAGCTGAGTCTGCAAGCCATGATGTGTCTTCTTGATCTGCTTTTGCTGTATGGAGACACTAATAGATTGGGTGCTGCGATAAGTTTTGAAAAGCAGATATTGTTGGGCTCCAGCGCAAACAGATTTCCATTAAAAAGTCTCATTTGTTACCATTGTGAAAATCTGTGTTTGATGAATTTAAAGGTATCTGTACTCTTACTGAGTATCTGTGCAGTGTCTGTAAACTTACTGAGACAGTCCTTTTGTGGGATTTACATGGAAAAAAACATACAAATGAATGAGTTTTACTAAGAGGTCAGAGATATTTGCAGCTTATTCAAGAGAGATTAAGTAGGAAGACTTTGAAGTGGGAGGTGTAGAAATGCATCCTTGAAATTCTCATTTTTCTGTCATTTTAGGAAATGTATGTGTGTGCCAAAGTATCTCGTTGTTCTTCTGATGTTTTTATCAGATCCATGCGAAATGCAGTTGGTTCCAGCCTTGAAATGCAAATTTATCTTACACTGCTCTTGCTGCCAGTAGGAAGACTAAAAATACATATGTAATGATGTTCCTGGAACACTTGCAAATGCCTTTAGATGATGATTCCAGTTTTTTTACTGCTATCCAAAATAGTGTTAATTTCACAGGCTCATTTTGGTCAAAATATATGGACTTGTATTTAAGTTAAAAATGCCTCTGAGGATAAAATGACTTAACTATTACAAGAACTTTGCCAAGTAGGTAGGTCACCAAAATAGATCCTGAAAGAAAAAAAAGAATTAGATTTTGCACATTTATTATGCTTACATCTGGTTTCATGATTTTTTTGTTACTTTAAACATTCTTTGGAGTATTAGTATCCCAAAACAGTCCACAAGCCTGGTAATTCAGGAAGCCTTATAACTGAGGCTTATTTAATTTCGTTGAACAGAGAAAAATGAGAAAAGTAATGCAAAATTTAGAAAAAGAAGCATAATCATCATATCCAAAGGCAGTTGTTACAAAGGTTTCTGACTAATGCTAACAGAGATCTTGAAAGTGAGGACATTTTAAGGCTGGTGCCCAGAAATACGGATTTAGGAAAGCATACAGAAGTGTAAAATCTTGGACTCAGGAAAATTTTTCTGCTAAACCCGTATTTAAAAACTGTCCTGAGTGGCAGAAGAACTAGACTGATTTCAAGAGCCAAGATACTGTTTTTAAGGAGAATGTAGGTCCCTGTGTTTATTTTGATGGGAACCATTGCCTGACTTTACATATACAATGCAGATGTTTCTGTTTGACTTGGTTGCCCACTTTGCCTTCAGTCAATGGAGAGAAGAGGCATGATAAAGAATGAATCAGCTCATCCTTAAGTAGGTATCTAAGGATGGTCACAGAAATCTTCCCCTACAAGGGCACATTTCTCTCCATGCCTCTAAAACGAGTGTAAGATGGGAGTCAACACCACAGATGTCTGAAATTTGAAGAGATACATCTTGTCCTGGATACTAAAATCAAAGCATCAACCTGTGAACATTTTACTTCAGTCTTTATTCATCCTTTCACCACTTTTAATGTATGATATGATGATGGCCCTTTAATGATTTCTTTTCAATGGTGTGCACAGGTGGAAGAGATTTATTCTACTTGGTAAATTTAACTTCATACTTGGTGCAATAAAAAAGTGAAAGTGCACTTAAGAGTTATAAAAAATCTTGGCTCTCAAAACATAAAATTTCTGCAGTGTGGGTATTTCAGGTATCTTATTGCCAAAGGTGCTTAAACTAGCCTAAATGATCATTGATGATAGGAAATGAGCATCAGTAGTATAGTAAATCTCTATGTTGTCTGGACAGCAGTAAGGGGTTAAATACAATAAGCAACGATATCGGGTAATCCTACATAGAGAGTTTTGAGAGATACCACACACGAAACTCTGGAGAAAGAGGCTTTAAGCTAAAGCTAATAAAACAGATAATGTGACTAACCTGGAATGATTCAAGGTGAAATTCAATTCCCAGAAAATTCTTGGTCCTTTGACGAAAGCATACTTTGCTATTACAACTACGATTTCTAAATATGCATGGCACTATCACTCAGACTCAAAACTAAATATAGCTTGATAATTAGCCGCAGAAAAGGCTTTGAAATTATATACAGTATCAACAAAGAAAATAAGTAACTGAAATGTTTAACAAAATTACAGGTTTTTAATAAGAATCAACTCAGCTTCATTTTAAATTACTATAGAGACTGAAGGTCATTTCAGTCATCAGACAGTCATGATTTATTCCCTAGAAGCTAATAGGCACAGTCCAAACCTAAACAGAAATGAAGGATTTGCAGCATATTACAGTATCACATATTGGCACTTAGGAAGAAGGCTTCTTGCATGAAAGCAAATGACTTTTTTTAGCTGTAGCATGGTAATTGTTTGAACAACAACAAAAAAAAACCCAAAAAGCAGCAAGCTATTTCTGAAGTATAATGCACCAACAAAATAAGAAATTGAATTGAACAAGAAAGATACATCTGCAAAGGACAGAACCAGACAGGAAGGAGAATTTATAGTCCTGTGTTAATTTCATAGTCTCAGACCCTGAGCTGGATGGAAGAATGACAGAAAAGGACCTTATCTAATAGATGTGACAGAAGTGATGAGATTGAAAGATGGTAATGTTCATCTGAACTGCTACCAAAGATTCATATTCATAGAGTTAAATGTTAAACTTTCTCATAAAAGTGAAGTGTTTGCACTTAATATATTTAGAAATTAGAACCAGGAAGAGCTTATCCTTCCATTTCATCCTCTGCAACTTTTTGGCATAAACTAAATGTCTTAAATATGCTAGGGAAATCAGGTAAGTGGATGCTGAACTTGTTTGCTCATTCACTCACATTACCAAATTGAAAGAGCTGTAAATGTGTTTGTAAATACTAAGTTATGGGCTTATGAATTTGCTGTGCATCAGAATTATGCAAGTCACATGGTTCTGTACATTTATTTTTACAGCATTTTCAAAGAAGATCAAGCAGGGTTTCTAAGAGGACGGGAGGCCCACTTGATGAAGAAACATTAAGGTCAATGTTTCACTAGGTAGCAGTCTGCCTTTTAAAATAGTAGAGCAATCAGCTTTACCAGTATTTAAACCTCAGTCTTTTACTTAATTGCATAAGCGTAATTTGGTCAAAGTTTTGCTTAAGCTTCTGAAAAGCTCAAGAAAGCTGCTAGGATGCATGCAGCATGGCTTTGGGGTCTCTTTTGCCCTCAACTCTTTGATACTCTCTCTCTTGTGGTGAGGTCGGCCTAGCCAGCAGCAAATCAACTTCAACATTTCCTAGCTTGATCTATGGCACTGTCCACCAGAAAATTCCTAGTGGACCTAAAATCAATATAGTCAAAACTGAATTTTTATGCTTTCCCCTACAAAACATTACTCACTCTGTTTCTTCAGCCGTAGAGAACTCACATGTTCCTCTCTGTTGCTCTGCTGGGTAGGTTTGGCTTGACTCTGACTCATCTCCGAGCTCTCCCAACATTGCCAGATCTGAGCTATGCCATTTTGGGGGATGAAATGCGTTTAGGATCGGGCTTGTCTGCAGGGGAAATCTCCTGTTCAGGTCATTCTCATTTCACTCCCGCATTTCCTCTTCTTACCCCTGACAATCTCTTCTTCATACATGTATATCCTTTTCAAATAACCGTTCCTGTAGTTGATCTCTTAGAGGAATAAGGCACCTTGCCCCAGTTTTGCATTCCTTCACTGGAAATCTCCTGCACAGAGTCCAGCACAAAGCACTTGTGCACTTTCACAGACGTCTGCAGCCTGTCCCACCCCTGCTGATGGTCTGCTACACCTACCGAGGTGTTGCCATGCAGGCACAGTCTACAGACTTCATGACTCTCTGTTAAAAATATTAGCTGCTTGTTTTCTTCGTTTCTTCTCCTCAATCCCTTGACTAGAGAAGGGGAACTAGACTAGATTACCTCCTCAACTCTTTTCCAATCCCATTTTCTGTAATTCTGTAGGTAAAGCCCACAATCTATTCATAAAGCCAATTCACTACTTACCTTCACATTTTGCGTGAAAACACTTTGTGGTACTGCCGATGAGAAAGGAGCCAACCTTGGCAATGATTAAGCAGATAGTTTAATGAGGCTGCTGCTTTTCAGGCTGATCAGATTATTTGATTATTCTCTCTACGCCTCCTACATTCTACAAAGTCTCATGCCTGAACTCTCTGTGGCAGCGACTCCCTCTTGGTCAGATATTTGCACAGTATGCAGTGTAATGATGCTCTGGCTCCCTAATGTTGCTAAGTAAAGATAAAAAAGTAAAGATAACAGTTCTGAGTGGACACAGTTTGAGGCTTCTCACCAATTAGGAGTAAAGGTAAAAGATTCTGTCCTTTCCAGCACTAAGAAGTTCTCACTTACTGAACTGTAGCTTTTGTGGTTTATAATGAGTCACTAACCCAATCAAAGAATGTGCGTGTATTGTATAAAGTGACAGAAATGACATAGATTAACAAAATGAATCTAGGAACTACATTTCTCCATCAAATACTGATAGTCAAGACTGCAGAAAAAAGTATCTACTGCTTCTCTTAGGAGTGTCTGTGGTGTTTGGTAAGCTCATTTAACACTGAAATATTTACCATATAAAAAGAAAACACTGCTGGCAATGTCTGAATGTGAGAATTGAACATTAATACACTACTTTTGATAGGTAACAATGTATAAAGATACCACAAACAACACAATCAGACACAGGTCTGGAATCTGGGCCTGATGCAACCCTATTTGGGTTGATTATTAGTGTTAATTCCCATCACCATGTCTGTTGGGGCACAAAGAACTTCAGCTCAAGACTGAGAGTGAAACTTGGGAGCAGAATTCACCTTCCTGCTCTCTTTCACATAAAAATGCTGGGATCAGTTATACAATATCCAGATTCTTTGCCAGCTCATTTCTCTCCCACCAAGAAATCACACTCCCCAGAAGTTCAGTTCTTTTTGCACTTCTCAGGAGCTGGGACAACACATTATCTAATGGAGTTTGCATACCTTTGGCATGTCTGAAACCATGAATAAAATGAATGCAGCCACCTAAGATGTGTGATTACTTTTGCATAACCATATTGCTTGAGGCACCCTGCTGTCTTCATTGCAAACTAATCCTCACACTTATAAGGGTATCACACATATATTTTTCAATGTGAATGTGACTAAATATTGTTTTTTCCTGATTTGGAAGCAAAAAAATATATCCAATAAGTGGCTGATTCACTTCTGATCAGCTGATGTCACGATCGTGAGCAAAGGTATGAAATGGAGAAAAAAAATTACGTTGGCTCCAGGTAAATTAAAGGCTCGGTGTGGTGTGACCTATTTAGCCATTGACTGGTTAGAAGAGAGAAGTGCAGAGACTCCTGGCAAGGCAGTGAAACAGATGGACAACTTTGCCCAAACCAGAACTTTTTCCTCTCAAAGAGAGAAATGCTGGAGAATCTGTGATGAAGGAGGTATAAATGAATATTCTAGAAACCCAGTAAGAATTGGGCTGTATCTTTAGCTGGTGCAAACTGGAAGGTAATAGAGCAGTGAATCGGGGATTGGACCTATTGCGCTCTTCCTATCTCTCCTTTGACTGAAGGGGTTGAGAAAAAACTGCTGTTGCCCCTGCCCAGGTCTGTGAATAGTAATGTATTTGCATGGTTATCGGATAAGTCAGCGGTAGAGCAAAGAAAACATATTCCATGACATATGAAGCATATGTGGCGAGACAAATCAGGACACTACATTATACTTTACAAATGCATTCCTAGCCTTAAATAAAACATTTACTACTAAAAGAACCATTTTAAGAAGGTAATCCAGAGCCAGACTGTGGTGGCACATTAGGGAGATAACCACATGGCAGGGCTGCCTGTTGGAAATGCTGGGGTCCAAATTCAGCCCTTGTGCAAGCCAGTGCAATTCTTTTGCACTCCTACATTAGAGTAGCATACATTTTGCACTCCATATGCAGCTGGCAGCCACTTTTTGTGCTTCCACTGCATCCAGGACATGCAGAAACATTACTTCCCATGCCATACGGTGTTTTATTGCTCATGGGCTGCTAAAGGATTATCAGTAATTCAAGTCATTTGCAGAGAACTCCAATAACAGTCTTTCATTGAGCCCTGTGCGTGAGATAACGATGAAAATGCGTTTCAGGCTGGAAATATGCCTCTTATCTCTTACCCAGTCAAAAGCAATTCTACAGCAGTGAGGTACTGTACTCTGAGATGGATTTTAATCTCCCTTACACCAGTGGAAATTAGAGAAAATTCAGGTGGAATTGGTAGAGTTGCAGCAACATAAATCAATTCCTTTTTCAGCTGTGCATGTAGGGGGAAAGACTTTTTTCCAAATAAAGAAGGATTGAAAGGCAGAATTCTCTCTCCTTATATCTTTGCCCCTGTATATACTGAAGAATTTCAGGTAGAATGAATCAAGACAGGGTGGAGCACAAAGGGGATCAAGTAATGTTGACAAGAAGTAGTTGGTGACAACAACAGTTAATGCTAAGGAGGCTGAGAGAGGATTTAGTAGTTATGGCACCAGTACACGGAGGGAGATAAGGTAGAGACAGTCAACGAAGAAGCAGTAGGAGCAGAGTCAGCAAAAGACAAAAGGAATGAAAGGAGCAGCTCAGTGATTAGGAAAGTAAAAACCCCTTAGAGGTATTTGCCCCCATTGCTGCATGTACTCGGCTGCCATTGCAGCATGAGGACAATGTCTTGACAAAAGAATTGAGTCCTTTGGGCAGGAAGGATATTTGCTGTGATCTCTATAGTCAGGTAGTTAGATGGCCCCCATCGCCATCTTTTTTGATGGCAGAGGCAGTGCTAAAATTCGAATTGCTGTATGCAGTTGAGGTTACCCATTTTGCATGGCAACCTGAATCAACAGAGGGAAGGTTTCACCCTACAGCTCTACGCTGGGCTGATACAGGAGCTGGTGAGCTGAGAGGCTGGCCTTGCAACTCTAATATGATACATGAACTTTGTACTATAATTTACTCCTTTAGCCTGTGTCAGAAGACTGTTTTTCAGAAGGTCAGTGGCATTTTTCAAAGAGCAAACGAGCAATTTTTGCAGGATGCTGCTGCCACATCCCGAGCATGCATTTAGGTGCTATCCCCAGCCAAGCAATGGGATGCTTAGAGCATTTCTGTACCAACATTAAGGGGGAAAAAAAAAAAGAAAAGAGTTTCTGTGTGCTTTTGAACTACTTGGAATGTTCCTTCGGCTAACAGATTCAAAGCATTGGAGACAACATGCACAAAACTGTGCTGAATAGGGATAAAAGAAACAGAGATTCAACGCTTTTGCCCAATTGGGTGCATCCTGCTGCAGCTTTCTGACAACACTCTGGTTCTACCGCTTAGTGACTATATAAAAAAAGCCTCTAAAGCCCTAGCCCTGCTGACCGGCACGTGCTTTTAAAGAGAACAAGCTGCCAGCCCCAAGCATGTGTTCAGTCCAGAGGACTGATAATTATCATTTCTTTCTTGAAGCATCAGAGGCCGTGATCATGGTACAAGATCCCCCCTGAGTTAGGTGTCGATCCACCCCAAAGAATAAAATTTTACTTTTTAGTAAGACAAAGCAGGTGGAAGCTGGAAATTTGTGGCTCTTATCTAGCAGAACATCTTTTTTAGTACTTACATGTTTGCTTAAATGTGAGCATTTATAATACCCCAGGAGAGCCACAGATCCATGTGTATTCAGCTGTCCTTTGGACAAGGAATGATTTGAAAGATTTCACCTTGCAAGACCAAATCCTCACCTCCTGTAACTGAATGAGAGTCTTTTTTCCTTCCGTTATAAGTAAATACTTTTCAGCATGGAGATCTCAAATGTACAATATGGAGAGTAACACCAAAGGAGGTTAAAAAGTGTGGGCAACACCCCAGTTTAGCAGAGAGAGTGAAAACCAACCTTCTGGGTTTTTATTCCAGCTTTTAACTTATGCCAGCTGCTCCAAAATCTGTTCTGGCAGCTGAGTACCAGCAATCCAAATCTGGACACGTGCATTTCCAGCAACAGACCTTGATCCTCAACCACATGCCTTGTCATGATCAGGGTGAAATCATTACTCTGACCATGCGGATATTTGGTATTGCATCCACAGTCCTCCTGTGATCACAGTGACCTTGGGGCTGTTTTGTACTGACAACAAGATGCAAAAAAGCTACAGTACAGCTGAGCATGAGGCCCATGGATTTGGTCAGTGTAATGATTTACATTTGGTATGAACATCACCCAGCTCTGAGCAAAGCTGTGCCAGAACAATGGTGAAAGCTGCACTGCATTTAAATGAGAGCTTGAAAGGCATTATGAGCTGCTCAGATGGTAAAGAGATCTGCATCAACATCCTTAGTCCATGTTTATGGCATGTATCTCTATGTACCAGTGCACAATTTTAAGTTCACCAATTGCACGCAAAGTCAAGACAATACAGTCTTGGCCACTGATCTGTTGAATCTATTACCAAAAAGAACCCAAAAAACACCCCAAGAAACCATTCAGCACAGATGACTTCAATGAGACTTGCCCTATCTCCTGCAGCAAGTTAATCTCCCACAGAAAATAATTGACAGAGAATGAGAGTTGCAACCCTTGTGCGAGGGAGAGACTGCCTCTGTATCTCAAAGCATATTTTTATGAGATGTTGGAATGGAGCTGGTATGGGATAATTATTGCTGGAGACACTGAGAGGCACTGAAAGCACCAGCAGGCATTTTTAACTCAACCCAAGAAATTCTTAAAATGTAAAACTCAGTGTGAAAGAAAAGAAAAAATAGAAGAAAAGAAAAAAAGCCCACTAACCTTCCCCAACCCAAACTTTGCAGTTGTGAAGTAAAAGGAGCCCTCTGACAACAGACAGTAAAGTCGACTCCCTGCAACTGAGAGTTCTTGCAATCAGAGAAGACACAAGTGTGAATTTTTCTTTCCTCGTGCCCTGGAAAAGAGTCTTTGATATTCTGGAGGGAATTAGGAAAAAAGAGAATTGAAAGCGAGTGAACTTCACTAACAGCTTTCTCCCCTTCCCTGCCCCTTGGCAAAAGCTTTGGTATTAATTTATGCAGTTGCTGTGTAAAACTGCTCAGATATTTTCTGACAGAATGCTTTCCTGTTTGTTCTGGAAGTTTCTTGTCTCCTTTCTGAAGCTTGATCTGTCTGATTTATTTATATTTCTTAATGTCCAGAATTTTACCTTATAGGTACCACCCAGATTAATTGTGCAGCTGTGAAAGTGGCCTAGAAATGTGTGATGTTTGTGTGGGAGTACCAACACCTGAAGAAGACCTGTAGACATCTTTTAAAAGCAACAACAGAAATGAGTAATGTACTTGCCTCAATTGCTTCTGGTAGTTTATCACTTAGCTAGAAAATTCAGGATTAAGTTAAAACCCGAGTAATTCACTTTCCCAGTACACACTTCAGTTGTCAGAAGTTTTTCTCTGCCTCCAAAAGCTACTGAAAAGAGGATATTGTTGTCTTTGAAATACTTTGTCTTATCGTACGAAATACAGGTAGAATTTAATCCTTTCCTCTACAACACTTAGCAAATGAGCCATATATGCAATGTGGGGTGCACAGCAGCTCTTTTCACATATGAGGAATGGTATGGAATAGCAAGGATATGGGAATTTTTCTTCTCTTTTTAGTTATTCTGCACTTATAGTTACTTTCAAGGTCCTGTTTCAACCCCTTGCTGAGTATAAGGCACCCTGAGAGTGGGAACGCCTTACTCTATGGAACGTGAGCTGTTCCCCAGCACTACGTTCCCCACGGCTGATTTTTGGATCACACATTGAAACAATTAAAACTGACTTCAGCTGCAAAAATGGCTACGGTTTCCCATTAAAAGTGATTGGTTTTCATCTCCATTAAAAAAAAGATATAAAGGATTTTGCATTTGATTTTGCATCTTTGGTCTGTACCGCTAAGACTTTTATGCACCTGTCAGTAGTATAATGTTGCTTCAAGAAAGAGATTTCCTCTAAGCATCTGTTTCAGCTGATTGAATATTCTCTTACTGTATAAGTGTAGTCCATTGTCTGTTGAATACATGTTATTTAATTTTTGAACAATGTGTCAGGGACTCCTACGGCTTGTGTATGCAAATTCTTCATGGCTATAAAAGAGCCATCATTTTTGCATCTCAATGGATTACTATTAAGGGATAAGGCAGATAGTTAATTTATTATATTTTTTAAAAAATATAAAAGCCTAATTTAACACAGAGAACAATTAAGTAGATGTGAAAAGTTTGCAGAATTAAGAGCACTGCCAATGCAGATCGGGCTTACTCACAAAGAGTCTTTGTTGTGCACACATTGATATTCTACATAAGTCCAGACACTTCTAGGTTTTTTTTTTTTTTGTGCCTTTTTATTCCTNNNTTTACAGTAGCAGTTCTGAAATGTACAAATTACAGTGCTAAACAAAAAATGAAGTGGAAATGGGAAATTAGTGTACTGCACAGTAAAGTCTGGCTGATAGATTGCTGCAGTTCACTTTAAGCTTGCTTTGAAAACAATGCTGCTTTAAAAGTCATCTGTGATCTGACTTTCCTTTTCACTTAGGAAAGAAAAGGAAAAAAAAAAAGACTTGTTCTTAACTTGAATTAACTTGACATCATTACTTTGGGATAAAACCCTAGCAAAGACAAGGCAGTTCGGCACTTTTGCACAGGTTACCACTTTAATTTAAAGCCTTCCTGAAAAGACAGCCCCAAGCTGGTGTAAATCAGGAGCAGACAGCCCAGGGGCTGGGAAAGCATATTCTGATCCAGAGGCATATGCCAGTCTCATGGCTATCGGAGCACGGGAGGTTGCTGTGGCTACAGAGGAAAAAAAGTGTGACTTTTCCAGGACCTTTCCCACAAAAAAGCTATGTGCAGCACTGGCAGATTTAGCAAGTGTGCTTCAAGCTGACATATAAATATGAATGACTGGGCAGGAGACATGATATCAAAAAACCCTAACAAGCCCAGTTTATCTTGGATGCACTGTGTTTGCGTGCCTACCATCCAATCCTTTGGTGGCAGCGGAGTTGAAATGTTGCTTATGATAGTCCTGAAACAGCCAGAGGCAAAGTTTGTCCATCACGGGTGAGCAATTCAAGGACTGCATACACTGCCTACAGTAAATGTGCGGTATTACTGTAAACCTGATACAACCCTGCCTTGAGTAAGCCCTTTCACAACTGGATAAGCAATGTTTTCTATCAAGGCTGTTTGATAATGCTTTAGACCTATCTTGCATGTCTATTAGGTGACACATTTTCAGTAATATTAAAGAATAACTCTGGCTGCAGTAAAAGCAGTTAATAACAGTCCCTTGGGGCTCTCCAAAGACAGATTTTTTTTATTTTTTTTTTTAATGCCAGTATCAGCATTCCTATGTCGACCTCGTACAATGCAGAATAATGCAAAGATTTTCTTTCTCATATGAGATTTAAGTACTGTGGACAGGTTATGCACTTGCGTTTTATGAAAACAGTAGGGATTTTTCTTCATATGCTGATTCATTCAGTTTTCTTTCTGGTACACAGAAGAGCTAAAATGCTAGAAACAATTTTGGACCACTTGCAGGACTCAGGGCAGGTTGTGGCTGTTATGGGGAGTGCAGAGGGCTCTTTAGTCACATGGTGAATAATCTTATATGCAACTGGAATGCAATCTGGAAAAAAAGAAACCTGGAGTGTCCTTAGTCTGCTAGATAGATCCCCTTGTAAAAAGCAAGAGCTTCAAGAAAGTATTAAAAGAATGCAGCAAACACTCACTTCTTCCTATTTATGGTATGAAAATATATATGTTTTGTAGTCATTAAAAGGAATGGCCACACTGTCTTTTCTGACCTGCTCATCATAACAGTAAAAATTGTAGTAAGACTCCTTTTTCTCATGATTTAATTTATGTAAGGTATAAGTTGCTGCCTGGGCACTGACAGATTCTGCAAAAACTCTCTGCTTCATCAGCCAAGTCAGTTGTCATTCTGGTGTGCATGATCCTCCTATGAGGGGATAGTTACCTACTTCTGCGACACTGCTATATGTCCCCAACCTCTCCAGGGCACATATGGCCTACATATATATGTGTGTGTGTGTGCGTGTATATATATAAAGCGTCTACTCCTGTAGTCCCTGTTCATTTACTGAATGTCTGCTTTCTCTATTTGATGTTTAAGTCAAAAATTTTCAGGGTGATGTTATTGCTTGACAAGCTTATGTCACGCCTATGCCCTTTCTACCATATCACTGACGACAACAGTGACACTGGGACAAACTGCTACACCAATAATTTTATAGAGAAGGAATGGAATTAAGGGTGAAGCCAATGCTATCCGAGATGACCCTGAGTATATGAGACACCCAGTAGGATTGGCAGATATATCACAGTGTCCTATAGACAGCTGGAAGCCAAGTGCCCCTCTCTGGGGTGTCTAAAGTAGCACTGGACAACTATATGTCTTCAGACAGCTGAATGCCAATGTGAGTGATTTACCTGACGTCATAGATTATAACTTGCTTATCCAAACCCATTGCCTTAACCACATGATCCAATCTTCATCTCAAATCCCCACTTGTCAAAGACGTAAAGGATGCTCAGGTCTCTGCTGACAAATTGCCTCTTCTAGAAATATGTGCTGCTTCTCACTAGTAGTAGCCTGGGAGTAGCCTGGAAGGTTACAACCAAGTTCCTGGTAAACGTAACTGGGAAAATAAAGTAATGGCAGCAGATTGTTCTCACATGTGGTAGTTTATCATTGGCTTTGACAAGGAGACAGTTAGCAGGGAGTGTGTAGCCACATGGGAGGTGAGGTAATGCAGGCAGAAGCATTACGTTTCTGTGGGTCACATTTTCATAGCTGATGGCACAAAATCTAATCTCTAATTAGATTTAGTGACTTGCCATCTATAAACACATGCACTCAAGCTGCATTTTATGCCAGCTGCACAGTCAAATGCAAAGTATGGAGTAACTGTTTAATTTGAGAGACCAGCTCCTTAAGACTTAGACCAAGATAAGAAATCAAGGCCAGTTATCTCAGTGTGGAGGAGATTAAAGATTAGAGATGTCTTTTTCAGAGCGCACTTGAAGCCCTCTGTGGATATAAATGAAAAAAAAAAAAAAGAGAAAAAAAAAAAAACAAAAAAAAATTTTCATTCTGAAATACAGACTCACTGAAGATTTTATATTCTGACTTAGTCAGGACCAGGGAGGGAGGATGATTCTTCTATTGTAGTTAAACCAATTTCTGTCTGAAATTGATGATTTTTCTGCAAACTTGTTACATTGTCCACTTCCTTAAACACACTAGGACCTACTTAACCTTTTTAACGGCCAGTATCCAAGTGGTATCTGACTTTATTCTTTGATTTTAAAAGGAAATAAATTGTTTAGATTTCTTATCTTCGTCTATGAGTTTGAGGAGCTGGGATCTCCAAGTTGGTAGTTTGCAAAATGGTGCTCTAATTTCTGCTTGAGCTTCTAGGAATTATACACTGTTTTTGATAACTGTGTGAAAAAGGTCTGGTTTTGTCTAAAATCTTGTTCAAGGAAAGAGTAATTGGGTTGTACTGATGCAATATTTATTTTTAGATAGCTGTCTTTTAAAGTATTTGCACCCACCATAGTTTTAAAAAAAAGCAAAAATTAAGAACATGAATGTGAACCCCATTAATGTCTTTTTGTTGTTTGTTCTTTAATGTAACAGAAGAATCTGATTCTATGATTCTGTGATGATTCTATGAATCTGTCAGTCCTTTGTCGGTCCTCCAAGTAGCTGCCACTGAGAAATTAAATGCTGTAAGGTATTTCTCACATGTTTTACATTCTGTCTAGAATAACAGTTGTGAGCGCAATTGTGTTATCTGAAAGGGTGTGTGTGTGTCAAGAGATTATTTTAACCCTCAGTCGATACCATTACACTGAGGATTTCTAACTGAACTTTAGCCGTGTAAGAGTTAAGTGTTTGATCCAAGTTAGTCATCTGTAGGAACACTAAAGTGAAAGACATTTTTACAAGGTTATTCATCTTGCCTTGAGATAGATAACCAAACCAGTAGCCTGAATCTCATCAGGAGAGTCTACCTGCTTCCAGTGAAGGAGTTACTTAACCAGATATGACTTAGTTTGTATTTGATGTCTGACTGTTGGATCAATCCTACCAAAGTGAACATTTTGAAAAGACAGACTAAAACCACATCACAAAGAATGTTCACATAGACAGGAAGACAAATATAAATCAGACCATTTCTCCTCCTTCACAGACATCATCACCCACAAATCATCTTCTATGTGTGTTATAAAAATAATTAATGGCCCAATTATATCTTGGTTTTTTTTTCCCCACAGTACTAGACACCTAATGTGTGTAGGCATGCTCAGAAAATCCCCAAAAGTCTCTGTTTGCATCTGCAGGAGCCTGGAGATCTTTGAAAATCTGGTCCTAAGGGGATTTTAAAATGCTGCCCTGCGTTTTAGCCTTTATTGTGTGAACTTTCCTGCTGTCATGTTCATCCTTTACGCTAATGAAATGTAATGTGGTAGAAAGAGTGAGTGTTTTTCTCCAAATATATTTGGAAGTTATACAGCAGCATTTAAAAACTGCTTTTTGGACTGGAATGATTCAAAGACAGTGATTTGTTAACTCCTGTAATATATGTACAAATATGGTTTGTTAAAGACTAGTTTTGCCAAAAAAATCACCAGCTTCAACAGCTTGTAGTAACGTACTCAGCACGTATGTGTTACAGGGATGCTGAACCCTGGACTGCTTATGGAACAAGAAAAGAATGCTGGTAAATCCCATAATATTGCTTTTGTTTTTAAATAAAACACGGTGTGAATTCAACATAAAAACAGCCGTCAAGCATGCTGCCTGATAATTTGGCTTGGATTCTAATCAACAGCATGTTTACTCAAGTGAAACATGGCGATAAATACACTGAATCAGAAGCACATTGTCATACACTGCAAAATCCTTAGTGTTAAATTGTGGTGGGTTTGGGCTTTTTTTTGTTTTTGTTTTTCCCCTAATTGAAGTTCTGTCATTACTTGAACAGAGAAAACAGAAAACGATTTCTTCAAGGAACCTTGTCAGTCAGTCAAACTCTGGATTTATCCCAATGAGCCTAAAGCTTCTATGACATTATTTGTAGAAAGAGAATTATTTAAAGACTACTTTCAATGCAAAGTCCTGGGTTTTTTTTGTTTTTTGTTTTTTTTTTTTTGTTTTGGGAGGGGGAGGTTTTTTCCCTTAATAAAAAAAAGTTTTGTCTTCAACAAAATCTCTTCCTTATAATTTTCCTTAGTTTTATTTATATAACTGAGAATCAGGAATGCCACTGTGGAAGGGAAGTAGTCTTCATACAAGACTTGTTTATATTTATTTTGATAGTAGCAGTGAAGATTTAGAAGACTTACTTCAGAGCTGTTGCGTTTTATTGCTTGGTCCTCTGGGTAAACCTTCCCACTATCCTTCCTTCTCAATGTCCTCTCCTGCTTCTTTCCTTCCTCCCCTCTTAGTCCCTTTAAATCCTATAAATACATAAGCAGTCCCTTTAAATCCTATAAATACATAAGAAACAAGCACTTCTTACAGCAAAACAGCAAAAAATACATATTCTGATGAACATACTTCCCCAAGTAAGCACAGCCTTTCTAATCCACTGAGGATCAGAAAGAAAGATGAGCCCCTGATGAAAGCACCCAGCAAGTCACTGAGACTGCTGTTCTGCTTTGCTCTGCAAGCAGTAAGCCACAAATTCAGAAGTGCTCATTTTTTCCTGTGACATTTATGACCAGATTTTCCAGCTTAGTTCACTGCCTCATGTCCAATGTCCCAAGGAAAATCTAGTCTTTAAAGTAATTCTTCTTGCATGACTTTCTCTCAAGTCCATATGTTAGTGGTCTCTGAAGGACTAGAGCCAACCCAAAGGACATATCAGGCTGAGGGATGAAGACAAAAGCTAGACCAGAGGAATTTAGCCTTATTTTGCTTCCTAAATGGTAGCTGAGTTCTTTGAAAACCTTGTCTTTAATGTCAGTTTCCATCTGTATGAGGCAGATAGCAGTCCCGCCTTTCTTCTACTGTTTATACATCCTCTTTGCTTAGAGTATAAATTCTTTTTTGGTGAAACACAATGGGACCTTGATCCCGGTAAAGTTCATAGGTGCTTCTATAATACCGATAGCGTAGAATCACTTCAGTTCCCACAAATGAGTGTCGTGCGTATAATGTATTGATTTCTTCCCTCTTAGTGAGTTCCCCTTTTCTTTTCTCCTTTTTCTCTGGTCTTTTTGATGGATAAATAAGATACAGGTTTATGAGGTCAGAGGCCTAACAAAGAAAGAGCAATTTAACTGTGCAACAGTAAAAAGAAATCTGAGCAAAAGATCAATTTGGAAAGGAAAAAAAAAAAAAAGAAAAGCTGAAGAAAAACCAAATTTGAAAGGGGATGGAAGATGAAAGGCAAATGATCTTTAATATTAAAAAGAACTAACCAAACAGAAGTCCATTATGATTTTGTTCTAAAACAGTAAAGGGGAGAAACAATTAAATAGACTTAATAAGAAAGATGAAGAGAGAGATGGAGGGAATTATAAGTCAACAGAAAACAATGATAAGAAAGACAAAAGTAGGGCAAGTAGGAATTAACAGAAAAGGAAAAGCCTTTGTAGGCTAAGAAGCCCACACAGCAGAATATTATTTTAAAGAGACAGGTGTCTATTTCCTCAAAGCTTGATGGAAAAACTTCGTATGAAAGTCTCAGCTGTTTTCTTACGTATTTGATCTGCAATTTTAACTGACAGCCCTCTTTCCAGCAAAATTTTGTCCCTGTTCACCCCCCTGCAGTCTTCTCTTATTTATAGGGCAAGAATTTGGAGTAAGTGAATATTCATCACCACTGCCTTGTGTCCATCAAGGGTCTGCTGATGTCCACCTGCCTCCTACAGCACAATAAAGGTGTCAGGATAAGCTGTAGAAACTGTAAACGCTGATAAACTTTCACTTTATTAAGCTTCTCTTTTCGTCTCAATGTCAGAAGTAAAGCAGAGAAACCCTGACTCTGCAACATTTGTGGAAAATGTGTTAAAAAAATTTTTAATGGTCACGCTTGAAAACCATAATCAAGTAGCTTACTACTGCAAGGTAAGGATAAATTTTTTGATGTTAAGTTTTTCCCTAGATAAGAAGTGATAATTCCAGTTGTACTTTCTATTACACTGTCAAACCTTATATTTTGGACTCTGAAGAAAGAACACAGTTTTTGTTATAATGCCAGGGAAGGCCCACATGTGCTACCATTCATTACTGAACTGATGAAACCAGGCTCTTGGTCCATTTCTTACAAAAGGAAATCTAGACAGCAACATCTGTGCAGAAAACCCATTTTCACAGCAGAGTTTGTTTTAGTGGTGACTCTATGTGTGAGCAGGTGCTTGGGAATACGCTAAAATCCATTTAAAAATGCCACGTTGAAACATCAGATGAAGGAAATCTGGGCATACATTACTAAAATTGTAGGCCAGAGGTAGCATGGTAATTCTACTTCTTTGAATTTGAAATGAAGAATCATACTCACTGACCCTCCAAACTGAACCTCTGTATGGCAGAATGCATATAGACCTAGCTGCAAAATAAATGTATTGCAGCTACCCTCCCCTAAACACACACACAAATATAGGATCTTTGTAAACACGTAATCCAGAACAATTTTCAAGGCAATTTTCTATCTTTTTTATCATTCTCAGTATAAGTAAATGTCCCAGCAGTGGGTAAATCATAATCCTTATCTTTTTATGGCAAAAAAAATATTCCCATTTTCTTTTGTAAAATGTTTGCTAAAGACCTTGATTTATTCTTATATAGACACAGAAAGTGAAGATCTGTCTGTAACCTGTGAAGCGCAAAAAATGAATGTTAAAGAATGCATGATGGTTCCCAGTTAGCATAAAATATTAATAATGCAAGTGAGGCTGTGTGGATATTGCAAACCTGCTGCCATCTAATTAGAGCACGTTGTCTCCTAGCAAAGTTATAATACAGAGGTTTCTTTTGCATATTCTCAAACTTTGGGCTCCCCTACCCCTAAAAACCCTGTGAAAATTTAACATCTTTTGTTGGTTTTGGTGGGTTTCTTTTTTTCAAAGACAGTAAATCCTTTTGTCTTTAAGTACCAGCTAGAAGAGAATGCTGGAGGTCAATCCTCCTGGGAATTCAAAATACAACCCTCAGAGAGCTTCTTTTTATTCTGGTATAACCTAAGGTGAATGAAAATAAGTCTTGAAATACAGAAGGAAAGCAGGGTGCTTTTCAGAATTGGTGTCTTTCTAAGCATATTACTTACTGAAAGCAAAATCACTGGATGTGCTAGCATATAGGTTGCTATCAAATCTGTCCCAGGACCTTAGTCCTGCAGGATGCTCCAAATCGCAGAAAAGAGTTTGGAACTTGGACTGATGCCTTGTCAGGTTCAAAACCATCTCAAGTTTCACTCAACTCACACAAGTCCTTCTCTCATGATTATTTATTAGCATATTATAACATTTTTACATCTTTAGACACGTTCCCTCGGAAGGGAGATTTAAGGTCCACACTATTCAAGTACTTCTTGATGGATAGATAAAACACAATCAGTGGGTAAACAAAAGATAGTCAGTCTTTCAACATTGTTCCTACATCCTTCACTGCCACTGATTAAAGGAAAAGGTACCCAGAATGGCCTGGTCTCATCACATTGACCTGTTGGTCCCTAAAATAGGAGATGAGGTTGGGAACACAGACCATTACAAAAACTGAGCTGTTACCAGAAGACACGTACTTCTTTCCTTTGTCTGAATAAGAGTGTACAGGTCAGAAGAATTTTTTTAAATTAAAAGTTAGGTAGAATCTGTGGCTATTCTTCCCAGGCCAAAGAACTGAATGCTCTGAAGTAACCCTACAGTATGGGACCATCTGTAAGAAGAGCGTTTGTGAAAAGAGAAGGATCTAAGCACTTGAAACCAAAGCTTGCACTTTGAGTACTGACAACAATTGGCGTTTACAAGTCATGAGCCAGCCTCAAAGATACAGCAAACTTAGATTATAAATAATCAATTAAAACTAGATTTTTTTTCCTAGCCCTGCAGATGCCTTTGTGTTACATTTGCAAGCTTTTTTTCTCATCACAGTATTTTCTCTTTTCTGCAGTGTCACACTTAACATGACTTGATTTAGCCAGTTGGTATCCTACTATCAAAAGTGTCAACACCTCAAGAGTGTGATGCTGCATAGGGCATTGTGGGACCCAGGATGAGAAATGCTTTATCAATGTAAAATCATAATTACTGTAGTCAAAGGTTCATGCACATCTGTCAGTTCAAATCTTGCATCAGAATTTTTTTCAGAAGGTCATTTCCCTTTCATCGCCTCACATGAGCATTTCACACAAGACTGCTGTCTTCTTCTTCACAAGGTATGGCAGGGAATGTTTTAAGTCTTGCCAGATGGCCACTACTAAAGAACTGGGAATACTTAGATGATAGTTTTTCCTTTAATTCTATCTTTATATCAGCTTTTTTCAACCACCACAGTCAGTGAATAACTTTATCCCTCCCTGATAGTAGTATTCAATTACTCTGGAACAACTGACTAGACTCTAGCTTCACTACAAAGTCTGAGTGTGTGTAATAATAAATCACAAGCATATTTTTGTTTGCATCGTCTGTCTAAGGACTGCAAAGAATTTCACAAGAAATCTTGTGCTTGAAGCAATGCTCATGAAAGTGTTAACTTGAAAAAGGCAATCTTAAAAAAGAAACTGCTGGGAATTTGCCTATGATGAATATAGGGCAAGATCAGCCATCAAGATTTTAAAGTATTTCTCACATGGTCTATTAAATGTGGTTGTCATGTCCCATATGACATGATCTCATTTTGAACTTAGATTTTGTTAGTGATAGTTAGGGATTTTCACATAAGTGGAGACAGTCTCAGCACCTGGCACTGACTGTACCTTCTAAGAGAGCATCCGGTGTTTTGATTGAAGATCCTATGTGAATCACACTCTACTGTCCTCTGTGAAGGATTTTGTTTTATGAATGAGTAAGAATGTCCTGTTAACAGACTCAGATTATTAGATTTTTTTTTTGTAATTAATAAAATGAAACACTCACAAATAATGGTTTAAGATGTATGGCATGAAGTGCTCAGACCCCAGACCTTGCCCAAAGTGTCCCAAACCTTTTTGCACTTACAGATAGACACCCAAATATCTAGTGTTCACAGTTTTCATTTCTTGTGATCAGCAACTTTCTAATTCCTACGGTGACAAGTAACAGTTCAGCTGACTTATTATCCAGGCTGGTCTGGGAAAAATTTGCAGCAAAATATGTGACTTTGCTCATTAGCATCCCAGTCGTAAGAGTAAGTTTTCTAATTATCATCCTGACAAGCATATTTGAACAGGTGTCTTCTCTGGGGGGACATGATGAATCTCTGTCCCTTGTAGATACAATATTCATTAGACATTCTTTTTTCATTCAGTATTGCATTTACCTTCTGTCATGGACCAGCAGTTTTTAATTCTTGGTTTCTTATAGCTCTTTAGCTTCTAAGAGTATGTTGACATCACACATTGTAGTGGATTACATGTCCCTCTGATCTATCAGAAACTGGAAGAAATATGGCCAAATAAAAATTCAGCTGAAAAGTAGGACTTCCTATAGCTATTGCAACAGTGCACTCATTTTTTGTATTGTTGGGAAGACCTAAGATGATATTTCAGTTTGGTGCTGCATTGTTTTGTATGAGATGAACCAGGCAATTGCTTCTTTGCTACCTCTGCTTTCAGCTCAGATGTTGTTTGTGCACCACACATAAAAAGTGTTTTTCCTCTTCCTAGAAGGTATCAAAATAACCATAGGTCTTGGTAGTCTACTAGGAGTGTGAATTTTCAAGGACATAAAATACTCCAGAAGATGAATCTAGGTAATGAAATTCCTAATGTGGATATTTATGCAAGTGTGCTGAGTCAATGGCCTGAGCCGTGTTTTTGGGGAATGCTTCTTGCCTTCTTTGGGCTATTCCAGCCATTTATCTTAAGTGTGGTTCAGGGGACCAAAGATCAGAGCCTGAGTTCCCATAGGTACTGACCGTGGTAGGGGTAGGGTAATCTTTCAGTCTGTCTGTGAGACTGAGTTATGAATGGTGAAACCCATCCAAATCAGTTTGAAGGATATAACAGTGGTTGTAGAAAGTAACCCAAAATACCTGATCTGAATGCCCAGTCCTGCTTTGTTCTAAGATATTGTTCCCCCAAAAGAGCAGTTTTCTAACATTAGTTAGAAATTAAACGTACTTTTAAGTTCATAAATACTTCTAAAATACTAAGAATCTGAATAGACAGTGTATGGAGTTTGTGTGGCAAAGTTTTGGTAGTGGGGAGGTTACAGTGGTGGCTTCTGTGCCATGTTTGATAGAGCCAGTGCCAGCCGACTCCAAGACAGACCCACTGCCAGCCAAGGCCGAGCCCATCAGTGATGGTGGTAGCACCTCTGGGATAATATATTCAAGAAGGGGGAAAAAAGCCCAACTGCGTGGCAGCAACAAGTAGAGAGGATTGAGAATATGTGAGAGAAAAATAACTCTGCAGACACCAAGGTCAGTGAAGAAGGAGGGGGCAGAGGTGTTCCAGGTGCCAGAGCAGAGACCCCTGCAGCTCATTGTGAAGACCAAGGCTATGAGGCAGGCTGTCACTGTGGAGCCCATGGAGGTTAATGGTGGAAGAAATATGCCCCTGCAGACCATGGACGACCCCATGCCACAACAGGTGGATGCCCGAGGGAGACTGTGACCCCATGGGAAGCCCACACTGGAGCAGGCTTCTGGCAGGACCCATAGACCCGTGGAGAGAGGAGCCCATGCAGTCTATTCCTGAAGAACTGAAGCCTGTAGGAAGGACTCACGTTGGAGAAGTTCATGGAGAACTGTCTCACATAGAGAACCCTCCTCTCCCACTGAGGAGGGACTCAGTGCTGGAACAGGAGAAGTGTGTGAGGAGTCATCCCCCTGAGGAGGAAGGAGTGGCAGAGACAACATGTGATGAACTGACCACAACCCCCATTCCCTTTCGCCATGTGTGGCTTGGGGGGAGGAGTTAGAAAATTTAGCAGTGAAGTTGAGCCTGGGAAGAAGGGAGGGGTGGGGGGAAGCTGTTTTAAGATTTTGTTTTATTTCTTATTACCTTACTCTGATTTGATTGGAAATAAATTAAATTAATTTTCCTCAGTCAAATCTGTTCTGTCTGTGACATAATTGGTGAGTGATCTCTCCCTTCCCTTATCTCGACCCATGAACCTTATGCTATATTTTCTCTCCCCTGTCCAGCTGAGGAAGGGAGTGATAGAGCAGCTTTGGTGTACACCTGGTATCCAACCAAGGTCAACCCATCACAGACAGACAAAATATTGGACTAAGATGCCAAAGCTGTAAAAGAAATGTCCAAAGCACATTAGAGACCAAGGCAGGAAGGAAGCCTGAGTTGCTTTTCTTCTTCTTCATTACCTGCTTTCACAGGTAGTAAGAAAGTTCAGGCTACAAATTCACTTATGTCTCTTCTCCTTTTCCCACTGTCTCAGAAAAGTATGTGCTCCTTGACTATCTTGTGTGTGTGTCCCCGTTTAATACCAGGCTCTTTTTTTAATTTCCTTTTTTAAAATCTGTGTTTTTACCTTTGAAGATGAAAAACTATTGCCCCTGTGGAAGCAGCCTCTTACAGAGGCCAGTGTCACCAAAGTGGAAGAAGTTCTACTTCAAGCACATATTTTATGATTGACAAAAAAAAAAAAAAACAAAAAAAAACCCAAAACCCTGAACTTGGTAAGCCACGTGGGAGAAACAGACTGTAATAAGGGCATAGATTCAAGTCTGCCAGTTCACTGCCTGAATTTCTTTCAGTGTCAGCGAACCACATTTCTGTTGAAATTTTTCAATTGCCTGGAGTTCAGTGCAAGATTAGTCTTGCACTACTCTTTGAAACTGGAAATGACCTTAGCATTTACTGCTACCTGAACTCAGACACAAATACAGGAATCATTTGAATGTCATACGATGACCTCCACTCTCCTGTGTGTGAGTATACATGTAAGTAAATAATCAAGACCTTACTTTTCATCCCGTTAATGAGCCTGTGGAAGCTTTTTTCAGGGCTAGGCTGACAAATTATTTACTTTCCTATAGAGGTAATCAAAGTTTTAAATCCCCCTCCTCATTTTCAGCTTCCTCTCCCTTACTTCACATTGTTTCCAAGTAAACAACATATGTTTTCTGCAAGAACGTCTTCTGCATTCAATTATGTATACGATGCATATTGAAGCAGGAGAATGTAAAATATATGAAGACTGAACAAAGAATTCAGTAAGGCTTTCCATGGTCTTGAACAAACCAGCCAGCTGGTTACCCTATGTTATAACCATGCTTCAACCTTGCGTTAGCCAACAAACTTGTTCTAAAAAGTGGGGAATCTATTAATGCAGAAAAACCTCAATAAAAAATTATGACCCTTATCCTGACCCTTTCAGCTTTCAGATCTAGCACTACCATGCCTGCTTCAGGGCTCTGCAAAAATTTTAAGGTCTGTCTGCACTGATCACAGTACCAACCAAGCACCTTTCCTTCTTAGGTATTCCTAGTGTCAGTATGCCACTCAGTAGTGCCAAAAGTGACAGGAATATATCTAGTAAATCCAATAACCTGAGAATCAGTCTCAAATTCTACTGGGTATATAAGAATATGCTTAATTTCTACTTCTGCCACAAAGTATTTAATCATATGCTTAACCTGGAGTCCCATCAAAGGCAATCATCGCTAACTGTGTGCTTGGATACTCAACTGAAGACTCATGACCTCCAGAAAAGAAACTTAAGTTTTCATTTATGGTAGTTTCTGCTTTTTTGGGGGGAGAAACGATTTGTGACATGCAAGTTAATGTCAACTCTTATAAATTAATTCACTATAGGTGAATAAAGATGATTCATGCCATAAACAGAGCATTTATTGAATCAGCAGCTCCAGCCCCCTCTTTTTAAAACATTTATTTGAGTGGTTGTAAGTGTACGGTAGGATACTTACCCTGTTTTCTTCTTTTGAGGTATCTGAGCTGTTCTCTCTTAAAACTCTTGAGTGAAATTTCCTTTCGATAACGGTAATAATTACTGCTCTGTAAGTCTAAAAGAGAATGGCCAAGTACTCACATTGAAGGGTCAAATGTTTGTTTCTGAAGACACTGACAACATAGCATCCTGGTTCACTCAGGGATGAATAATGAATATTGTTGGAAATGAATAGAATTTTTAAATACTTAACAAAGATAGAGAAATTTCAGGAGTGTGGAGGTACAGTACAGAAATTACAGTAGCCTCTTCTTGTTCCCTTAAGACTTGATTATGAACACAACAGATTTACCCTTGCACAAAACTGATGCAGGTCCCAGTTTGGCAATACTTTTCAATACCTCTTAACTTTAAGCTTAGTCTTTTTTTTTTTTTTTCTTTTCAGTGAGGGAGAATAATCACATATTAAAGCCTAAGTATGAAATCTTGGCCATATAGAGTGTCCTTCTATGAGCTGTGAGGAGACCATTTCATATTTCTGCATGCAGCTTGTCTACAATCTTGATATTAAGAGTAGTCCTTGTTCAACATTTTCGGGAACACTCAAATATCAACAAATTCTGGGTGCAAATATATTTAATGGATACAGAGAGATTCAGCTTTCTCACTTACAAACGGGTTAGACAAAGCAGTCCATGTTAACTTGCACTGGCATATGTTAAATGTATTTTAAGATCTTCATAAAAAATTGTGAGCGTTTATTAGATATCAACCAAAGCAACCACTGAATCAGTTGTAGGCAGCAAACTATAAGTAAAATGATGGAATGACTGACTGTACAAGCTAAATATGTCTCTATGGGATTATATTCAATGTAATAATGTTGCTTAATAAGTCTTTTGTCTTTTTATAATCTGTTATAACAAAATACCCTGTTGATTATAATAAAATTCAATTCAAAAAGAAAACAAAATATTGCCACGGTTGTTTCTTAGTGTGAAAAAAAGAACTATCTCTGATAGTCCAAAGAGATCTAAAAGAAAATTGAATGCTAAGAAGAAGTCATGAGCTAGATTCATCCTTGGCTGCACAGGGAGGTCAATGACTTTTCAAGGGAAGTTTATTACATGGACTTGCGTGTGCTTGATCCTACCCCTCTACTAAATTCATTATTTATTTGTCTTATCATAGTACCATGATGCTGCAGTGCCAGAGCATGATTCACCTGTGTTAGGAGTGTGGAAAAACACTGAAAAGGCAGAACTTCCCTAAAAAAATTTAATGTAAAAAGAGACTAAAGAAAAATGAATACAATTACCCTGGGAACTAGAGGAAAAGAAAGGGATAATTCTGCTCTGTATGACAGGACACAGCCTCTTCTGAATTTTCAGAGGAAAGAAACACATCTAGGAATATATTTATCCATCACAGTTAACATTTACTCTGACAACATCCTGTCTTCCTGTCTGTCTTAAGGATAGGAAAACAGGATATAGGATTCCTATATCTATTTACCACCTGCTCAGGGAGCATAGGTCATGAGTTTAAACTAGGTGCTGGGCATGTCTAAACATACCTAACACAGCTAAAGCTAGAGAAGATGAATCCCAAGTGAGGGGAATTTGAATAAGAATTTTGCCTTGAAGTCAAGTGAGAAAGGCTGGGGATTTTTTTTGTTTCTATTTTGAGGTATGTTAAGATAACTCCTCCCCACCCCCAACCAAGATTCCTTGCCTGAAGGACGATAGAAGCAAAAAATGCTGTCTGAATTCATGGATTAGCACAAGAATGGCTATAGAGAATGAAGATAGCCCAGAGGGATCACAGGAAAGGATTATAAGCTCTGTTCTAACCTTGCTGAGCTTGAGCTGGTACATAATCACACGCAAGATGATGTTAGTCTGCCTGGAGGGAGATTCTGGAGTAAAGAGATCAATCTCTGAGCTTCCTGCTTAGAAATGATGAACATTTGTTGGAGATTTACCTACAAGTGAGTAGCAGATCAAGATCAAGAAGGACCAAGGAAAACATCCATATGAAATCCAGGAAATATTTAGCAGATGGGAGGAGGAGGCAGGGTGGAAACTAGAGGCAGAACTTACTGTGTAACTCTGGGCTTGCTTGGTGACTGCATGGCTGCAGCTAAACTTACTCTGATGTAAGTTATTGTTGTCTTTGTAGAGGCGATCAGAGGTGCCGTAATGCAAATTCCAGCAGACAGGTATTGGGACATCTTCCTGGGAATTCAAGTGATTTCCAAAGGTTTTGAAAGGTTCTTCTCCTCCTTGTTCATTTGAAGTAGGAGAAGATACTCTGATTCAGAACTGATTAATCTGTGGAGGAAAGGTTTTACTTTCATTCTTGGAGGTTGTGTCTCTACTGCTAAATTAAATGGGGAAAAGGAACTTTCTGCAGACCTGAGGTGCCTTCATGAGATGTGGTATGAGATCATGTAAGTTTGTTTTACACTGCAAAGCCTGCTGGAGTCGCTTTGGAGAATAGTACAAGGTGGAAAAACAAAGTTCACACCATGCTCTCAACACAACTTCCTGAGAGAAGTCCTGTTCCCCAGACTATGCCTGGGCACTGCCTGGGAGACCACTAGCTGACACAAAAACAAAACTGCACCAAGATCATGTTAATAATTAAGCAGCTTGGCCAGTCGTGACTTAATACTTCAGCTCTGTTGTATTTGGTGCCCTATAGTTAGTTGGAGAAAGTGGAATAGCAGCAGTATCTGTGCTTCTGTGCAGTCTCAACCATAGGTTGAGGTCACTTTGGCTAGAGGTGAGATCCAGATATGCTTGTTCTCCTGTGCAGTATGAAGTGCCACGTCCTTAATTCATTGGTCATTTTATAACATTTTTTTTCATTCCAGTAGACATAAGGAACAGCAAGAGCAAAATGCTCTCATCTAGAAAACTTGAAAGAGAAAAAAAAAACAAACCACCCCAAAACTAGTGTAAATCAAATTCTTCAGTGAAAGTCACATCTTTGCTCTGATCCATCCTACCCACTTAGAGACATTTAAGTGAGAGGTTTATACTAAGACCTAAATGATCTTAGGTTTCCTCCATGGTCAAAAGGAGAAATGAATGTGTAGAAAGCTTAAACTCACCCTCCCAGATGTGCCTTTTCCATCAAATATTTTACATAATTGTTGTGTTTAATCAAACTGCAATACAATATATCATATCAAAAAAGTTACTTTTTTGATTATTTCACCAGTGATTACTATTTTCCAATTACTAGTCAACATCAGTTACAAAATACAAGTTGGTTTTGACATTCACAACCACCGCTAACCTAAAAAAAAAGCAGAGGAAAGAGAATTTGTATTACACGTGAGGTGTAGGATAAATGCTGGAAAAGTAGTAAATATCTTATGCAGAGAGAGGACAAAATGTTCATTTAGCTGTGGGTCATGGGACAGGAGTAAAAGCTTAAATAATGGCAATAACAGCACAACTAATGCATTTGTAATAAAGTCTGAATCAATATTAGCAGAGATTGTTTGCAGAGGAATAGAATTTTACTGTTGTGGAAGACATGAGAAAGAAAAAAATTACAACCAATAGAGAGAATAAAGAGAAACACAAATGAATGAGGAGAGAAAAGAACTACTTGGTAAGGTGATCAAATTACTGCTTTACTCTTGGAGGAACCACTATCACTGTAATCAGTTAGAAGGAGGTGATTTGCCTTCTACTGTCCAGAAGTGAAGGCATCTTCTCCACACAGGAATAAAAGAGGCGTCACACCTTGTCTTTCCTACTACACCATAAAGGTTGGACCCACACAGACTTAGTACAGTAGTATCCCAGGTTCTACCACATTGGTTTCCAGGACTTGTGTACTTGCAGTCTACAGCCACATAACGCAGCCATGAGCTACTTGACTGCTATCAACTATGGAGTGGCTGCAGGCACTACCAGCCACAGTGGCAGAACTGCATATAACAGCAGTAGTTGCAGATACCAATAGCAATTACCACATCTGGGTTTAGAAAAAATGCAAACAGAAATGAAGGAAAATCTTTACTCATTCTCTACTTTCTTATCCCACCCCCTGCCCTTTTAGGCTAGGATGCTAACCACGTCTATCTAGCACATCTATCTAGCACATCCCTCCATAATTTCACACCAAGCTGCAGAGCATTTATCTCCCTCTCTGCTTATCACCCAAATTCCCATCTCTCCATCACCCTAGTTTTGTCTTCCACCTGCAAAAAATAGACCCTAACCTCATCAGCATTCCTTTATGTACTTGCTCCAGACACTGTCCCTACACGCTCAGCAGGAAACACAGGTGTTGTCACCACTTGGGTCCATCCCACTAGTAATACAGTGGACTAGGAAGCTGTAGCAGTTATAGCTTGTTACTTCTGATGAGCTGAGCAGTGTTATTCACTGACCGACTGATCAGTGTGTTGAGGTGTTCACCCAACAGCACCTCCAGGGAGTTCAGGATTAGGAGCAGATTGCTGCCTGCCTTCCTGGGAAATGTTACCTTGCAGCTTCTGTAAAGGCCTCCCAATGGGATCTTTCAAACTTTTAATTGGGGTTTTGTACCCGCAGTGTTATGTGTAACAGTCTAGAAATGTTTGATCCATAGATTTTTGTTCATGTGTACCTAGAAATAAACATCCACAAAGATGTGCATGCACCCACATGCTCATCGGAGAGGTACCAGTGCACTTTAAGCCACTCTAAATCAGGGTTGTTGAACTGTTACTCTGAATCCTACCCTTTTCCACATGGTATCATTCCCTGACTTGCATTATCAGTCCAGGATAATGACATAGCTCAGGAAAATGGACTGGCCATAAACTAGCCTGACTGGTTTCTAACTGCATCAGCTCCCTGAGCTAGCTCACTGCATGATGCTGCATAAAATATCAACCTTTATAACAAATCTGCTAGTGCCAGCTCAAAGATGAAGGTAGGAACATGAGGATGGGGGTGAAAGAGAGAGATTGACTGCAATAGCTCTGGTTTAGATTAGTTAAAGCACTGTGGAATTGCACTGTAAAAGTGTAGTTAGGGTTGCACGGTGACTAATGGGCATCCTAACGTACATGCACACTTGGGAGCATGTGTGATAATAAATGTGGCAGAAAATCTTGGACAGAAAGAAAAAGTACTGTTAATAAAAGCTTTAGGGAATGACGTACCTAGTCTGTCTGCAAAGTATCTAGCACACAATAGCAGTCAAAAAAAAAAAAAGATGAGCAGGCCTGTAGCACCGAGGAGGTTGGCAAGGGAAATGTTCACAGCCTCAGAAAGTTCACAGCCTCTGTGTGTGGAAATGAGGTGTGAGTCTTGCCATTGATTTGAACTGTAGCACAGTTGATCGAATACAATGAACGTGTTCATGTTAAGAGAGCAGAGACAGAACCAGATGATTCACAGCCACGTGGATTTCAACCTATTAAATGGGAATGAAGCATCCCCAGCTGAGGTGCCAGCTCAGGGGAGGATTGCGGCTGTGGCCATAAAATAGTAACAGGTGAGTGATTTTCCAATTATTCAAACAACAGTGAATAAGAAGGGCTGCCTCCCTGCTCGGAGATGCCATGCATGCTGTGGCCACAATCACACTTCCAGAGGAGTTATTTAAAAACCTTTATAAGCTCCCTCAGTTCAGCGCATGGAACTTTAGGACTATGGGATATATAGACTTATCTGGATCTGTAACAACCTCTCCCCTCCCCAGAGAAAAAGTTTGATTATACTGGAGACCCCCACCTGGGATCTATTGATTGAGGTCCAGTCTTCCAGAACCAGTGAAAAGTTCATCAAGATCAGGGGAAATTCTTCCATTGTCTTCAATCATCTTCAGAGCAGGCTTGTAATGAAACCATCTGTTCCAATCCATCTTCACAATAGAAAGCAAAATTTCAGAGGCAATTTAAGACCATTGCTCTTATTTGCCTTTTGTTCTTCATCATTTGTCATGTGCCCTCCCTTCCTCGGGCAAGTAATAAGAAGTCCTTAGATGTCATAGAAAGAGATGACTGGTAAGGTGCAACCTGGAAGGTATGAATGATGCTTCATCTTCTGGCTTTTGGTACCTCCGTGGGCCCACTCAAGAAGGACATGGGAGACCTGGCACCTGGGACATGGAGAAGGCTGAGGTACTCAATGACTTTTTTGCCTCAGTCTTCAATGGTAAGGGCTTTAACCACGCCACCCCAGCTGCAGAAAGCAAAAGCAGGGACTGGAAGAATGAGGTACCACCCGCTGTAGGAGAAGACCAGGTTCAAGACCAGCTGAGGAGCCTGAAAGTGTGCAAGTTCATAGTTTCTGATGAGATTCATCTGCAAACCCTGAGGGGAATGGCAGATGAAGTTGCCAAGCCACCTATTCATCATATTTGAGAAGTCGTGGCAGTCCGGTGAAGTTCCCACAGACTGGAAAAGGGGAAACATAACCCCCATTTTAAAAAACAGTAAAAAAGAAGACCCGGGGAACCACAGGCCGGTCAGTCTCTCCTCTGTGCCCAGCAAGATCGTGGAATAGATCCTCCTGGAAACTCTGCTAAGGCATATAGAAAATGAGGTGATTGGTGACAGCCAACATGGCTTTACTAAGGCAAAATCATGCCTGATGAATTTGGTGGCCTTCTACAGTGGTGTTACAGGGTTGATGGATGAGGGGAAAGCAGCAGATGTCATCTACCTGGACTTGTGCAAAGCATTTGACACTGTCTTGCACCACGTCCTTGACTCTAAAGTGGAGAGGCATGGATTTGAGGCATGGACCACTCAGTGGATAAGAAACTGGCTAGATGGTTGCACTCAAAGAGTTGCGGTCAACAGCTTCATATCCAAGTGGTGACCAGTGACAAGTGGTGTTCCTCAGGGGTCGGTACTGGGACCGGTGCTGTTCAACATCTTTGTTGGTGACGTGAATGTTGGAATGGAATGCACCCTCAGCAAGTTTGCTGATGACACCAAGCTGTGTGGAGTGGTTGACACACTGGAGGGGAGGGATGCCATCCAGAAGAGACCCTGATAGGCTTGAGAAGTGGGCCTGTACAAACCTCATGAAGTTCAACAAGGCCAAGTGCAAGGTCCTGTACATTGGTTGGGGCGATCCCAAGCACAAATACAGGCTGGGCAGAGAATGGATTGAGAGCAGCCCTGAGCAGAAAGACTTAGGGGTGTTGGTTGATGAGAAGCTCAGCATGACCTGGCAATGTGCGCTCACAGGCCAGAAAGCCAACCATATCATGGGCTTCCTCAAAAGAAGCGTGGCCAGCAGGTTGAGGTAGGTGATTCTGCACCTCTACTCCGTTCTTGTGAGACCCCACCTGGAGTACTGCATCCAGCTCTGGAGCCCTCAACATAAGAAGGACATGGACCTGTTGGAGGGGGTCCAGAGAAGGGCCACAAAGATGGTTGGAGCACTGGAGCCCCTCTCCCCTGAAGACAGACTGAGAGAGTTGGGATTCTTCAGCCTGGAGAAGGCTCTGGGTAGACCTTATAGCATCTTTCCAGTATCTGAAGGGGGCCTACAAGAAGGCTGGAGAGGGACTTTTTACAAGGGTGTGTAGTGAAAGGACAAGGAGGGATGGCTTCAAACTGAAAGAATATAGATTTAGAATAGATATCAGGAAAAAAAAACACTCTGAAGGCGGTGAGGCACTCGAACAAATTGTCCAAGGAAGTTGTGAATGCCCCATTCCTGGAAGTGTTCAAGGCCACGTTTGATGGGGCTTCGAGCAACCTGCTAGTACAAGGCATCCCTGCCCATGGCAGGGAGGTTGGAACTAGATGATCTTGAAGGTCCCTTCCAACCTAAACCATTCTGTGATTCTGAGTCTATAAATGCTTTGAGGATCCTGTGGGCTTGCAAACACAGTCCAGAGCTAAAGCTGTTACACCTAGACAAAGACAACCAAACAATAAGGTTTACAGGTCCTGTTGGTCATCCTACCCTACATTGTAAACTCTGCCTGCAACCCTGAAAGTGCCAAGATAACTCCAGGTTACCATGTTTGGAGAGGAAGATGATGCACTCTTCTTGACACCTATTATTGGACGAAGAATTCTCTTTGTTAGTAGGGGCACCCAATTCTTTGGCAGTCGCTGCTGTTATCAATTAGGCAGTCTTTACAGGGGTCCAGGACTCTAGAAGGAATCTGCTCTGCTCTAATAGGTCCAACAAAGAACCAAAACTCACCTCCTTACTCAGGTGGCATTCCTGGAGTTGGTATTAATGATCCTTTCTGATATGAATGACACACTGATAAGTTTACTGAGGCAGTAAGGGCCTTAGACAGAAGTATCAGATTTGAGCCCTTTGATTTAACCAATGTCATGATGAAACAGAGAAAACAAACAACACATCTCACCTCACCTCAAGGCAAGCTGTAGGGTGGGGCAAGGACAGATGAACAGAAGTAACAATGTAGAAAAACAGTTACTGTACAAAGCAATACTATGATCTAAACTGCACATTAGGAGAAACTGTGGATATGGAGCATGTACCAGCCCTACCAGGATGGGTAAATATGTTATGGCACAGGAACAATTAGTGTGTCCTAAAGTGATTGCTGAGGTTATAAATTCTTAGCAGGAATGTAGGTACAAATGCACAAAAGAAAATGCAGGTATCATAAACCTACCTCTTAGGCTGCATCATCTTGCCAGGTGCAGAGCAGTGCTGAGTCAGTTTTCTATGGATTTTGATGTCTCTTCCTTAGGAAGTTGCTGCCAAAGCACACGTATCTTCTATCAACAGAAACAAGCTGGCATCTTGCACTGAAATAGGAGAGCTAAACAAAATCTAATCAAATGAGATCAAAACTATACAGAAACAAAACACCTCCCACAAAGCCTGACCGTCCTCAACTCAAGATTCATATAAGCAGAAGAAATATTGTGACTTCTTTTTCACAGTTCATTCTACCCTTCTGTCTAGGTGTGGCAAACGTAATTGTTGAAGACTTGTTGCTGCTGTTTCCTTCTATGTATATTCTCCCATCTTTGCTGATTGTGTGACACATCAGAATTATTTTTGCAAATGGAAACATTTCAGTTTATCTAGCTGAAGGCTTGACTCAAAGCCAAGAGGAGTCATTCAATGGGTGAAAAGATTTTCAGCCTTTTCTTTTAACCTACCTTCATCGACTGTATAGGACTGCTATGCTAGGCCAACAGATGGCTTGTTATCTATGAAGGTACTGCATAGATATTAACATATATGTACTGAAATAGTATTATTGAGCTTTTTGTGTAACACGTATCATCTGCAGTCAATGAAAGAGACAACATCCCACCTATTTGAAATCAATATCTAAGGATGGGATGAATCATACTGTCAGAGGTGCCAAAATGCTTTTCCACTGACTAATGAGAGAACCTAGACTACGACCTCAGATCAGACATTGAGATTTTAGATGCATCTACATAAATGAGTGGTGTTTTCTGTAAATTCTCAAGTCTTCCTGTTACTCTCACTAGTCAAAGGAGAGCTTTCCCTTCCTCTGATACTCTCTGCAGGATCGTCTGTGAATTGAACCACATACTGCTTTACAGACATAAAGTGATAATGTGATTTTTCTCTTCATTCCTGGAGCAGGAGGGGCTGTAGATGTTGTCCTCTTTGCTTTTTTCCTTAAAACTGTGGTAGTTTAGGTGATGAGATCTTAGCAGAGAGGAAATTAAGTTCAAGAATACTCAGTAGAATGTGTTTGTCCAGTCATGTCATGTGGGAGTGATGCAAAGTTAAACTCTCCCCTGCAGTGGAGATAAAAACTTGTCAAGCTGGGGCATGGACATACATCCCTGTTACCAGGGGCATCGTTTTCAAATAATGTGTTGCTTTAGGTCATTCTTAAATCACACTGGCTGTTGAAACGGCTAAGGTATATAATGTGAGCTGAGAGACTCATCGATATTCTCACCGACAGCCAGAATGTTACCTTATTCTTTTCTGCATTAGTGGTCAATAAATAAATTAGGACTGCAATAAGAAAACATGAATTGTGAGTTGGATTTCACTTCTGGCTCTTTTACATTTACCTGGAGTAGTGCCTAAAGTGTCAGCAGTGCCGTATTATTTCCACAGTTCCCCTTGACATGGCTAAAACGCAGTCAAAGCATGCAAGCTCATCACAGAAAAAAAAAATTATTTGGGTCCCACTGAAGTGTATAGGACTCCTATCCACTGAGTTAGATAGCTGTGAGAAAGCCCTTGAGCACCTGATTTCAAAGGTAGCCAGATCCTTTCCAGGGTCCTTAGTGAAGAGGGAAATATCTTTGCAGGCTTGTTGGTTAGAAAAGTGGATGAAAGATTCTCAATGTGTTTTTACTGTATACTCAAACCTGGCTCAAATCTGCACAAATCACACCTGAGACCCTCTGTCTAGCCAGTACATTTCTCTTTTCTGTTTGCTGTGATCCTCTGTTAGGTCTGCCAACTTGCTTTCCACTATTGTGCATTGAAGTAACGTTTCATTAAAGTTGATGATAAAATAAATGTGAGAGTACCAATGCAAAGAATGTTGTATCAAGACCCCAAAATTCTCATTGTTGACCTTTTGCAGTCATAATGAAGTTAATATGCTGTCAACAGTTAACTTTGAAAATCCAGCTGGGATTTAAAGGTAACAGATCAAAAACTGTCACTGAAATCAGGGGCACAATAGTGCTGGTGAAAAAGCTGACCTAATATTTACAGGTGATTTTAAACAATAATGGTGGCCTGATTCTTCCCCCGATATGATCCCTTTGCACTGAGGTTGCACTGCAAATATTGTGGATATTAGCCATATGTCTCCATCTGATATAAACCTTCTGCTAGTGGCTAGCTGGCATAATTGGATGATATATCACCTTCAACTGCTGGATGTGGCAGAAAGATACATGAAGACATGTGAGATAGGAAGGTCACAGGCAGAGCTCACTGGATAAATGAGTAGTTCCTTGAGGACCTAGCTGGTATGTCAGTTGTCCCAAGGGAGAAAGAACATTTACAAAAGCCACAAACATAAGTAGCTTCAGAACAAAACATCACATGTAAAGGCTTTGATATGAAAGAGTTTACATCCCATGCTTGGAGTCTGGGCTCTTAATTTACTGGGCTGGTCAGGCCAAGCAGAACTGCTGGAGGTCTGCTTGCTTGCAAAGAGTCCCCCAACCTTCCCTCAAATAAAATATCCAAATATATTTACTGTGGCTTGTATCTACTAACATGAGCTCTGCTAATGATATTTTAACTACAGTTAATAACAACTGTACAGATACTGGGTCGTATAAGTCCCTGGGTGCATAAAGACATCAGAAAAGTGGAAGTGCTTTTTATCTATTTGCAATTCACAGCAAAGAAGTCTTAACAAGATTAAAACCTAAAGGCACAGCTGGTAATTTTTTTGTGTGCGCTGAAGCAAAAAATGCCACAGTACGGCAAGTAAATGTGCTGTACTGTACCTATCTTGAAAATCATGACAGCAGAGAGGGAATTTTGACTGATTTTTTTTTGTCCTATTTAAAAACTGTCTCAGCAGTGTATTCTTTGCAATAAGGACAATACTCAAGAGCATTAGCAAGGACTAAGCAGATGTGAACATCACTAATTTCCATCTGTGAAGATGTCAAAAGCAGGTGGAATGGGATAACCCACTTTGAATTGAACTTTGAACCCAAACGTTCCAAGATATTAACAAAACAGGACATCTTGACAAATATATATCTTCTTGTCAAATATAACTGTGACTCAGTGGAAAGATTTAATTCATTGCTTAAGTAAGATTAGACATCCTGTGAGGACATTTTGGGAATGCACTTCAACAATCCATGAAATACATTCAGGAACACAGCTGCAGTGGAGGAATAAAGCATTGGCAATTTTACTGAGGCTTGAAAAAGATATAAACTGGGTAAATTGTATGAATATCATTGAAAAAAGTCTCCATTTTCATCAATTTATTCACTATGAATTAGCAAGGTATTAAAACAAAAAAGAAATTATTTAAAATGGGTAGGTATGGATTTAGGCAACAGAAATGAGGTACCTTAGTCCACTTATCTAAACATTGCATGAATTTTGGCTGTAATGAGCATATGGCGATCCCAGAAAAAACACTAGAATTTAAGGGTGTTCAACACCTCTGAAAACTAGATCATTTTAACTGTGTGCTAATTATAGGAATGGGTGACTAGCTTTGTGCATTGCTGTTGAAAAGTTTGGCCTCAGGTCATCATTGGTTATGCAAAATGCAATCCAAGATTAGAAACACCCAAAACAATGGGTTTTAATGACAAAGATAACTAACTGCCTTGATCTAAACTCACAGTGGCTCATCATTTCTAAAATGCACTGACTTAGACACTTAACTATAAAAGGTGCAATTAGGTCTGCATATTTTAAAATTTTAATCATAATGAATGTAGGAGTTAATATATAACTATCTACAAATGAGGGGGAAAGAGGGCAACAATTCTCAAGTGTTAAGCAACAGTTTTCTCTCTACTTTTTGAGACTAGAAGTTGGTAATAAAAATGGGGACTAGAGCCAAATGAAAAGAGAATGTAACAAGGATTTATTAAATAAAAACATTGAAAGCACAAATACATCTGGGTTGGTCACCATCCGAAGCACAGAATGGAGTGTAAGGCAAAGCTTACTTTGAAAGCTAAAACACGTACTAAGAATTATGTTAAACTTTACCCTTTGATAATGTTATCTGGCATCCAGAATCTGTGCTGCACCACTCTGTCTTTCCCAGACATTGCCCTTTATGTTGTAGAGTGTCAAATCTCTTTGACTACGTTATCACAAGGATTTTCCCCTGACTGCAGCCAACAGAGGGGCTGAGACTTGCAGTAAAAAGGGAATAAAAGAAAATCTAGATAAAAAGCAGGAAGAGCCAGGGTACAGAGTGGGAAGAACAGATGAAACAAAAAAGTAGAGAAGGACTGAGGTGAGGAGTGACCTTTTCCACATTCCCAGAGCTGCAACACTGCAGGGTAGCAGCTAGATCCTATGCTGTTGTCAGGCTGATAGAGAGAGACCCAGATTCAGCCTCTCATACTTCATAAGGATCCCCAAAGGTGATCCCTCTATAATGGGTGTAGACCATCCCACAATCTGAATAACCTGGAGATACCTATAGAGAAAGAGGTACTCCTCTTCCTTTGCTAGTTTTGAGAACGGAGGTGTATTCACATCAGAGTTCAACACTTTTTTTTTGAGGAATGGATCATGGCTTTTTGAATATGTGTAGCTGTCAATACTGAGATAACCTGAAAGGATTCAGAGGCTTTCTAGGCATGGTTGAGGTCTCTTTTCTCATAACCAACTTGCCTACTGTGGGTTAAAGTGTCACAAGTAGCTACCAGAAGTTTACAATCATCTTTTTGGTGAGAGGAGGAAGAAAACTCTTGGCCTGCAATGACTAGCAGACTCATTCCAGCTAAAAAGTATAAGACAAAGACAATCTAATACAGAGCTTAATATCTACTCAGCTGGGAGGAAGAAACACTTCCAGGTGGTGACTCAGAACTGAAGAGATTGCTGTGTGCTGGAGACATCTGCCTTACACTGTGACGGGAGAAGATCTCAGAGTGAGTGGCCTTCAGAATGATGTGCCACTCAAAGTTAGATGGGAGGAGTCCTGTATGCATTCTGTGGGGTTGAACATGGTCAGCTCATCACTGCTACAGAGGTAGAGAAATACAGAAAAAAATCCAGCGAAGCAATGTTTGAGACAATACTTGCTGTAAAGTCAAACAATCTAAATAAAGAATACAGACAAAGTTGTTTTCTACCTTTTAGCTGATCCCACCCCAAGAGAGCTGAAAGGAGAAGACAGATAGATGCTCCGTGGGCAGCAGAGACTGAGCTCCATGTTGCCGTGACTACGCTGCTACCCGAGGGAGATGATGCCTGTATCCACACAAGGTGGATTTTTACTGCTGGTCACAGTACGGACAGATTTCACAGTCTCACAGAAACCTACACCTGGAAATGAACCAGAACCTCCCTTTGGTGGAACTTGTCTTCTCCGACATGTTTCCAGATGAGATCCAAGGTGGTAACCATCCCAGCTGAGTTTCAAACAACATTTTTTGAAAATAATTCATTAAAGATCTGTAAATTGTCCCTACTGCCCCAGATTGTCTGAGATCCTTAAGGAAACATCTGAAAGTTATGTAGATAATATTAGTGTTAAAGCAGAAACAAAGCACAGATCCCTGAGGGATCAGAAACACCAAGAGAAGAAATCCAGACAAGTAAAACCCTGTGGGAGCACACACTCCCACCCTGAGTCCCCGTGAAACCCCACATCTCTTTGGTGAGAGTTTCGATATTTCGCTGTTTCCAGTTATGACATTTTATGACAAACACTCCATGAGCAATGGGCTGCTGACAGAAAAACTGAAACATAACAAACTAAGGGAAAAAAAAAAAATCTTTAAGGTCTGAATTGCTGCTGGCTGACACTATGTAGAGCAAGACAAACAAACGGTAACTAGGACCCACAATACAACCAAGTGGGGTAATATTCTGCAGCAAAAGGATATTTAGAAAGAACCTGAGAAAAAGCTAGGCTCATAGTTTTTCCATTGTTTTTTCATATACCTAATAGTTCCATAAATCGACAATTATACATACAGATGTTACATCTTTATGTGCATTCTATTTGAAGGGTGTGCAGGACATGCAAATCAATGTGAGAAGTTAATTTTAGACTTAAAAATCCAAGTTCATTTTATATAAATTCCCAAGTGGATTCCTCTTTCTTACTGTCAGGAAATTATGACAAATGATACAAGAAGGTAAGCTTAATATCAGGCCAAAATGTAGGCAGTTATAAGTCTTTTGAAATGATGGTGAGATTTTCATAAATCTTGAGTCAGACTTTTTTTCAGAGCACTGTACTTAAGAGAAGAAAATCATACTGTGTATCGTTAAAGGGTACAGCAGAGCATTATTAGACTTATTTGAAATAAAAAGGATATGTATAAAAATGTCAGTAGTCAAAAAAATACATTGTGTAGCAGTGCATTATTTGATGATTGAGTGATTAATTCTATAGGAGAAATACAATCGTGATGCCAGCATGGGAATTAGGCAGATCTTTCCTGCTGGAACGAATCACAGATGTGTCAGAGATGGTTTTCTTTGACTGGAAAATGGATGGTTTAAAGGGAGAACGAACACACTCAAACCCTTATCAAGGGATCAGAGTGACATCTGCATTTCAGCTTTCATTGTAACAAAAATGATCCATGTTTGGCTGTTTTAAATATTACTATTCAGTAGAAAAATGCTTAAAAAAACCCATGTAATATAGCCTTTTGGGAATGACCTTTCAGTCCTGGTCTCTATAAAAATCCAGCCCAAAAAATAGCAGTCCAACAAATAAATAAAACCCAAACAGCTGATAAAATAAATCCATCCATGGGAATTTAAGATTCAGTCCTCATCAGAAAGCACCAGGAAAGCCAAGATTTTTGAAAGCCACTAATTATATTCAGAACGTAGCACATTCTGAAATTCAGCCTTCTTCAGGGTGTCTCTAGCTGAGCACCTAATACCTGAAGCACCTGCAATAATTAATTGCTTTTCCAAAACCTGGACTAGGACCCAGATTCCAGTGTTTGCTCAAAGTCAGGACAGCAATATCTGGTCCTTTAATGAGATTTCTTTCTCATGCAACACTTTTCTGAGATGCATGAAGGCGATGTAACATACACTTTTCAGAGTGGTACTGAAACTTATGAGTTTGGAAACCTTCCAGCAGTATTTTAGATGCTGTCACAGTACAAAGAAATCCAACAGTAACAAACCTTGTTTGCTATTAGATATATTTTTTTTAAATAAATGTGGAGGAAAAATTGTCAGCAAATTGGACCATCTGAAGCTTTTTACTTTCCTCCTGATTTATAACTATAACGCCCCTGCAAATTTTAAGCTAGTATCAAATCCCTGCAGAATCTTTATCCATCTTAAACCAAATAATTGTCTTCTGCAGTAATACCAATTTTCCTGTGCCTCTAGGCTTGCAGGCTTTGATAGAAAGTTCTTTTGGATGCTAATTTATTTGGTTATACTACAGTGAGATAAATCTCTTTGCAGCCAGTTTCTGGTAGGGCAAAGGAATATAAAACTACATCACCAGTGTATGTTCCAGAAATTTTACAAAAACTAGAAACAGGAGGAGGAAATTATGGCAAAATGGTCCTCCTGAATATATGGGATCCCCCCAAGTAACAGGATTATTCACTCTATATGGGCATGCTAAGGGCTACAAAGGACAGTGAAGATTAAAGAGTAGGCCAGGGAGGCTCAGGGGATCAGATTTATTCTTGAGCAGTTGCAGCTCTCCAAAAATCTGGCGCCGTGGAAGGTGGGTATCTGGACTCTCAATAGCTGATGTAGAGAAATAAACAGCTCTGGAGGCTTTGTTTCTCATCCTAAGGCAGAGGTCTGTGATAAGTAGATAATTTTTCTTCAGAAAATAGATCCAGCTAACACTGTTCTCATTTCTAGCTTGTTTTTCATTCAGCTTTAGTTTATGTGTAATTTAAATATTCCTTTCCATGAAAAAGATAGCAGTGGGCCAAAACCCCACTTGTAGCTCAGCTGTCATGACACCTGGGCTGGAATCAGGACACCAGCCCCCATCTGTTTCCAGACTTCTGCCTTCCCCATGGCTCCTCAGGTACCTTTCCAGCTTTCAAGGCTGAAATAGCAGCAACATCCCTCTTTCTGTTTCTTTTACAATCTGTTGGAGAAATCGCTTCATTGGTAGCGTTATGAGTTTTACAGCTTTACTTGGCTTCTTTGTGATTACATGTATGCAAGTAAACTTACATGCTCTTTGCATATGTAAAGAGCATCAGAGCAAACTGGGGTATTAATTAGTACGTCTCTAATAGTTTTCCCATATACAACACTTTTGCATGACTAACAAATAGCAGATTGATATAGCCATTCTTACATTCATTAGTAAACTTGATTTTTAAGCCCATTTGCCCACAGATGTAGACAGGTTCCTACTTTCAAAAATCTGTCTTCCAGCAACCTAAATTCCACTGACACACAAACTTAAACTCTAAATTCCTATGGATCTGCTGATGAACAATAATTAAACCCTTCAAGTTACCACTGTGAATTCGGACCAGGACAGTGACGCTGACGTCCTTGTCTTTGCCTGAGTGGGAAAAGGATTTGTCTAGCCTCAAAAAAACCCCCACAAAACTAGCTCCCCAAAAAAACCAAAAGAATCTATCCCTTATTGAGCTAGACTAGTATAAGCAGTAAAATATCTATATCAACAAGAGTCAGGAGCCAAATCCTTAAAACTATCTGGGTGTCTGGTACATAATACTCCATTTAGGGACTGGCTTTTTGTTGCCTTTGGAAAATAAGCTTATATTTTAAAACATGGACTTTTTTTTTTTAAAAAAAATCTCATCTGGTATTTATGCGTGTTGTTCTGAGTAAACAAAGGAGGTCCAGACTGCAAATCTTCAGCCTACTGATTTTTTTATGTTGCTGTTTTACAAGCCTTTGGACATAATTGCAGCGACTTCATTGTTCATCTGCAGACGTTTTGGAAATAAGTCATTGTTCCTGGAACTCTGCAGGCTGTGGGAAATCATATTTTTGAAGCTGTATTGGTCTCAAGAAACCACTATTTCAAAATCTTTATTAACCATAGGTAGCTGCTGCTCCAGTAACCCTACTGAGTTCTTCTCTTTTGCTAAGCAACAAGACAATTAACTTGACCTATGTCTTTGTAAATTTAAGTCAGATCTTCAGCAGTTAATTACAGCAAAATGATAGCAACATTACACTTAAGGCTGTGCAGTTTTCATTTCAGTAGGGGTGATAATGTTTTCTGAAAACTTGTATGCACTGAATTATAGCATTAATTTGAAATAGTTATTGTAATCTGTGCAATGATTAAAGTTTCTAGGACAATTTGAAGGTAAAAGAGAAACCTGAGCTCTATTAAGGCAGAAAAATATATAAATGAATAGTGTAGGTGACAGAGAGTTAGGCAGACAGATTCTGGTCTGTATTCTGTGCTGATTTGCGTTCCTTGCAGTCAGGGGAAATTTTCCCACAGCAGCTTCAGTTATAAGCAGTACCTTTACAGATACAATGTAACATGACATTCAAGGCATATTGTTTAAAATTCTCCAGCACTTTAAAGTTAAAAATCATGTGATTCCATAGTTGCTCCCTTCTATGAATAAGCCATAAAACAAGTTTTTGTCTTTGGGACTTTCCTCTCAATGCACGTCATACAATGCGGCATTTGCTGCTACTCTGAATTTGTATCATGTCTTCTTGAAAAGTCCGGCATCATTTGTGAACTGAAAGCAGGAACTAGGTTGTTTTTTTTTTTTTGTAAAACCAGTTCTCAGCTGAGAACTCAGGTATATATTCTCACTTATTTAAAAAGGAAACAAATAATTTGGACTGGTGGCATATTATATGTCATGTATTGCATAGTTGGCTTGCTTTAAACAAATAGTAATAAAATATGTAATGGTTGTTTCTTCTCGGTAAGTATCTATAAATTGATCTATGCAGTGATGTTCTGCTGTGGTTACAGAAAGAATTTCCTGTGTTTTTATTGAAATAATCTTGGGCGTATCACTACTTGGACTGCTACAAATGAAGTTCCGCTGTGCGTTTTTGAATTTTAGTTGCCCTTGGTCCTTCAGAGATCCAAATTATGGGCCACTGAAAATGTGGCTTTTAAACAAAAATGCAGGTACACTTGTGTGACTTTTTCAGTACAAGCTGTTGTTACTCTGGGGTATTGGAGGGAAACCACTTGAGGGTACTCAAGTGAAACCACTTTCTCACTACTGCAGCACATTTATATAGTATGGGGTTATGCTTATGCAATGCAGATGCAAGCAACACAGTTACAGCAGTGCAGAAACATAACACTGAGGAAAAGCTCTTTACCTCTGGAAGTCATTGTTCCTCAGAGAAAGTGATGTTATAAAATCCCATAAGGTTTTGTGTGTCCTCTGTTATAGTCAGTGCTTATTAGAGTTTAATTCTTCTTGAAGCACCCAAGAAAAGAAGTTACCATAAATACAGCTGATGAAATTTCTAATTTCTTTCTTTTAAATCAACAGGCATGCTATTGAATGTGTTGGATCACAGGGCGGCTCCCAAACAGGCACAAATTCAGCACCACTATTACAGATAAAAGACTGCCCCCAATTTTCTCCCTGTTTCCTATATAGACATTGGGCAATACTGTCAGACCAACACCAACTTTGTAAAACGTAAGTGTCCCTTTCCAGAGAGAAACTTTTATGGAGACATTGGAGCTGTTTTTCCACTCTTGCATATGGACTTACTATCATGTCTCCTTCCAGCCTCCTCCCTACCAGTTCTGTAAAGCTTGCTATGATTTAGACTATGGTGTACCAACAAAATACCTTTGTCTCTAGCTGATTACTTTCTACCTGTGACTTCTTTGGTAAACATAATTGTGTGGTCTTTCCACCATCTAAGTGAAGTATTCGTGCTACCGACAATGCTACTGCAGGGCTTCTGAAACCAGAATGTGGGAAGAAAAGCTGGTGTTTCACAGGGGAGGGCAAGAGGGGAACGAATTCACAGCAAATGTCGAGACTTTAAAGGGGGGCTCATAAGAAGCATTGGATCTTTGCGGTGGCTGGTGCACCCGGTGTAGGGCTTTCAAAAATACATAAAGCTACATGACTGCATTGGTAGCTTAAAACTAGGGCAATCATAATTCCCAAATACCTACCTAGAAAGAAAAAAAAAAAGACTTAAAAAATCTACCTACTGTTTTTTTGATCTGTTGTTCAGCAAGGATTCACTCTTCATTTTATTGTATTGATATATATATAAATCTAGTGTGGGTAGGGCCAGCTACTGACCCTGGCTGAGGGTCAGAACTAAAGTCCTATTGCTTGAGAATACAAGCTAAGGTAATAGAGCTTGGCTTTTTTCCTTTCTGCAATTTTTTCCCCCAGAACTTAAAGAATAAAGACAAATATTCTTCCATTAACTTAATTCACTGCTTCTTCATTATTAACTTCCTAAGAAGACATATCTATGTGATCTTATGTCTACAAAAAGCAGCTGTCCTCCTGCTCCTCCCTCCATCCCCTCATGATTTTTGAAACTCGTTAGTCAATCCCAATCAAATTTGCAGGGGACGAGGTACGAGATTCAGAGAGAATTCAATATCCACAAGGGTGGTGAAATCTGTCATTTGGTGGAGGAAAGAGAAGGGAATTAGCACCCTATAAACTGAAAAGACAGGAAGAACTCACTTTGGCCAATCTATTTGGTGTCAGCTAGCTAGCCTTGCTGGCCCACCGGCTGGCACGCATAGCTCTGAAACAGGCATAACACACATTGTTTCTCACCCAGCAAAACACTGAGAATCTCAGAGGGAGAGCTAGAGTTAGTGCTGTGAAGGCACAAATCTATAACAAAGCTGGTTTCATTTGCTTCTCTGCTCACAGAACGTCTTCTTTGATCCTTTCTTTTTTACTGATCCAGGAACCTCATCCATTTTCATCAAACAGAAGTTACTGAACTTACTCAGGAGAAACCAGATGAAATTTGGGAAACTTAAAGTAGATGACCCCAGAAAGCCCTCTTGGCTTTAAAGCCTATGAAGTTATGAAAAAATATACAGATCAAAAGTGATGTATAAAGTGAACTCCAAAGTGACCTGTGCCAGTGGATGGTAGAAATTTACTGTCTGGCTGGTCATGGTGATCCAGGTGGTGCATTGAGATCATGTAGCTTCTACAGCCAGTCATAAATACTCAGCATGGATTACATTTTAATATTCCTGATCAGTCTATAGCATCAAATTTCAGAAAAGGTAGCTGTGAAGTACAGCAAATTCATTGAATAAGTCAGTTATGAAATCATTTGCTCAACTGTAACGATTTCCTTTCCATTATGCACAAGATTGACAATGGTGGGATTTCAAATGTACTGAATGAAACTTTTACAATAGGGAGCACCTGGGAGAAGCAAATAAGACAATGCACACTTGTACTTTAGCTTTTCACCCCTGGAGGCTTGATTTCCAATGTCTTTTAGATCACAACAGGGAAGAGGAGGAGAAGAAAAAGGAGAAAACTGAAGGCTGCTGTTAGAGTTATTGTATAACAAGTATTGTATAACAACTACTATTCAAAGTAGTTGCTCAATGCCATCACTTGCACCCAAAGCTCAGTCCCATCAGATACACTGAGCCCTGATGCCCCTATATCTTCCCAGTAACAGCATTACCCTTGATTGTCACCCGTGTGAGAGAGAGGAGAATCAGATGCTCTCTGTATACAGTCCCTTGTGAGATGCCAACAGGGGACAAAGTGTATCAAAGAGGATTGTGTCTGACACAGCTCTTTTAAAGAGTTGTTTAGTTTCCCAAAGAGGTGGGAAGCTTGCCTAATCCATAACGACCCAAATAATTTTGCAATACGTTCTTTTAAGTGAGTTTGGCCATGTAGTTTTCACCGGCAAAATCCCTTGATTTTCTAGGGGTGTAGAGAAAGATTAGTGCATAAAAGACCATCTGTGTCCTTGTTGCTGACAGGCTAAAAGATGGCCTTTTTCCTCTCTGTGGAGCAGGCTGCAGCCCTCCTAATCTGGAGGCTGTGAGCATTCATTATGTCTGAAGCACTAGCCTGCAAGAAGCGTTTCCATTTCCTGTGATTTGCTTTTGTGAGATAATCACTTGGCTGCTCAATGGGCTCACCTGTGTGAGCTCCTCACACCTGAGAAACACAGACTCATACATCAGATATTGATGGTTTGGCTTCAATACTGGATATAATTGTGTCTTTGCACCAGGTACACAAACCGGCCTTCCAGCAGGAAAGTTTTCCTTCCTGTTTACTTCATACAGTCTTTCGGGAAAGAAGTGAGATTTTTCCACCTGTCAGAGACAGAAAAGCAGTGGCCTCTGCTGTGGCCAGTTTTGTGCAATGAGAAGCAAAGAACTGTTTGACTTTTGTGGCTGCTTACACTAGCATAGCATTTTGAGCCTAGGGCCCTTCCATGCTATGCGCTTTGCAAACTCAAAATAATAACCTCTTCCCATCCTTGGGGAGTGTAGTGTGAATAGGTAAGCCAGGCAAAGAAAATGAAGGCATAATCCTGTTTCAGGGATGGAAAACAGACATGCAGAGACTCAGCAATCTGCTCAGAATAACATGGGCATATAAAGTTAGAGGTGGGAGACACATTCAAGTCTTTTCCCAGTTCCTTTACTGCCCTATTTCTCTGCCACCTTCCAGTTGGGGTTGTTCCCATCCTTCCACGCCAGGCATGTGCCTGCACTTGTGTCAAGAGAATATAAACACATTTGATAGTCTTTAGCATTTACAACAGATAGGTACAGCAGGCATAATCCACAATTGTGGGTTACTTTGTCCTTGCTTTTGAGTGTCTCATAAAAAATATAGTTACTTGCCCCCTTACACATCACACATGCAATGGGCTAGTGTGATATTGTTAATATTTAATAGTTGCAAAATGTTATGCTATCCTCAGGGAAAGATGCTTTCTAAATGTAAAGTGTAATCTTATATTCGGTGGATTTGAGTTTTGCACGTCACTGGATCAGCTGCTGCTATTACCAGATAGGCTTATCTAGATACTTACAGAGCTAAAAAATTGCATATGTGTATCATTTGGATTGTGGTCTGCATATCCTATAAGCCATATTCAATTTCTTATTTCTGGGGATCATTATTTTTTTCTTGAGAAGAAGACTTGGTTTCTTGCCTTCTCCCCTCCCTGCATGATTTTTAGGCATCTCGATTTTCAACATGCTCCTTTCCCCATCCATAAAGTATGGGTAATAAGATAGGACTGTGTATAGTGTGAAATTGAAATCCCTAACTTAATCATGACATCAAAATGCAAGCCACTGTAGCATTGACATTCATGGTGGGCCAGTCAAGGCAAGAGAGTGCTTGTAATACTTTCTTGATCCACATATTTTAAGAGTGAGGACAGCTTCAGTCGTAAAATGTGTAATGGAAACAAAGGGAAATTTTTTAACAAAAGGAAAGTAAGTGCAGGAGATAAATGAGAAGCCAGGAGAAATACTCAGCTCCCTTCCATGTGGAGAAGGGAAAGAGGTTCCAGTGCTGGGGTTTTCATCTGGGGGTTCTCAGACTTCACACAGCTCATAAGAAAATATACCACATATAGCAAATCCTCTTTCCCAGGAGAAGGTATCTCTAGCTTTCACTAGCCAGAACTTCCAGGCTCTCCAAGAGAGAGGTTTAATAGTGCTTTTGGTTTCCACCATCCATGCAACTTAATGCTGTGTCAGAGCTCCCTTCACACCAGCTGCCACAGCTCAGGGTCATGCCGTGTCTCTGACTTGCTTGGGAACACAGCAGAGTCATAAGGCTGTGGTCTTGATACTCCACTGCTTTTTCCTACAGCTACTCAAGCTCAAACTTAACATAGTGGTTTTTCAGCTCTCTGGCTGGACATTTCTGCACAGTTTGCCATTAAGAGGAGGCCGTGAGAATGACCATGCTGTGTCAGACTAAAAATCCTTCTAGCCCAGTATCCTGTTTCAGACAGTAATCAACTCTGGATGCCCAGGAAGAGCGTAGGAGCAGGCATGCATTTCACCCTGCTTTCTCAGAGGATGTGTTCAATCTCTATCAGCTTGTGGCTAAGAGCTGTTCTCAATGAGAGACAGTGTTTTCATATTTAAATGACCTCAATGTATGACATTTTTGCCTATAAAGCTCTTCAGTTTCTTTATGCATCCATGTAAATACGGGTTGGCCCGTTACAGCTCCTGCTCACTCAGCTGGACACTTCACAACTACTCTTTAAATGCTTAGTTGAACATGTAGGAGAGGTTTCCTGCTGTGCAGAGAAGATGGATGAAGAAAAAAAACTCTGTTTTATGCTGAGAAAGCCATACTGCTTTACAGAGAACATAATCCAGGATCTTGCAGCCAGGAAAGAAGAGATGCTGAGTTTTAAATGCCTGCTGACAAGTGTGTGAAATGACCAAGTTTGATTTATAATACTTGAATTATTTGCATGCTTCATAACCTGTTTGGTAGAAAAGGTTCAAGCCCATTTCAGATATTTTGCTGCCCACTGTATATCTACAAGTTTCTTGCCCTGTCATATACTCCCCCTCTCCAAGGGCTATGCTTCTATCACTCTTATTTTAAATAGTAAAATTTGTTATTGTTGTGGAGTTGGCAGAAACAGAATAACATATGTGCAAACTTGTGTCTCTACTTCCGTCTGACCAGGGCAGCTGTAGCTCTAATACGGTCTTTCTTTCCTTGCCAGCAGATTAGGAAAGTATTATGGAAAAGAAGGATACCAAGGGGAAGCATCATTTCATGTCTGTACTGAGGCAATACTCCAGCTGGCATCAGTTGTTATTTACTCTATGTTTTACATGTGGGATCAACAAGGGAGATGCAAAAAGAGAGACCAGGAAAGCCTGGAAGAAGAAAACATATTGTCTGACTGGTTTTATTCTTTTATATTTAGTGTAGTGCCAGCCTTCAAAACAACTACAGCATGCACAGGAAGGATGGATTAAGGATTTGGGCACTAGCTGGCATCCGTGTTTCTGCTCTGTCACAGACTTTCCATGTAGCCTTGGGCAAGCTATTCAGGGCCGGATCTGAAACAATAAGACGTGACCACAGCAAGCAAAAAAAACACTGGGAGAGGAACCATAAGGTAAGTTGTGACATCTCCACAGACAGTACAGAACACACAGTGTAGAGACACAGCTCGGGACTGGGCAGAGGGCAAGATGATGTAGACTTCTCAAAGTTGGCTACTTCTAGTTAACATGGCAGAAATATGGATATTTCCACATCCAACTCAATTGTAAGACACAAGAAATACCAGACAGATAGAAAGCAGGGAAAGCAGGTTCCTAAATCCTAAGCTATGATCATGAAAATCTCTGTTCTTCAGATTTCCTAAATTCTAAAGAGCTTGCAATGTTTTTAACTTAAAAATCCCCTAGACATTTACAAGTTCCAGTTTTGCACTTGCCCCCAGACAGATCTGTCCTGGCTAGTCTAAGAGGCATGACACCCATTCTGTGCCTGAGTCTGGCTGGTTTAGAAACCATCTCTAAGCCTCATGTAGGGAATCGTTCCTCTAGGTCTTCTCAAACTGTACCTAACACAGAACAGTGGGATTGGGTTGTCCACCAAATGCAGTCATGTCAACTGTTTGTCTGGAAGCATGATTGAAAAATAACAAGCCCATCTTTATGCAGGATGGAGCACTCACATGGAGTCTGTCCCATGGCCCAGATCTGGTGTCACCCAGTCTCCATGTGTCCCACCATATGCAGCCCGTGTCCTCACCACTAAGCTGTTCTACCCCACCTCTGGAAACCATGTCAGCAGTCAGGAAGCAATTCAGAACCCTCTAGGCTGTGTGACTAAACACACTACAAAGTATAAAATCTGTATAATCAGGGAATTATGAGTTGTGAAGGCTAGTGTACATATGAGAAAATTTATGTACTTGAGTTCTCTTTTTTTTTTTTTCCACCTTAAATTCTGTTGAAATCCTTGGGACTTGTAAAGGCACTTGCCAGTTGCTGCAGATTTGGGCTGAAGTCTCTTTCCGAGGAACTAGGGTCTTTGTGGGAAGGACAGCTGTTGTGCCAGAAAACAGCAAGTGACATATTTTAAAACCACTACACTGGGCCTGTTAAAGTCAGGGAACTGGTCTGAAGGTTAGAGTGAAAGACTAGTTCCACTGGATATGTTCTTACTGGGAAAAATCTTCCAGATGACAGATAGTGAGCCATCTCCTAGAGCAGAGGAGAAGTGCAGACCAGTGCAACTTCTAAAACTTGATAGAGAGCAGGGCACCTGCACCAGGGAAAGCATTACACAAATGGACATGAGATGAGTTAATACGTCCTTTTTTCCTCCATTTGAAATATATGATCCAGAAGAAAATATTCAAACATTAGGGCCACCTCCTACTACCCAATTATTCAGAAAGGATAGAGTCCAGGCTCTGCCACAGAGAAGCACTTAGACTTTCTCATCAAAATGTGACTCTCTGGCAAAGTGAATACTCTGGGAGGTCAAATGCATTACCGCTCAGTGCAGTATCACTTTGAACAGCCTGAATGAAGGATTAACAAAGATGACTTGACATTTACCTAGATTTGTGTGCAGCTAATAGGGTTGATAAAAGTGCTCCATGAATAATTTATATTGGGTAATTCACAGATGGAAAAATTCATCTTCTTCCCATAAGCAGAAGGGAAGGGGGAGGGTAGGACATCAGACAGAGAAGATTGGTCTCTAGCTCCATAATATACCATTATCAGTGGAAAGTGAGGTCAAGACTTTCCAGTTTAGTATGACAGTTACTTCCATTAAGGAAGTAATTTTAATTACAAAGAAGGTTACAGCCCCATCTGCCCCCTTTCTTTGGCAGGGAGGGGAAGTGTTTGGAGTAATTAGCAAAATACATTGCAGCTGAGGTCCTTGTTGTTGGTACATGGAGGGGTTGAGCACAGTATCAGAGAGTCACAGAATAGTTGAGCTCAGAAGGGACAACTGGAGATTGTCTCCTTCAACATCCATGATCAGAGAAATGCCAGCTACAGCAAGTTGTCCAAGAAAGTGTCCACTTGAGTTTGAAAATCAATAAGGATGGAGATTCCACAATTTCTCTGGGCAATTTGTTCCAGTTCAATCACCCTCAGAGTAAAAATATTTTTCTTGTATTTAAATTGATTTCTTGTATTTCAATTTTTGACCAATGTCTTTTGTCCTGCTACTGGGCACCACTGAGAAAAGTCTGACTCCATCTTCTTTAATCTCCCATCAGATATTTATACACATTGAAAAGATCCTCCATAAGGAAGATCTCTCAGATTGAAACAGCCCCAGCTCTCTCAGCCTTTCTTCACTGAGAGATGCTCCAATCCCTTAGTCATCTTTGTGGCCCTTTACTGGACATGCTTGGACATACATCTGAGTCTCTCTTGTACTGGGGAGCCCAAAACTGGACCCAGCACTCCACATGTGTCTCACCAGTGATGAGGAGAGAGATCACCTCCCTCATCCTGCTGGCAATGATCTTCCTAATGCAGCCCAGGGCTTTTTTTTCTGCTGCTAGCTCATGGTCAACTTAGCATCCATTAGGATCCCCAGGTTCTTTTCTACAACGCTAATTTTCATTTGGTCAGTCCCTGGCATGTATTGGTTCATGGGGTTATTTCTCCCCAAGTGCAGGACTTCGCTCTTCCCCTTGCTGAACTTCATGAGGTTCATGTCAGCCCACGTCTCCAGCCTGTCAAGGTCCCTCTGGACGGCAGCAAATCTAGATCCAGTGGTTCAGTCAGTATTCAGTTCACCTCACTCTCTGCTTATCCAGCACATACTTCATCAGCTTCTCTATGAAGATCTTATGGGAGACAGTCTCGAAGGCCTTGCTGAAGTCTATGTAGACAGTGTCCACTGCTCTCCTCTCATCTATCAAAGGCAGTCATTTCATTGTTGAGGTTGATCAAGTTGGTCAAGCATGACTTCCCCTTTGTGAATTCATGATGACTATTTCTGATGATTTCATGTGCCTTCATGTACCTGACTACTCCTGATGTCTTTCATGTGCCTGGAATTTTTTTCCACGGTTAGCCACTCCATCACCTTCCCAGGGATCAAGGTGAGGCTGGCTGAGTAGCTTGTAGTTCCCTGGATCCTCTTTTCTGCCCTTTTTGTAGATAGGAGTGACATTTACTTTCCTCCAGTCCTCAGGCACTTCTTCCAATCACCCCAGTCATTGAAAGATTATTGAGAACGGCCTTGCAGTGACTTCAGCCACCTCGGGGCCTGTGGACTTCTGCATATCCAATTTCCTTAAGTCTGCTTTAACTTGATCTTCTTCCCCCAGCACCCTTGGTGGAAGAGGTCCATTGGTCTTTATCTCCATACACTTGAAGTGGGCCTCCATTAACCCTGTATTGTTAATTACTAAGTCCACATCACCCTGAACTCTGCTTGCCAGCCTTGTCTACTACTTCCTCACGTGATGGCTGGTTGTCATTTCCCACAATGAGAAGACTGAAGAAAGGCAGAAGATATGGTGACCCCCTCAATCCAATACCTGTTGCAGTGGGATTTGAACAATGGATGCAGTGAGTTTTTGAGTTCCCAGGGAAAGGTGAATGAAAGCATTTGGAGGAACACTTTCATGTTCCAGATTACAGTTAACAGGAACAACCATTCACTCTCTCCTGCAGTTCGTGGAAGGGATGACAACTACCTGCCACTGTGCATCTGGTGTTCCTCAAAATTCTTCTTGTTAAACCTCATAGCTACTTGTAAGAGAGGCTTAAAGAAAAAAACGGCTTGCCCAGAGCCAGCATTAATGAGGTTGTTTCCTACTTGTGGCCATAGCACTCTGATTCAGTTTGGAAAGCCTTGCTGTGGGGTTTTGTTAACTACTGTGATGGGACCACAAATCAAGCACAACTTTCAGAAGGATGTGTCTAGATAATTTAGTAATATCCTCATGAAGACCATGGTGCCCTTTAAACTCAAAAGACTGAGGTGTACACAGACTGGAATAATCACCTTTTTAATTAGGACAACTCAAAGAAATTAGGTAAAGCAGAGCAAGAACGATTTTTTTTTAACAAGATGCTGTGTCCTTACTTCTCCTTTTGATTTTAGTCAGCTCAGTGATTTTCTGGGTTTCAACAAATTCTGCACAATTTCTTTGTTGTCTTCAGCAGTCTCCCAGTCTTGACCTGTAGCCTTCCAGCTCCTTGCTAAGCTCTCAGTATCTGCATCTTCCTGTGCTTGCCATATCCTTCAGACTTGAAGCCTTCTTGAGAAGGTCAATTTAGTTCTAAAAGAACAACGCTCTCCCTCTGCAGATTTTCATCTCACCCACCGTTGCATTTTAAAGGCATGTGGCATGTGTTACAACTTAAACAAACCAGATATCCTTAGCCATAACTGACGAGCTGAAAAGGCTCTGTCCTGTTGATGTGATATGGCAGCAAGCTGAGTTTCACTGGCGATGAAAATTCTCGTTTTTCCATAGCTGGGTTATTTGTACTCCAATGCAGTGTGAGTACTCCTATACAATGTCCTTGAACTAACTGGCTCCACATCTCCATTCACCTCTACATTAGAGGTGAATTTTAGTCTGAAGGTGTGTTTAAATGAATGGCAAAATTCCTTCTGCTTTCAACAGAAGAAAAATTTCTTCACTTGGATTGAATTTTACTCAGTCAAGAGTTCACACTTGTCTTGGTAAATAGGAAAAGACATAACCAAGCTGGTGTAAGGGATTCTGACCAAACTCCCTAAGGCTGCACAGAAGGGTTAAGTCTTCAGGGACACGAAGTCAGGACATCTGCCTCCAACGCTAGAGTCTGCTTCTAACTGAGTAATAGGGCTTGGGCACGCCTTGACTTTAGTGGCACAAAGCACACACAGCTCTCATCAACATGAGGGGTACTGGCCATCCTCTGCTACCATCATGGGACCTCAAAGAACAGTGATACCACTGCTAAGAGTGAAGCTTAAGCTCTGAATTACATGGCTTTTAAAGCATGATATTTAATTAGGGGCTGGGCTCCTTTTCTAGAATAAACTGCTGGAGGTACAAAGCCCTTCAGGTGGTGCTTTGTACCGCCTCAGTCAGATGAATCTCTGGCTCTTTGTATATTCAGAAAGTGTGTGAGACCATGTCTGTTAGCATGTGTGACAGTCACTGGCAGCTGCATCTCCTCAGGGACATTTTTGTGGAATACCAGCTATTTAGTGCCATCTTTTTCACTCAGTGGGTAAAACAGAAATCAGTACGGAACAAACCCAAAGTAAGCCTTTCCTTTCCTGGAGGATCTCATGGCAATACACTTCTCTTACCTTGCTAGACCACCAATACGAGCAAGAAGAAATGCTGAATGTCCTCAGGAGACTGAGCCTTCTTGTACTCTGTGGGATGTGTTGTATCCAAGGCAAGGTTTCCACACTGCTCTGATACTGCATCCAAGGCAAGGCATTGTTTTTCTGTAAATTATGGCTGAATATTAACAAGAAGTAACTTCTAGATCAAGACTGAATAGTTTCTGATTGCATGGGACCAAATGTAAAAGGAAATGAGGTTCAGCTACCACACTGGAGCGAGAAAAAATAGTGATACAGGAGAGGAAGGAATCAATTTGGCGAAAACTGAAATAAATGAGACAACAGGAACATGTTCCCTTCATGTCAAGTAAAAAATCCTCTTCCTGAATAAGGAAATTAAATATTTTTAGTTTGGAGCACCAGTAAGAAAAACAAGGAAGAAATGATGGATTATATTCCCTAAACTGGAGAAGAGGAGATGTTTCCTTGCCCCATCAGGAAAAGGAGTAAGCCTGGATGCAGAAGGCACAGATTTCATCCCTGCTTTTTCTTTGGTGTGTGGAAAAGCCACATGTCCATATCCTTTAATCCTTCTGCTGTCGAGTATATGGGACATGGTTGTTTCTGTTACTACTTTTCCAATTTGCTAGTCCATTCTGGGTGTAGATAACAGGAGGCGGGTATCTTGCCTCTTGTGCAAGTGTTCCAGCTCATGCTTGGGTTCAGGGAATACTGAACACAAAATAAGACCCCTCTGACAGGAGAATTTGAGGGAGAAAATATCACTACAATACTCACCAGAGGCTGCGGTCTCTGGGACAAGTAGCATGTAGATATAAAGCTAAGACTCCTGCCTCCAGGGAAGAATGCCATGCCCATAGAGATATAGACAAGTCTGAGCCAGGGTTTATTAAATTGTTATTTCATTTTTGCTAAGGCAGGGAAGAAGGTGGAGTTTAGCAGTAGGACAGTTAATAATCAAACTTTGTGTCAGGTGAAAGTTTAATTAGCAATGCCAGATGGAACTGCATCAACGGGAGGCATTGAATGCTCCCTCTCCTTCATAGGAATATGCCACGTCACAGCCACACAGGTACTCCTTGGGGACAGGGGGTCTTAAATCTCTTCAAGCAAAAGATGGAATTGGGTTTAGGTTTTCATCTGTGGGTTGATGCCATAAGCCCTGGACCATTGGTTAACGTCTCCTGCTGTGTTTTTTTTGCAACTGTAACACTCCTCTCTTTCCCCTTTGTTTTCTATTTATGCTGCAGCTACTCAGTGAGTTGTCTAAAATCCTGAATAGTTTGGGGAAAACCTATATGATGCTTTCTGCTAGTAAATTAACTTCTTGCCCTTCCATTTCTTATCCAGTTCTGAAGTTTCTTTCATGGAGAAAACATCCAACATATTGTAAAAGTAATTTATTTTTTTTTTTAAAGCCACTCTTTAGTAAATAAACTGCATCACTGCAGACTGCTCACTTCCATATTGAGGAGGTGGAACTCATCTAATAATCATTACAGTACAATACTTCCCCTCGAAGCACTCCCAGGAGGCTCTCTTTATCTGGGAAAGGGTAATGGAATATTCACACCTAATCACCACAACACAGAAATACAGTTCTTTAAACGGGAAAATCAATTTTCCCTTAATATTTAAAATACTAACAATGTGCTTTGCCGGAGCTAAGCAGTTAGATAAGATTATACATTCAGTGCTGATGAACATAGTGTCTGAAAGGGAAGCAGGCAAAAGGAGACATACTCTGGGGTTCAGTAATAAAAACTGTTTGCAATTAAAAAGCAATTTATTTAATAAAAAAAAAGAAAAAGGAAAAAAGGTGTTAGACAACTCTGTCCTCAGTTCAGTTCCACGTGTAGTTAGTTTCAGTTAAGATTTATTCCTACCATGCCAGTCCAAAACCCCAAAAGTGTTGATCCCTCAGGTTAAAGGCCCATTTTTCCATCCTTTCTGAAGTTAACGGGGCTTTTATCAGTCAGCTTTTATCAGTCAGCCTTATCTGCTTGGATCTGTGACACACACACAACTTCTCAGTGCTCACCTGGGATTCTGGTCTCTTTTCCCTTCGCCATACCCCCACCATAATTTTGTTTTGCCAGTCATGGCGGTTGCAACAATTCTGTCCCTTGAGATCACATTAGGAAATTCCACAGAAATTCCTGTGATAGAAAACTGGATCATCAACTAAACATTCCTTTTGTAATGAAAAGTATTCCCTTTCTGTAGGGAATTTACAATGTCTGTTAAAAACAAAACAAAACAAAAACAAAACCCCCAAACTTTCATTTTCTTATGTAAGAAAATCTATAGAGTCTGTTTGTTTGTTTGTCTGTTTAAGAAAAAATCCATTATCCTACTAAATGTTACTATATATAGGGGATAGCTGAACAAATCCAACCCATTTCTTCTGTGCAACATCCTTGTCTTCAGAGAATTTCAGTTATGTCCCATTTGTTCCTGCAATCAGCCCACAGTGCTTCCTTTATTCTTTCTTTCCTTGTTTCTTTTTCTTCCTTCCTCCCACCCTCCCCCTTTTTCAAGGTCAGTCAAAAAAATCAAACCCTGGGAAAATGTGGAAAAATCTAACATTTGGTATTATTGTAACCCTGAACAGAAATGAGATTAAAACCTTCAGCTTAGTGATTCTATGGATGTATGCATGTAATAGGTATGATTTATTGGACATGTCAGGGGTCCATTTCATTTTTAAATAGGAAAACCATGAGGTGCAACTTGATGACTTGTTAAAGGAATCTCACGCTACCCAAAAAGAGCGACACCGTAAAATACATAAACACATGACAATTTCTGGAGAGGGTCTCGTCAGAATAGTATCCCGGCATACCATTTAATGGAAGAAAATAATTATTCACAGATTGTTAGTTTTGCTTCTTACAAACATTGAGTGCGGTTAATTTTGTCGTATCACTTGCTTGTGTTTACAATCACTCTTTTAAAACAGCTGAACCTTCCCCGGGCACATGGATTGAAAAGGCGTCATTTTAATGGGCTTGTAGCTAATTAAAAAGTGTGACATTCAGAATGTGGCTGGAACATGGCATAAAAAAGTAATTACAGAACAATGCATCATGTCACGGACAAGTGGCTAAATGTGAGCGTGTGCTGGCAAATATTATGTAGGAAAATCTAGCTCTAAGTAGGCTCTTGCATACAATCAGGACCCTGCATGTTTCAGCTGAACATGAGTGGTGGATGTGTTTTTGTTACAGATAAGTTTCAAGGCCTCTTTTGCAATCCCTGTGAGGTTCTGCCTTTGAGGCCTCACTACCGATTGATCTCTGTCCTAGCGGTGGGCAGGCTTCTGGAGAACACGGCATGGCAAACAGCTTTTGATTCCCAGGGGCAGCATTTTGTGCAGTGAGCAGCAAAGATTTTTGTCTGGTGTTCTGTATTACAGGCTGCTCGGTCTCCTTGACTGCACCTACTAAGTGAATAAATACATTGGGCTTGACTAGTCCCCTTGTATAGGCCGTGAAAAATATGCTTTCCTGGGCTAATAAGGGCTGCTGAGCATCACTGAGGGGCATTCAGCCCCAAAGGGCACAAGGTGCCTTTGCACGTGGCTTTCCATGTAGAAGAGCAGTTTCAAACAGCAGCTTGGGTTTCAGCAGGCAGCTCACCCACAAAAACAGTCTGGATGAGAAAGGCTACTGAAAAAGGTTTGGAAATTATGATAGCTTTCGGGATAAGGTCTTGCGTGTGATGCCTACTCATAGCAATACCTGCAACCCAGTCATTCTGTTACTTTTGAATGGTGCCTTCTTACTTGAGCTGTCTGTATCATTGTAGCTGTATATAGCCATTTATGTAAATCACTGTAACTATTCTTTACATTGCCATAACGACTCTGAGGCCAGACATGGAGCAGAAATGCAGTACCTGCACAGAGCTGGTGGCAAAGCTTGCTGCAGAGCACTTTGAAGGAGGCAGGGAAGCTCAAGGAAAGAATAGGTCAGTTTGTGGAAAAGGAAACAGAACAAGGTTGGTCTTATTTATTTGATTTCTAACAAGCGTAACAGAAAAGAAGGATTGTAAGATGGGATCTGTCAAAAAGTAGAGTCAGTTGTGGATCATCATAACTGAGCTCTGCAAATAGATGATGAAAGAAAATACTCCTGTATGGGCTGATTAAGTTAAATATTTTTGTGTGCTAACCTTCTTCCCTCCTGCTTTTCAAACTATTTCTATTTATTGCAGATAATTATTTTTTTTTTTTTCTTAGCTGTGCATATTGGCTCACACTACCGTAAAGATTAAAGGATTTGGGGTATTTACATTAAAAATCTTGTTAGAATTAACCCCAGATTCATAACAAAGCAGTTAAAATAGACTCCATGCTGAACTCAGCAATTCATTTTTTTAAAAAATAAAATTAAGAATATCTATTTGGCTGTTCTTCAAGGAGAGTAATGCAAGAAAAGGGAAAAAATGGAATAAAGAAAGAAAACAAAATGTACCAGTATTGCTAGATTTATTGCTTTTATTATAATTTCTTTGGCTTATGTAAATTTAAATTATTTTTTTCAGACCACTAATCCATAATAAAAACTATAGTCCTCTATGTACTTAATTAAAAATGGATACATTGATACAAGAAAGATGAGCTTTTCAGATGTACTCAATGTTGGCCGAACCCTGCTTTGATTGAAGTCAGTGGTGAAACTCCCTCAGAATTCATTAAGAACAGAGCTGAGCATTTCTGAAGATCCTACCCAAAAGAAGTATAGTAAGGGATTGTTTTCAAAGTACTGCAAGGTGTTAAACATTGCAGTTCCCATTAAGTTCAATTAATTCTTTTTTTTTGGCTAAAAAGTGGCTTAAGCTCATTAAAGTATACATCCCGGGTAGATTTTGTGGACTTTAAAGGACTCGCTTGAGCTGTTGTTACTGGGTTCAGAAATTCAGACTGGCTAGCAGAAAAAGACACTAAAAGCATACATAAAGAAACAGAGACACAGCAAGTAGCAGTGTTTGGAGACTGAAATGGAACAAATAAATACTGCAAGAATGGAATTAGAAAGTTTTAATGGATTTATTACTTGCAACTTACACAAGTCTCTAAGGGCAGTAATAGCTTCCTCACCTCTGGCCTCTTGAAATCCAACATGAAAACCAGAAAGCACAGATGAACCAAGCATGACAGATGAGTACTGGTGCAGAGTTGGGAGAGGGGAACTGCATCGCAGCGTAAGAAAGCAAAATCCAACCGAGATCTTAAAAACTCATGAAATTCACCGTGATTCAGAGCATCAGGGCTGGCGGGTCAAAATTTCAAGCCAAGCTGTGCTTTCAACTATAGAGGCCCATTTGATTTATCCGTACCATTGAGGAAGACATACCGTGTTACAGAGGATTCGTTCCTAAGGGATCAGATTGAGAAGATATAAAGTAAAACAACTGACCTGGCAGTTGTATCCCAAACAGGCCAAATGCCTATGAAAACATACGATCCCTTTGCCACTGCAGAAGCTGTAGGAGACCAGTTTAATGGCGCTCTGCACAGAAATTTTAGAGCCTTTCATACCACAGATATAAATGATACATTTCATCTTTATGCTACCCTTCTAAATCACAAAAACCTAAATTCAGTTAATGCAGAAGCCCTGAGCTGCTTCTCTGCTTTGCTATTTATAGTGTCATGGCCAGATCTGGCTTAATCTTCCGGGTGTAGTTCAATATATTTCTGACCCAACCAGGTAGAACAGAAGACTTGGCTGTATTTCCAAGCTCTCAGAGGTTTTAAGACAATCCTGCAGCTTTCACTGGAAGTAATTTTCGCAGCATACTGATAAATAATCTCAGGGAGAGTGTAACTGTCCACACGAAAACAGGAGCTGCAGAGAAGGAAAAAAAAAACCCAAACCACAAAACTAAACAAAAAAAAACTGGAAAAGGGATGTACTGACTTTATTTTTCCAGCAGATGTCTTTGCTGAAGTCCCTCCCTTCCCTGGCTAGATTTCAGCCATGTTAATTGTGATAACTATCCCCTATAGTTCCTTGGAAGGAGAATTGTAACAATTAGCCCGTGACTTTACACCAGCTGTCTTGGCATAGATGAGGCAATGTGCTTTAGACTCTGAACACCTGCAAATCCAGTACATGGTGGATGTTTGGATGCTAAACCAAACAGCTGTTGCATTTCAGACTCATTCTCTTGGGGGGGGCAAGGGGAGAGAGATGGAAAAATATCTATATGCCCAAATGCCATAATTTTCCCTTTTTGAGGTTTATTCTGTGCATTCCCTTCCAGTATGTTACATCTCAGCTGATTAAGGGATGCCCCTAGCAGTTATATGGAGATTATACGATCTATAGGGTTCCATATGTTACNCAGAGCTCTTAAAGGACAGTTCAATTTGGTTTGTACACTTCTCGATTAGTGTAATCTGGAAGCTGGCAGTTAGCACCTTGGCAGTTTTACCCCAGCGAGTTTAATAACCAAACAAGAACTGCCGAGAACAGTGGTATCAGATTCACAGAAAGAGCCATGAATGCATTTCTTTTCCCCAGTAACTATTCAGTGGGATTATTCAAGAGATTTAAATGTGGGTGGCATCAATTTGAAATGCAGATGGTGTATCTTATTAAACACCATTTTAGCTATTTGTAGTGCTCAGAACAGTATTTGCCCTGAATTTAAATAACGATGTACAGTATTTGTTAAAAAACATGCTTGAGCATGTTTTGTTTAATTAGCGGCTTGAAATTTCCTAGCATATGGCTTGTCATTTGGTTAAAAGATATGCAATTATGAACTTCCTTGAAGTTTTACTATTTAAATACAAAATTAACTTACTATGTTCAGCAGTTAATGTCAGGCCATTAAATATAGTATTTACTAAACAAAGGACATATAGGAGCAGCTCAGTACGCCTATGCCATCTGTACCTATAAGACTGTACATCTTTTGGTTCACAGGAGGTAGACTGGACCCAGTCTGCTCCCACAGTTCATTACCAGAGTTTTCTGCACGTCAGTGCAAACGACTTTGTGTCTGTTTATTAGCTTTAAAGGCCTGGATGCTGCTTTAGAAACATCAATTTAATTTTTATTCTTCAGGAAAGCAAACAGACCATCTGCTTAGATATCCAGTACTTTCTGAAGTGCTGCAGATTTTTTTCCCTGACAGATTTTGGATGTCCTTTTAAAGTTTTTGGAACTTTTAGTTGCTCGCTTGTTCATTTTTCATTTGGAAATGGAAATCAGAGTCTGGTAAACTGAAGGATGATGCATATTTTTTTCCTATAACTTACCTGCTTAGTTCCTACTCCTCATAATGACACATGACTAATTCAACATCTGACTCCCTTGCACCAGTTCCTCCATCCACCACCTTCATCATTCCCCAGTCCCAGCAGAGCTGATGAAAAGACTTGCCTCAGGCCTCTGCACCAACCCTCATTGCAAGCAATATTATGCACACAAATGACTCACAAATTGGAAGATTCTCATTTTTACTGTTCAGAATGACTTATCTCAGAAAGCAAAGAGAGAAGCAATGAAGTCTGATGAAGAAGTGTGAAAGGAATGACCCCCAGCCCTACACATTAGTTTCCTTCACGAGTCTTATTTCATAGCTTTGTCACACACTGTACTTCAGACACAGGCAGCAGGATTCCTCTTAGTGTATTATAGACACCTACATATGAACCAGGTCCTGTTAAGCACAGTGTTTGTTTATGAAAGAAATAGACTCTTTCAGGATTTTACTTCTTCTATACATTTCCCTCTGGAAGAGGTGAATGACAGCCCCGAAATGTCTGTTTCTCTTCATTAACTGTGAAGAAGTGTCGGTATCTACAACATAGATGTCTGGTTTTGGAAATACTGACTCCAAGTGCAAAGTTCACAAAACATCAGAGCTGAAATCTTGGCTGCTGACATCAGTGACAAATTCCTGTGGATTTTGGGAAAGTTGGGGTTTCACTTTATTTCCTCTCTTACGACCCCCGTATCTTGGTTCAGTAAAAGCAATGTGCTTAGCACCATCAGAAGGACAACCAAAGCTGTGATCCTTTCCAGGATGAGCTGCCAAGCAGACAAATGGAGAAACAAAACAAACAAGAAGGTAAAAAGGTGGGAAATCAGAAGCATTAATTCATATCTCTATTTCCTTGTGGATGTTACTTAATCTTTTCACTTTAGCCATGGTTGCCTATAACTTTGTTTATGTTTGTTTATATTTTTTCCATCTTTCTTGCCACTAGTCTGACCACGGTATCCAGGTCTCACTTACCTGGTTCACTCTCTTTTACTGTAACTTCAGGTTTTTCTTCGTGATTTACATAGACATGACTCCTGGCTTTACTCCTGTGCTTCCTTCTGCTAACTCTTCAGTCTGCCTGCTTCGCTTTTTTTTATGATCACTGTGTTGTTTTGCTCCCCCAGCTCTGTGTGTCTGTTATTTTTTACATGACTGGTTCAATCTGTCTGTCTAATGAACGACTTCCCTGTCTCCCAGCTCTCTCTTGATGAAGATGGAGAGAGCTTTATCTCTTCAGTCATAGAACCTGGGGCAATATCGCATAGCAAAATGAATTAATTGTATGAAAATTGGTCCATAAGATGCCCACTGTTTCTTCTACTGCAATATAGAACATTACTTCCTCAAGGGGAATATTTCTTTCATTATTTAGGTCCAGCTCTTTTTTCCCTGCCTGTTAATCAATTGTTTTTTGTGAGTATGGAGCTAAAGCATATGGACATAAAGGGCAAGGTGCTCAGTGCTCTGCACACACGTACAGCCAAGGCAGAGGCTGCACTTATCAGGCAGTGATAATTTTTAAACCCCATGTTGACATTGTTTAATAAGAGATTAGTTTGTGACACTCCATACAGAGAACTTAAGTTTTTTCATATCATGGTATATACTGTGAACTCTGATCCAAACTGACCTCAGAGTGTAAGGACTTTGGACTTTGGAGCAGGGATTTCTGCAACAATGTGTGCATGCATACACCATGTCTATTTAAAAGGGGCTTTGAAGCAGTGGGATCTCTAGACCTGATACTGACTTGGGTGCTGCTTGGGAGAAAAGAAGAAGGGGAGGGGAAGGGAGGGAAGGAAAAAGAACCGCCAGCTCAGTTATGTTGTTTAGCAAGCTCTGTATCCAGCTTGGACTCTAATTTATCCTTCTAATGAAGTGCTTTTTGATGTCCAGCATCCTCCAAACAACTGTGTCATATTTCCATTCCAAAGACAATTAATTCTGAGGCGCTTTTTTTTTTTTTGCAGATCTGTCGTTGTCTAAAAACGATCTAAGATCAGACAGGCATTTCCTGAGATTTTTCCAAAGTTCTAATGACCACCTCCCTTTGGCACGGTCAGCAGCCAGTCACTGGGCAATTCCGAAAATCCTGGTAGTGCCTTTTTGTATTTGAGGTGCCTAAAGACCTTGTGTGCTGACCTCTGAAAAATGCAACCTCCAAATTTTTTTCTTAAAAAAGCTCCATCAAGCACTATGGAAGAAATAAACCATGTTTTGATTGCCTATTAAAGAGTTGTGACTAGGAACAGACATCACCAGGAATAGTTCACCTCAGGGAATATTTTTGGAGAATCTAAATGTTATTATTAAAAATACAGGAATAATTCATTAACCCTTGGACGATGTTTCTGTTAGGTATTAATACAACATTATTGTAATTTTGGCCTTTGAATTAGTGCTTTTTTCTGACTTATTTTGCCCTACAGAATATTTTATTTTGCATTCAAACATTATGAGTTGAAACTTTGTTTTATCCCCTGATCATATGTTCCTTGCTGGACAAAAGACCATTTTTTTTCTACAGACAAGAAATAGAAAGGAAGAAATTAAAAAATGTGCCAGGTCATCCATCCCTTGTGGCTTTAAACTGTCACTTCAACAGCAAAATAAACCCATCCACATCAGAAAAAAACAACGAGGCTTGACAGTAAACCATTAGAAGAATGTTGGAGAGAGGAAATAATTCAAATTTTTAAAAACACAAACACATTCTAAAAAAAATTGAAAATATACCTTCATCCCTACCCTACCACATCCAAATGGGATTCAATGTGGTGCGTTTTGACCTGCTCAGATGCCCCAAAATCAAAACAGTGTTTATGCAATCCAGTCAGAGGCAACTGCAGAAACACAACTGCTATTAAAAAGAAATTGTATTAATGATTCACCATGGGGAGTTCTTTCCTCTGAGTTGTGACATAACAGGAGTTAAAAAGGAGACATAAAAAACACCTTGACAAGTTGTCATTAAAGATTTCATGGCAATATCTGTAAGTGCAGGGATGCCTACTCTGTTGCTGTGGCAAAATTCACATTCAGATGATTACATTTTACCTACTTACACTCAGCCTGCATTTTCAATTCCATATGTCATTCTTCTTGTCTTCTCGTCTTAAATTGCTGTATAGTGCTGCTGTGCATTATTAAACAGTTGCCACATTTCACCCCAGTGGAACTTGCATTTAAATGATGGTTTTACAAAGACTATGCTGTTTTGTTAGTTTTGCCTGTACAGCTGGTTGAGTTCCTTTCCAAGAAAAAAGTTTTATTTCAGAAACAGACTTGAAAAATTACTATTTTTCATTAAAAGTTGTTGAAATCTTTTTCCTTTTCATTTGTTTTCCAAAAGTTTCTGGCTTTCTGAATTGAAAATGAAATTGAGTAGATGTATGTGAAAGAAATGGTGTTAAAAAATCAATGTTGTTAGTAGCAAAAAAGAAAAAGTTTTTCCCATTTAAATGTTGAAAATTATTCCAACAGTATTTTACATATCTGTTTTTTGGATTTTGCCATAAGCTGAAAAAAAAAGGAAAAAGGAATCCGTTTCAAACAACTGACTATGAAGACAATGGCAGAACTGCAAATATCACAGCAAAACTCTTTCAATCGTATCCAGAAAGTTCTTGTTATGCACCAAGTTTTGAAACTTGCAAAGTATTGTACCATTCAGAAAGAAAAACTGCCTTTAATTCTTTTTCTCAGTAGATGTATACATAAAATGAAACCCAAGTGTAATTTGTTTTTCAGATTAGAAACTCAATGACACAAGGATCACTGCTCCATGAAATTAAGCGCATTGTATGTAGGCTAGAGAAATGTTCCTAAAAAGACAAAGTATTAGAATCTGTCCCAAGGAGGATACAGTGGCTGTCTAGGGGGTTTGAAGAAATGGAGAACTCAGTTCTGGGCAATGAAATAAGAAAAATATATATGTTAGGGAGGTGGTTGAAATGAGATACTGATGATAGTTATTACTTGGTGATATCTTTTGTGCTTCCGCTGTTGTTCAGTAGTGGCAAAGGAAAAACTTAGATTGAGTGACCCGGTTAGGGGAACCATCACAGTGTGACTGTGTTGTGTTATCTTGGGAATGCAACAATCCCTGAATGCAAAACTAGATCAGACGCTACCCTCAGAAGAGAATTTATACTATTTTAAGATGCATGGAACGATCCCTAAGGACACAGATTCCCTAGAAGACTTTAAAAAGCTTTAAAGCTTCTCTTTTTATCTATAGACAGTTTCATAAAGTCAACTGCTAAAATGTGTTAAAATGATCTGTGTTGTAGAGTCCTTTTAGAGACAATATATTTCTCAAGATCAGACTTCTAACCAGAGTTGAACATCTCACTTAAAGGTTAATATCTTCTATGGCTCAAAGTATTATCTTGTGGATTTTGTGTAGGTTTGTTCTCGCTATTAGTAAGATGTCAGGAGATATGTACTGCTGATGCAGAAAAAGAGAGGCCTCCCATCACCATGTGTAGTGCATCCAACCCATGTTTTAAAGGAAAGCTAGGATCGCAATCAAATAATCTGGTTTAATGAGCTGGGGCTCCAAGCGAAACATCTGAGTGATCTGAAGCGAAAAATCAAGAGTGAACATATTGGAATTGGAGAAAGCACCACCCTTCATCATACTCACAACAACATGTAACTGGTCCCTCATCACATGGCCCAAAAGAGAAACAGGCAAGGTTTTACCAAAGACGGTAATTTCAGAAGGAAGGACAGTCCATGAAACACTCTTTCCAGCCAGGCACAAGTAGCGGTTTAGGAATAAGGTCTAAACTGTTTTTTTTCCATCAAACTGAATTAAGAGAAGTTGCCTCACAAATTTAAGGCAGCCTTGTAGATGAGGATGGACAACCAACACATAGAAGCCTTCTGGAGACTTTTGGGGGACTGATGCTTTTTGCATCCAAGTTCGGAAAGCAAGGCGGCATCTACACAAGCTACTCCTTTGATGATTTTAAAGAATAGATATGCACAAGGGTTTTGACCATTGTAGAGGTCACTAATGTGTGGCTAAATAAGAAAAGTTCCTGCTGGACAAGAATTATATGGGTGAATTCCAACTATGTAATGCATTTTATTTTCAGTCATTCCATGAACATTAACTAATGAATCCTTATACCACCCTGGAGCAGAAAGTAGGGAAGGAAAATTATAGAGACATGCCAGAAAATATTTAATTTCTTCATTTTTTTTATGGACTGTTTTCATGGAGTAATTCCATGGATGGACTCAGCGATACCAGGCCATTAAAAGAGGGAACAACCGTGACATGATAGATAAGACATATTTTCGAAAAATAATCCTACAGGTGATGTAATGTTGCAAGCAGAAATCACTTATTTCAGTGGGACACTGCAGAGAACAAATGAAACAGTAAAATATACAGTGACACAGATGCTCAGGAGACTTGCTTCTGAGACTCCTGTTTTATCTTTAAGTACACAGGCAAGATTGTCCCTTATGTTCAGTGAAGATGTGCCAGAGAAGGGTTGCCATGGCAGAGGATAACCACATTAAGGCTCCCAGCCCCCAGCACGTCTGCTTCTATTTCCACCCACTCACCCATCTGGCCAGGTTGCAGCGAAGGTGTGATGCCTCGGGGCCTGGCACACAGACCCACCAGGGAATACTTCTCTGGGCAACTTGTGGCTGGATTGTAGCATTTCTCATTACCACCTGTGTTAAGGGGTCCAGCAGAATCTCTGAATCCAGCGTGATAGATTTTCCACCCTGAATTATGACCTGGCCATCTTCCAGCTACACCATTTGGGACCATGATTTTGTTAAATCTGATTCCCTTGCAGGGTCAGGATATTGATCAACACAGGGCTTTTTTTGGCAGCACAAAGGAATTTGTTCTTTGGCCAAATCCTGTACCCATAGAAGATGAGAGTAAATCTCCCTTTGCCTTCATAAAGGTCAGCTTTTCAAATTACCCTCATACGTTACCCTCATACATCAGGGCATGCAGAAAGGTGTTGAGCACCCTTGTCATGTTGAAAAGAAGGACAGCTAGAGTTAACTCAGCACCTTTCAGGAGCAGTGCTTCAGGGCCAATTTATTCCACTTGATTCAAGATTGAGTCCATATCTAGCTTCATGCTAGAAGGAATCCTGCCTATTTCTGATGGCTTTGCTTCAGAAGAAACGTAAAACCAGTCTGCTGGCTAAATTTCAGTTTGGATAATTACATTTTGCTCGTATAAATTACTTTAATAGTTTCAAAGAGGAGAAATTACTCTCTGCTTACTCTTCCAAAGCTATTTTGTAGTGTTAGTAGGAGAGATGAAATGGGCTAACCCACCAGAGAGGTGGCTGCATTTTAATGGGGAATGAAATTCCCCCTATAGAGTACATATTCTGTGCAGGGAACTTCAGTCCACATCCAACCTATGTGAAAGATGGAGAGCTATTAACGTCTTCCTAAAACTTCACTTCCTGTGATATATCTCCCGTAGCCCTACTCATGTATCAGACTGTGTCTCTGACAGCTCTTCTGGGATGGTTTAATAAAGGCCTATTTTTAACCCCTAATTTTCCCATTGTAAGCCTGCTGGTTTCTTCCTTTCTTTCCTCTGTCACCAGCCCCCTTCCCTCAAGATCCACTCTGTCACCTGGGCAGTTGTATCCCATTATCGTTCCCTGACATCCAGGCTAGCTGCAAGACTGCTTGGCTCTTTATTCATCACATCTTGAGGAGCCAGCCTCTTGCAGATAAGTTAAATCCCTTGTCGTTGATCTCTGCACCCAGTTCTTTGTGCCAGTGTAGCACCAAACTGCAGTTCCCAATTTATTCCCTTCTTCTTTAAATAATCCTTCTAGAGCCTGGCTGTGGAAATTATGCTTTTAGCTATCTTCATCCTTACATCTTTCTGATGCAAGCTGATTTTTCCCCTCTGTACCCAACCCAGTGTTCTTATATTTTATCTTAGGCATCAAGTCCTTTTATTCTTTCTTGCCCTTCTTAAATTTCTTCAGTGATCTCATCTATCACATCACTCATTCCAGCCTTGATATTTCCATTGTCATCACTTTTGTGTGTCATTCTTATGCCTGGAATGTCCTAATTTTTCATATCCTTTAAGTCTGCTACCCAAAATGACACTCTTCCTGAATCAGGGAATCAGTTATATTATCTTTATGATTATTCATTAAATAGAACTTTTAGAACAGCTAATGCATATGCATAAACTTATTGTTCACGAGGTCTGATTGTTCAGACACTCATTCTGTGAATTCGTTACCACAAGATGAAATTTCTTCAGTGTATGAGGAACAGACCAAAAGACATACATGTAGGACTGGAACATTTTGAAGCACAATGTGCAAGATTTTCAAGCAAAACACATGATATTGGGAGGCAAGGATTATGTTGCTAAATGGTAGCACATGAGTCCCTTTCCCAACTTCTTCTTGCAGGGAAGCACTACAGGTACCAGTGTGGTGGACCAGATGGATTATCCCATCTGCTTAAACACAGAAATACCGACATCCCTTCTCCGTCCCATAACCTTCCTCCTGCCACTTGTTGAGCTTGTTCATTTGGTCAGATCTGACATTCTGCAAAGATTTATGGGCATCTAATCTGAATATTGCCAGTAGTCTCACTGATGATGACTCATCCTTGCTGGAGTGAAGTACTCATCGAAATATTTACATGGTCTGGACTTTCTTTGGGCAAGGATTGCAGGTAATTCTACTGACCAGCTGTGGATTGATCTGATCTTAGGGGTCTAAAAAGTTCATTTTATTTTGTTTTACTCTTAGATTTTGCAAAGCAATTGGCATATTTCTAGGTGTTGTAGCAGTTTTAATGAAATTAGAGGATTCTGACCTTCACTGTTATTCATTGAGATGAACAGGCCAATGTTGAAAGAAGCACAAATATATTCCCTGAATAACCTCATAAAGAAGAGAAAGAGATCAACGAAACATTGTATAAAAAATGTTTCATAAATATTTCCCAGGAAAAAAATGTTGTATTTTCTCGCTAAATATTTAAATACTTTTTTTCCTCACTTTGTGCATCTTTTCTCCCTCTGTCCTTCCATGGGCTTAAATATTATATTTGCATATTTATGCAATATGTGATTTGATGAAACACCAGGATGCACCACAGATGCTGGACAGCTTATGAACAGAAATTCAAGGTATCTGCCATAAATTTTAGCAATGGTTTGGACTGCTGTACTCCTAGATAGCTTTGATGAGGTCATCTATGTGTCATGACATAGGCAAGAGCCACCTGGAAACGAGGATTTGAGTTCCATAAATGATTGTGAAGTCTTGGAAAATTTTAAAGTTTAAATCAACAGCAAAGGGAGAATGCATTGCTTTATTTTTCCTCGCTGTATTTTTGTTCTACATAACTTAAATATTCCAACATTTTGTTCCAAATCCAAGGCGGTCTGATCACACCAAGACTATTCCTGTTTCTCCAAAATCAAAATGTGCTTCCCACTGTCCATGCCTTTTTGTCGGGATGGGCTGGAGAAAGGGAATCTGCAGTCTCCTCTTTGGAAAACGGTTAGACAGACTGCCAGGGAACGGGGAGCTTGGAAACTAGCCAGGTTTGCCGCCAAATGCCTGGTGGGCTGGGAAATTTGATTTTTACTCAAAGGACTTGAAGTTCTGGTGTATCTCTCCTATGAAAAAACGCCGGATGAGACCTGGAAAACTTGGAAACATCTGATCCTAAATCACCCACACTAAGAGCTTCTTAAAAATCTACCAGGCAGTCAAGGAGCCCAAGTTCACTATTACTTGTAGGCACAATTTTCATGGTCTTCACTGAAAATAGATCCTCTCACTGAATTTTCAGCTCTGCAATTTCTAATGGAGAAGCATTTGCTCTGAGAACTCCTAACTGTAGTTACACAGAGTCTCTGCAGAGCTTAAGGGATATCTTCCAAGTCACAGCTTTTACACTCCTGACTGCTTCAACTGTTTTCTTTTGCACTGGGAAATTTCCCCTTGATAGGTCACTGAGATCACACTCACAGAGCTGAAGAGAAATGTTTTATTCCTCAAAAAATCACACTAAAATCCCATAACATGTTCCTGGAGTAAATGCATATTTTGATATTACCTTTGCAACATTGGGATTCATATTTTAAGAAATCTTATTTTGCCATTAGTTCAAATCTGAGGAAATGCCAAATGAATATTGGAAGGAATGAAGTGAAAGAGGGTGCCAAAGCACAGATGGAGGCTGATGAGATGGCAAATGCTCAGATGGACACTGAAGACAGTACCGTCTTTTAAGTGGACTGAAAGCAGTGGACATAAGCTCAGATGTGGTGGAAAGAAATGGTGGGATGCGATGACAGTGCTACGGAGAGCGTCAAGGCTAGATATCTGAGAAAATGCAGCTGGCCAACGTGTCAACAATGAATTAGACTTCATATGACTTGTAGCATTGTCCTTGAGTTAGAAGTTCTTAAATACGTGTATTGCATAACAGCATTGCCAGTTATTATGTCTTGTAATTTGCTAGAAAGTCATTAACGGTAACTTGCTTCAAAACCAAACAGCTGGTTCTGTGAACCTTTAGGTAACAACAAATGCAAGAACCAGAGGAACACTAATAATTTAAATCCACAACATTTCCAATTGCTGATCTATATCCTAAGGAATTATTTTTCTACATATATTTCAATAATGAACTAATCTTGACAGTCTGTTTAAAGTATGCAGAAACTGACTCTTGAAAAAGTGTGGATTTATTTATTTATTTTACCAATGCAAAGCTAGTTTAATTTCATAGAATCATAAAATGATTAGAGTTGGAAGGGACCTTAAAGATCATCTAGTTCCACCCCCGCTGCCACAGCCAGGGGCACCTTCCACTAGACCAGGTTGCTCAAAGCCCCATCCAGCCTGGCCTTGAACACTTCGAGAGAAGGGGTATCCACAGCTTCTCTGGACAACCCGTTCCAGTGTCTCATCGCCCTCAGAGTAAAGAATTTCTTCCTAACATCTAATCTAAATCTATCCTTTTTTAGTTTTAAATCCTTACCCCTCATCCTATCTCTACACTCCCTGATGAGGAGTCCCTCCCCATCTTTCCTGTAGGACCCCTTGCAGTACTGGAAGGCTGCTACAAGGTCTTCCCGAAGCCTTTTCTTCTCCAAAAGAAGAGAAGAACCTCAACTCTCTCAGTCTGTCCTCATAGGAGAGGTGCTCCAGCCCTCTGATCATCTTCGTTGCCTTCCTCTGGACCTGCTCCAAAAGGTCCGTATCCTTCTTATGTTGGGCGTTCCAGTGCAACAGTTCTCATTTGTGCCTTTTAAAAAAAACAAACTCAGGAAAGCTTTGCATTCTTACCAGCTTCACTGTCATAAATCAGTATAGCTACACTGACTTTAGAAATGCTGCCATGATTTATACTAGTTGTAGATCTGGCCCTCCATTCTTTGGTGTTGGGTGCCGACAGAACAGTTCACTGAAGTTTACTAGAATGTTTCCGATCAATGTGAAAAAAAAACCCAAACCAACAAGAAACTCAGAGTATTTTTTTCATTATGAGAATTTCTACTACTTTTTTAAAATTCTGATCCTGCAAGGTACTTGATCCCATCTTTCCTGCTATTTGCAAAGGCCTCTCATAGAGTTCAGTAGGAAATTTGGGCTCTTGACCCTCCGCAGGACAGGACCCTAATAGCTGGAAAGAAATTGCTTTGCATCTTGTACAACCTGCTAATGTGCTTGTGCATTCATGCACAGCAATTGATCTTACAAGTTTCTGAATGTTCACTGGACTTGCCATTATACCATGAATATTTTATAGCAGCACCACTACAATAACAGTAATTACATTTGCCCTTTTACAGAACCTTTTATCTAAGGATTTCAAGGTGCTTTATGGATATTAATTAAGCCCCACGGTCTTCTTGTAGAGTAAGAATTATTATTACCATTCTGCAAATAGGGAAGCTGAGGTATAGAAATCTGAACTTGACCTTGCCCAAGATCATATCGCAAATCCCTGCAAGGACTAGGAGATGAATCCAAGGGTCCTTCACCAGATTCACAGTAGTTATTTACTTGATTTGGACTATACCAACAGATGGAAAAAAGTGTTTAAAGTTGAAACTGGATATTTTCTTATTATTTGGAATATTTATGTTTTTACTGCTCTGAAGAGTCACTATGCCCCTCAATACACCCTCACAAAATAATCCACATGTCAGAAGGTACTCACTGAAATGAATTTGAAGCGTTACGCCCGGAGGACCTGATCCTGTATCAGAGATGCCAGTAGAAACTAAGTATTTCACTAAGTATTAGCCCAGCCTTGCAGGTACCAGTACAAAACTATTAATGCCATCATGAGCCATCAATGAGCTGTGAACAAAGTCCATAGTTGAAAGGCACTTTTCTCTCAATCACATTACTAATAGCGAAAAGATGTCCCAAGGTATATTCTAATGTCAGTGCCTGTCATTTAGATGAATGAAAATGACTCACTGTGATTGCTTCTTTGATAAACTTATTTACTATGAGAGTGCTAGCCCTTGATTGCTTTGTAAAAAAAAGTGTAATTATTATACAATGATTATACAGTTAGGCTTGAGTCTAAAAGAAACATAAAAAACACTTATGCAGTCAGGGAAAATGGACATATTTCCTGAGTGGAAATGTACCTTAATGTACCTTAATCAAAATGGGTTGCATGTTCACAGGCACAGCACAGTATGATAGCCTTTAGGAAGGTAACATTTCAGAAATTCCAGATCAGTGAGCCCACGTGCAAAGCAGAAGCAGCAAGCTGCAGTGTTTTTTTTTTCTCAGTCACAGCACTGAGGGAACATGAAATGTCTCCACGTTTCCAGCTTCAGACTTAATGTGACCAAAACCACATGTGGGATTTCACTGCAGCTGCGGAGCAGATGTGTGCCAGGTTATGCAATGTGAGAAGTGGGGACAGTGGTCCCATGCCCACAGCTGCTGCTCCCCATGGCACTGAGCTGGTTTGGAACAGCAGAACCCACAGAAATATGTATGTAAATACAAAATGTTCTCCACTTTTTAAAGTGGACAAAATCCTGCCTTCACAAAAGTAACTGGGAAATTATCACTCACTCCTGTCCACCCAGGACGTCCTTCAGGGAGTTCGGAGATAGCTTTACCAGTTAGGAAGACCCTGTAATTACTGTAAATGATGTAAAATCCTTTAAGCTATAAGAGATTTGACCAGTCTAATCAATATCTTGCAATAACAAGGTTTAGCCTGCTAAGAACAATTGTGCAGTAATAACATTGTTTATGATTTATGCTGCTTAACTTCCAAGTTTTTAGTCCAACAAACCTACATCTTTCAGCAAAACAGTATCATAGAGCAGTGCTGGTGGGAAGACACATTTGTATATTACCACAAAGAAGTGACACACTACTGGCCTCAGTGGGGGGTTGAATGGGGATGAGTGGGGTGCCAGCACATCCAGGGCAAGCAGGAATAAAGCAAGAATGCCCTTACCACAGAGAAATGCCTGGTGCAGACAGCACACCTTGAGAAAGGAGTTATTCTCTTAGCACACGTTTCCCATACTTTTTTTTTTTTTTTATTTGGGTTTTTTTTTTTTTTTTTTTTTTTTTTGGTTTTTTTTTTTTTTAATTTGGGGTTTTTTTTATTTTTTCTTTCTTGTGGGATCTATGTATGGATCCCATCCTACAAAGGGATGGAGTTTCCTGTCCCTAGCAGAGACGTATAAGCAGCTTTCTCTTTCTTCTTTGTAAGAAGATCATTCATGGGAAAAACAACAAAAGGAAACTACTCACTTATCTTTGACTGTAACTACTCATCCAAAATAAAATATTGGACATAGCAACACAGTACTGAGTAATGTTCCACAGATTGCCAACAGCAACTCTCTGAACTGTATGTTGCGGAAAGAACTATATTTTAAGTTTAGGATCCGATTTTCAGACACCTTAGCCTGACAATTCCTCTGTTGCCTTTTATTTATTAATTTCAGCTGTTTCACCTTACCACCTCTCAGCTTTGATGCATTGAGAATCATTAGTAAGTAAAGCACATTTAATCTATGCTGTAAGAGTTTATATTTCTGAACAGAGGCAAAACCTCATGCCAATTAAATATTTACTGAGATCAAGAGTTCTAAAATGTATCTCAAGGAAGTTCACAAATTTATTAATTTCAGTTCATCTTATTTGGAGATTTGTTAATGGGATTTTCAGCAGGTGAGTAGCTGTTTTATTTTTACATGCATCATACTCAGTTTAAATGCCATTTCCTTAAAAGCTGTTTATGAACAAAGCACTTGAAAGTAAATATGAATTGCCCAAAGCATTTTTCCCCATTGGTTGTGCTTAGGCTGTTGCCTGAAATCAAAGATTTGATGGATTTTTGTTTTGTTTGCATTATAGTTTTCATTCCATGCATGTAAGAAATAAGAAACATGAATTGGTGTGGACATTGCACTTTGAAAACCACAAAGCACTTGATATATTCAAATTGTGTTTACATAGAAATTGTTTCACCCATCAGTGAAATGCCGCTGCCTCTGGTTTGGACGGCATCAGTCTTTAAAAAGAAACATTGCTAAGCGAAAAGAACTTTATCTAATATAAAACTTGAAGAGGAATGTAGGCTTGCAGAATGTAATTACTCATTTGGATCTTAGCCCAGACACCAAAGCTATCATTCCTTCTTTAGCAAAAGTAACTTGCTATCTTAAGTGGTTACAGATAATGAAAGACTCGATTCTGCAGCCTTTATGGAAAATAAAAATAGTATTAGTAGTATAATGCTTCCCAAATATTTAGATGTAATTGTATTTAACATTTAAACGGCGCTTTAATCAAGACACCTCCAAGCACTCTATAAAAGTAAAGGTGTGTTTGATTTTCAGGGCAGCACTAATCACCACTTTTTGGTCTCCACATTTCAAAGCCTGAAATATGTTTTTGCAAGGCAAATAATTGACTCTGTTCTGGCCTCTGAATTCATGCAGAACTTTTCAGTGTTTCTGACAGGGAAGTTTTCTGCATGGATCATTGGCAGATGTAGCTACAAGGATGTGGTCACACAGCAGTGACTATGACAGCCAGTGTTGCTTTGAAGGATTGGTTTGCCTTCCAGCCTATTGATTTTGGGTTTTGTAGCAGCATATTTAGCACTGGTGTCAAAGTCATGGATGGGTTTCTGATAAAGCTGCCATGGTATTGTAAAAGCAACAAGAGTGATATTCCAGAATGGGCACATCCATTTTCTGTATGATGTGCAACATCCATGCAATCATTTCTGTCCACAGCAAAATGTAACCTATCAGTTGGTGAGCGTGTTTCAGCAATGGAGATGTTATCTGTTTCCTTCTGTATCCTTGACATTTTCATCAGTTTCCCCAAAGGCTTCTCTGTCTTCTCTTCCCAGATTTTGAGCTATTGCCAGACTGTCATCTGAAGATCTGTGTTATTTTACTTTGTCTTGGGAAAATATCTGTCCTGTAACTGGAGGAGAAGGGAAATATTATACAAATGGTACTAAAATCCATATTTTATGTACTACAGCAGTTTCATAAAACCTATTGGGAAGACAGGAAGAGACACTTTATGGAGAAAAAAGAGTGGAAGATTGCAAGGAATGACACATAAATGAAAAGATCAGGGGTGTGGGTTTGTTGTTTGGCTTTTTTTTTTTTCTTTTTAAAATAAGGAGCCAATATATCCTTAAAACTTTTTCACAGTCTTACCTTACAAGATGTTAGAGTCTGTTACGTGAACTCTATAATAACAATTCCATATATCTGTAACAATAATACCAAAAATAGTTCCGTACAGTTTATGACGTATCAGTTTATTTCTGTGAAACTGTAATACACATTCCAACTGGTCATGTAAGCATTAGAGATTTCATAGCAAATTTTGGTGTTGGGTAAATTTGCCTCATCCCTCTCTCTGCATCAAGATTATAGCATCAGGATTTCCTGAAGAGCAATGCTGATTAAGTCATGTACAATTATATTACTGAGTTTGAGGGCATGAAATAAAATTGGAAAGTCACATAAATTTCTCTGATGAATAAACTTTTCTGTGTGTGCAGACGAGAGAACAAAGATGAGACAAATCTTTTTCTATAAGAGGGGTTGGTTGCTCCCACACTTTCAAGGCAGAAGTTGTAGTTGAGGATAAAGGCAGTAAAGAATTCTGGCAGAAAGAGGTATAGTGACCTCAAAAAAAAAAAAAGTCTTTATAGATAAAAATCCTGACTTCTAGAAATACTCTTCAGTCCATAAGTGTCCCCTCAAAAGGCCAGAAGGTTCAGTAGAAACATCATCTTGGGTGGGAACTGTGAAAGGGAACTTCATTTAATTCTAGGGAAGGTTTTCATTGTGGTACTGAGGAACTGAATGCTTTATTTGCCTCAGTCTTTACTAGTAAGACTGGCCTTTAGAAATCCAAGGAGGTAGAAACCAGGGATAAAGCCTGGAGCAAGAAAGACATGCATTTTGTGGAAGAAGATCAGGTTAGAGAATACTTAAGGATATTGGACATGGGGAAGTCCATGAGCTCTGATGACATGTACCCATGAGTGCTGACCTGATTAATGTCACTCCTAGTCCACTCTCAATACTCTTTGAATGATTGAGGTGATTGGAAATGCCTGAGGATTGGAGGAAAGCAAATGTCACTCCTATCTACAAAAAGGGCAGGAGGGAGTACCCAGGGAACTACAAGCTGCTCAGCCAGTCTCACCTTGATCCCTGGGAAGGTGACGGAGTGGCTAACCCTGGAAAAAATTTCCAGGCACATGAAAGACATCAGGAGTAGTCAGGTACATGAAGGCACATGAAATCATCAGAAATAGTCATCATGAATTCACAAAGGGGAAGTCATGCTTGACCAATGTGATAAACTTCTACAATGAAATGACTGACTTGATAGATGAGGCGACAATGGTAGACATTGTCTGCCTAGATGTTGTCTACCTAGACAGTAAGGCTTTTGATACTGTCTCCCATAAGATTCTCATAGAGAAGCTGATGAAGTATGGGCTGGATGAGCAGAGAGTGATGTGGACTGAATACTAGCTGAACCATTGGGTCCAGTTGTGCTGCCATCCAGAGGCACCTTGACAGACTAGAGAAATGGGCTGATATGAACCTCATGAGGTTCAACAAGGGGGGGAAGTGCAAAGTCCTGCACCTGGGGAGGAACAGCCTCAGACACCAGTATGTGCTGGGAGTCACCCAGCTGGAAGCTTTGCGGCTTTGCAGAAAGGGACCTGGGGATCCTAGTGAACACCAAGCTGACCCTGAGTCAGCAAGGTGCCCTTGCTGCAAAGAAAGCCAACGTTATCCTGGGCTACATTACTAAGTGTTTCCAGCAGGTTGACGGAGGCAATCCTTCCCCTCTACTCAGTACTGGTGAAAACAAACTTGGAGTACTGTGTCCATTTCTGGGCTCCCTAGTGCTATAGACATATAGAGTCACTAGGATGATTAAGGGACTGGAGCATCTCTGCTGTGAGGAAAGGCTGAGAGAGATGTGTCTGTTTAGCCTCAAGAAGGAGGGATTCTCATCAATGTGTATAAATACCTGGGGGGATGGTGCCAAGAGGAAGGAGCCAGGCTCTTTTCAGTGGTGCCCAGTGACAGGACCAGAGGCAATGGGGACAAACTGAGACACAGTCCCTCTGAACATCAGGGAAACACTTTTGACTGTGAGGGTGACTAAACAGTGGCACAGGCTGTGCAGGAATGTTGTGGGGTTTCCATCCTTGGAGATATTAAAAAGTCATCAGGGCATGAACAACTGAATCTAGGTGGCTCTGCTAGAGCAGGGGGTTTGGAAAACATCACCTCCAGAGGTCCCTTCCAACATCAGCCATTCTGGGATTCTGTGATGCACTAATTCTGTGACTCTGAGACTAAGTAACTGCCAGCTTTATGAAACTGAAGATCTTCAAAATAAGATCAGAGATGTAAAAACATCTGGCTTTACAGATGCCCCCCTGGCTGTTAAAAGAACATGTTCTCCTAAGTCTTCCAGGTGGTCCAAAAATTCCCTTTTAAATGTTTCAAATGTTTTATTATCTGATTTAAAATATCCTAAACCAAAAAGCTTCTAATTATACATTGCCCCAGGGAAAATAATTGCAGGTTTCCTGGGTCCTACTGTTGGATTTCACGCTGCCCATCAGAGTCGGGGGTAAGAGATAGGAACAGGCCAGTGTGTGGTGGAGCAGAGAGCAGCAGGCAAGAAAGTATGATAAAGGACTCTGAGAATTTGCTGGTAATTGTGGTCCAGTGCTTGAAAAATTTCTGTCAAGAGGCAGCACCAGACACATGCTATTTTTCAGTAGTCTGTGAGCTTCCCATGATAATGAGAAAAGCTTGCTTTCTTTTTTTTTTTCCTTTGCTCTTTATGCATGTGTTTGTGGCCACATTGCAGAGGTAAGAAGGAGCTATTCATTTCCTTACAAAATGATATTTGAAATCTTCTTTCCCTTTTTAACAAACTCATCCATCTTCACAGCACCTTTGCTACTAGGCAATTTCTACAAATCAAGCTGAACATTCGATCTGTGTTGTTGTTAATGATCTTTCTTGCCAATATTTATAATGTGCCTTGAAAGCTGAGACAGACCATGGGTTAGATATTTAGAATTAATTAATGTGTCACTCCCCAGAACATGCACATGCTGAGGAAAATAGTAGCCATGTTTAATTCTACTGGAGAGGCTGGAGGCACTTGTAAACTTCTAATATATTTAAAAGGTGTCCCTTCCTACCTTTCTTTGGAGATGGAGTTCATTTCTTCATGCTCTCCTCTCCCTTTTAATTGCTGCAATCTCACTTGTCCAACCTGAATTTCACCTCCCTCTTGTCCAGACTCCCATTGTCTCTGACTCTAGCTATCTTAACATTCTTTCTAGCATGCTTATTAGAACTTTTTATAACTGCTATCAGCGATTATACAGTACCAACGGGGCAGACATTTTTGAAAGGTAAGAGAAAGCTCTGGACCCCAAATATAGAGCGGACATAAAGGTGACTCTCATGTCAAAAAATGCACAGGTTATTTCTACACTAGTATATAAATGAGGGCCAAATGGGCTCACTGTGCTAAATGTCATTCAAGAAAGACCAAGGAATGTTCTGCCATTGATAAACTGTGAGTTAACAGTAAGATAATAGAACATATAGATATTAACAGAACAGTAGATAGAGAAAAAGACCCGCAACAAGACAGTTCCAGGCAATGTGATAAGGAAACTGTATTAGCACTATGGAGCCAACGATGATCAGAAAATCAGCCTATCCTTCCTTTTTCTACAACATAACTAAAACTTTACCTTCAGGACTTCAAAAGCCTACAGCCTAATGAACTGAGGTCTTCTCTTTGTCCGTTCAAGTTTGCCCTGGTCACCAAGGTGCCCTGCTTACCTTTTACCTCTGAACCCAACAGGGTCTGCAGTGATTAGGTATAACACAAGAGGTTTTAGTCTACACCCAGAGCATGTAGGCTCAAGCTGAAGCATGGTGGCTTTCATGCAATGATATCCAGGTGATAAATGACCAATGCAGTAGTGATTACATACATATCTTACCTGCCTCCTGTGTTTGTTTTCTGTTTTCATTTTCCAAAGCAAAATATCACACAGCTTGTGCTGAATGTGCCTCAGTGGAGATCAAACAATTCAAATAGAAGAAAGGTGAGGAAATTTTTCCCCTCTTTTCCCCTCTTCAGGAGGCTGAGTCTGTTGGAGCCATCGTTGTTTGGATTTGTTGTACTCTTGAATTGTCTCAAGCTCAGTTCCTGTGATTTTCCTATGAAAGAAGGTAGGAAAGTGTAAAACTTTCATGTTGGAATTGTTTGTTTGTATGTTAAATGTCATGTAAAAGCCGTTAGTCCGAATTAAATTCTTCATTTGGATTGGCTCCTTTCTGCTTTTATACTTTTCTAGTAGATTGGTATCCCCACGTAGTCTTAGAGATTTCCTAAATCTCTTCCTCAGGCCAGGAATACCTCTTCATACATTTCTTCTTCTCTACATCTACCTTACTCCTTTAATTCCTTCATTATCATCTCAAGAGAAAGTTAGTGCATTTTTAAGGTCTAGTTTTCTCTTTCTGGATCAGTGTGGGATAAACCTAATCATAGTTGTTGTTTAGAATAATATGGAGTCATTGATGGAATTATTAGGAAAGGAAGCCACGATAATATGTTTTCAAAGTCTACCCATCTCTGCCCTAGAAAGTCCTTCAGATGGACACGAACTGAATGCACTGGGTAGAAGAGATATTAACAAATCTCAGTAAAAAAAAGTAGATTTAACAGTGCTATGAATTTCCTGAGCCCACTGTTAACTTACCTCCAGCATATTGGTGACATGCCAGCAGTCAGATTAGCAAAATTTCTGTCTGTCTTTATAACATGATATAAAATACTTTACAGAACCAAAGACAGATCTATCCCTGTCTTAGAGAGCTTCCGAATTACATCTTAATTAAAACACTCTGGGACACAAAGGGAAGACAAGGGCACAAGATAAAAATCAGGGGACTATATTCTTGCGCAATTGATTCCCTTTACCCTAAACAGAATTGTACAAGGGATCTTATGTCTCTCAGCAAGGTATCTTTTATGACACTGTAAATACAGCTAGTAAATGCTAGAGTTTTCATTCTACTGGACAGGGAGAAGTGAAGGTCAGTCAGAAAAGGAAAAGGGAGTCTTTGAGGTGTAAAAGGGTCCCTGGCAGAGGGGGACAAAGAACCTCTTTGGGCAGATTCCTGACAGAAAGGCGGCAAACCCAGGTGGAAGCCAGAGTAATGTAATGAAAAGACCAGGGAAGAAATCTGTTTGTGCCAGTGGAAGGACTGAAATCACCTCCACAGAGCTGTGAGTTCTGCATCACCCTCGGAGTCTCTCTGTCGCAGGAAGCAGCTACTTGCGTTGGTTTAACTCCTTCTCTGTTTATCTTCCTTTAGGTTTGGGTACTGGTGCAGAACCTATTACACAAAAAGTACACAGAGCAGAGAGTAGGGTGATAAGCCGTGTGATAAAAGCATGTTTATGTCATTACATTTTGAAAATGTGGTATTGCTTTTATCAAGGGAGAGACAGCCAAACTGAAGGCCTCTTGGACTCAATAGCAAAACACCTGCTTATTTCAGCCTGGAACTAAACACTTAAGACAGATAAGAAACACTTGTGGGGACATGGAAAAGCAGTACCTGGATACTTTTTAGAGACGTGACTGTGTTTAGGTGAATCTAAACTGCCAATAAATATTAAAGCTGTTAGGCTCACTTATTCAGAACTGCAATGCAGGAAGATGAATAGCCGTGTCTTAGTTCAGGATGCCTGAGTGCCAGGAAGAGGTAGAACAAATGACACCCAGAAACAAGCATGAGAAATTATTGATTAAGGTGAAGGGACTGATTTAAAAGGAAGGAAAAGGTGAACCTAGAGTGATGTAAGGCAGGTTGCTTTAGAGTTTCTTCTGCACTGGACAAATTTGATGCTGGGGTCCTGCCTTGCAGGTCACGTCTCTAATATGCGTTGGAATTTAGTTCCAGATTAAGAGCCCATATTTAATCACCCATATGTAGGTATAGTGTTTGGCGTCCTTATCATTGGATAGACATATACACTGCATACAAAATATGCATAAAAATTGTATCCTTGAGTTGGAAGTATGGGGTACTGACATTGTTTGGATTGATCAGCTAGGATTTTCTACCATGAAATCTTAGAGAAATGAAGCAGTACAGTTCTTTAAGAAGGTTATATCATGCAAGGTTATCCTGAACAGCATAATATGCTGGTTTAATGCACAGACTCATAATAATAGCTGGAATATTCTTAGCCGAACCGAATTATGTAGTTAAACCACCAAAAAAGCAATTCAAGCCAGCATGTTTAATTTTGCAACTGAGATGGACTGAGAACCCAACTGGTAGTTGTCAGGGATCTGCCAGTGAGGGATAATTCAGTGTTTTCAGTCGTGTGTCCACATTCATATTATTTGGGAACTAACAGTGGGAAAACCAATGCAAATAAAGCCAGAGGGGGTTTTGTTGAGTTTTATGGAACTAAAAATTCAAGTATGAAATAGGGTTGAATGGGCAACAAGATGTACACACAGGAAACTTTTGGCTTCAATATAAGGATAATTACAAACTGCCAAAGTCTAACATTAGCCTATTTGTATTGGTTGGGCTTTAATATTAGAACTCTAGACTGGAAAAAACAAAAGGCTTGCTTCCTCCTTGTGGTACATGCTACATTGCAAGAAAAGAGAAAAAATACCTAGAGCAACACATAATTAGTTAATATCAGAAAATAGTTCTTCTTTGTTAAAATCATCATCTTCTGTTGAGATCCATATGTGGCTGCCTCCTGGACATTGTTCTTTTAACACTATTAATTGTAGCTGATGGTATAAATTGCCTTTTGCATTTGTATGTCAAATGTGGTAAGTGCTATATAGCAAATGCAATCTCTTTCTGCTCTTCATTTTCAGAGATAATGTTGGGGAAGACTGAGGAGAAGAGGCTCAGAGACATACCAGCCCTGTGTGAGGAAAAGTCTCAAAAATCTCCCCAAGGAAACAAGTGTTATTAATGTTCAAACTTTGTAGTAGTTACAGGGTTTAGTTTAATAATTTATGGAGGGATTTTTTTAATTGGATCAGAATTCTGCCTTAAGTCTTCATTANCCCTTGCCCCCTCCCTCTCTTGTCTAATTCTCCTCATGGAGCTGTAGATGCTGCTGATTTTGTCTTAGAGATAATAAAGCATCAGATGTGCTCACGGACAGCACTCATTTCACATGTATCGAAATAGCAGCATGTGTTGCTGTGTGAGTGATGTTATGCCTGTCATTTACAGCAGTTCAGAAGGGAGCACAAGTTCCCATATTCAGCCCCAGATGGGGCTGCATTTAGTGGCACATGCTCAAGCACTTACAATCCAGTGCTGTAAACCTAGCCCATGGCATAAAGTCTGTTATAGCGCTGTGGTCTGTGTCTCCAAAGTACGTGTTGTTATAGCTCAGGAGTCTGTAAAGGCAGAAGCCAGAAAGTCCTAGTGAGATCATTTTCCATTTTCTTTTTTACAACCTGGGCAAGAAAAACCATCATAATTTATCATGGATCCTGTAAACACAGAGCCTGCTAAGGATCTGTCTGAGAGGTCCTAATTGCAGCCACTCTATCCTGGCCTGCACAGGACATGGGGATCGGGGGGGGATATTGCATAAACATGTGAAGAAAATTGCATAAGTCATTACTTAAGTTCCTCACTGCCTCACAACTTGTGCTGTTATTTATAGATACACAGATTAAGCCCCGAATGGGTTTCATATGGGACTAAACAGGATGTCCTACAAAACCCCCAGTGCACTCCACCACACAAGGGGGACAGGCTGACCCTACTCTTCTCATCCATTTTTCACTTGTGCTTGCCAATGTGTGAATTTGTCCATGCAGACAAACAGACAGACAACAGCAGTGCAGCAAGCAAAGCCTGCAAATGTAGCTTGGGTTTATAAAACCAAAATCTATTGACCACCTTCACTTGCCTTTGCACAGGGCTTTTTGCTCCCTGGATGGAAAAGAAAAGTCAAAAAAATGTGAACAATTTTAGATCAAACTGTAGATTCCCTTTAAGTCATCCCACTATATTAGGAAGTTTGTAACGAAATTTGGAGCAGCAATCAGTGATTTCCAAGACCTAATTGGAATAGCTCTACTGGCAAAAATATGAAGATGAGCACTTACCTTCTAAAAATGAGCTTTCTTCATGATGCCAGCTTAGAAACGAAGAGCTGAAGAATCCTTACTGACTGCTGAAAAATCTGGGCAAGCATAACTGTATCTATATAGTCAGGGCTTTACTATCTTAAAAATTTAGAGCTTAGAATAGTGTAATTCAGCATCTAAAACTCACTCTGTTCTCTTCCATTCATGTTTTTCCTTGCTTTTAAGACTGTTGGTAGTATCCTTGTAGCACTCAAAGACCCCAGGGAGACAATGGTTTCCCTGTGACAATTTCAGTCTAAGACTTCAGCTGAAAATGCCACAATGGAGAAGGGAAACAAACACAGGAATTCCAAGCAGTTTGTTCTCAGATCACACATAAACGGGGATGCTAGAAAACTGAGCTGTGATAATACAGATATTTATCCAACAGGCAACACAACCTGGAAATTAAAAACCTGCTTTCTATGCATTGAAGTACTGATCCAGCAAGTGTTTTCTGCAGAAAGCCTGACACGAAAAACAATTTTAATAAATACTAAAGAGATATGTTTTGAGATTTTCTAAGTGAAACTATAAGCGATCATAAATTTGGTAGAAAGAAAGAAATACAGAGAGTGAAAAAGAGGCAAAGACAGAAATACAAGGAAGGAAGGAAGGAAGGAAGGAAGGATGGATGGACAAGAAGGAGAGAGAAAGAAAGAAACAGAGAAAGAAAGAGTGAGCAAGAGCAAGCAAGTCTGAAGCAAGAAGGAAGATAGAAAGATAAACTCAGATAGACTGTTAAACTAATTTAGCAGCCAAAGAATCCAAAGATACCAACTTTCTGTTATCAAAGTGAGCTGTGCTTCAGGCAATATATCCTCGGCGCATTATTGACCTTTAAAATTACATCCTACTCCCAAATATTGCTCCATGCTGCTGTCTTTTATTATACTTGGCTTTCTTGCAGCAATTGTTTATCAGTCTGCTCTTCTGTGTTTACCTTAAGCCTTTCAGAAGCAATTACATAGAGGATGGACATAACCCAAAATAACAGCTATAGTACAGAACAGAAGAGACGCTAACAAAGTTCAAGATGAGGGAAAAATGGGAAAGGGACTAAAGCTGAAAGAAGGAGAAAGAAAAATAAATAATATAGAATTCCTTCACTTCTCATTTGCTTACAAGCAAGTTAGGATTTGACAGTACTGCAGCATAAAATATAGGAAAGATACAAAAATCACCACCCTTGATCACACCAAATGTAACGTGCAAAATCTGTGAACAAAATAATGCTGAGAAGCCAATTCCACAAGACCAGAAACGATCCTTTAGTGGACTAAGACCCTAGAGTTACCCTAAGTCACAATTTCACTAGGGGAGGCTGTCTAAATGCTGCCTTATTAAGCGCAAAATAGATGGGCACATAGATTGCACAAGGAATCATCCTACTGCAGCCAAGCAGGGTTTCCATATGATTTCAGACACCGCTGAAATATTGGGTATGACTCAGTCTTCCATGTCTGCTGAGTTTTGCCTTGAATATTATGGTAGATACAAACAGAATATAATTTCCTCTTAGATGTGTCTTTCTTCAAAGAGTTTCTTTCTGGGAGTGATCCCAGGACATAACTGTCCAGATTGTGCCCAAACCACAATACAAATAAAAGCTTCATTGCTCCTGTTCCTGTTAACATTAGTCTACAGATTTCTCCTAATCTTCAGTCAGAGAGAGAAAAAGAATTCTGTCTCTATATGAATGGTTCAAGCACTAGACCCGTAAATGATAGCAATGGGGAGAGAGCACTAAGCTGTTTTCCAGGGTCCTGTGCACTGCCTCATGAGGTAGAAAAATGCTGTAAAAGAAAACAAAACAAAATTAAGACAAATTGAAAGGCTGCAAAAAAAAAAAAAAAAGTAAGCCTGTCCTTGAATCTTCCTTGGCTTGATATATGGCAACTTGCTGATTTGTCAAGTCTGATTTTGCTGTTGCCTTGCGCTGGGATGACACATAGACAATACATTTTCAGCAGGCTCACATCAGCCAGTGGAGGGACACTGAACACACAGCAGAAGGATCTTCCTTTATTCCTTGTTGTTAATTTAAAATGAATTTTAGAATTATGAGAATTGTCAGATTGACAGCCGAGCAAGCACTGAACAAAGTCATCCAGACAAAAGGGCAGTTTCTCCATACGTTGTGGCCACCATGTCTCTGACTGGAAAATCAGTTTTCAGTTACAGGAGTTTCTTTTAAGAAACTTGGTTATATCCTTGGTGACAACTGGTGAGCTCCATACAGTTAGACAGATGACAAAACCCAGGCAAAGTTGTAATGGTACTTAAGGGACATCTAAACTCCACATATCTCCTACATATTTTCTACTTTGTGTTATATGCAACTCATCACTTAATGTGCTGGCGTTTCTCTCTCATGTACAGGGAAAACTAGGCACAAGTTATTGAAGAGTTACATGTTGCATGGTTGAATGCAAGAGCCCGTTACAGAGTCATCCCTAGAACTGTGGGGACCTATTTACATGACCTATCTTCTCCATCTTTAAAGCAGGATGAAGTAGCTCATCACTGTCTCACGGAAGTGTTATGCAGATAAACTCATTATAAAGATTACAAGGTGCTTGGAAACCAAAAAGGTATAAGCGTTATTAGAATATTATGATGTCGGAGTTGCATTGAGACCCCTGAGCTCATTTTTGTGTTGATCTAATAGTTATTTGTCAACAGCTAACGATTTTTTACCTTCACCTGCACAGACTGAATTCTAAGTTGTAGTGTAGAGTTCATTTGCCAGAGTATCACAGTCAGATCTGTTCAACTCCTGGGTTACTCCAGCCTTGGGATGCTGTTTTCCAGTATGTGTGTTCAAACGGCACGGATTCAGATGGCACAAATAATCAGACAAGTCACATTTTCTAGTTTTAGGCTGACAGACTTTGAACTGTGATGTTTTCCATGTAATTTTTTCCATCTAATAGAGAGATGTACTTTTTAAGGTGACAAGGCACTTCTTCCTCTACACTGCCCATCACTGCTTATGAATAATCTAGCTTTGGGAGGGGGAATATCTATTTTTTGTGAACATGTAATCGGATTTTTTCATGAATCAGCAGGGAGGCCACTGAATATAATAGAAACTTTTACATAGACTTTAATAGGCTTTGTGACATAGCACTGTGAGATAACATACTGTATTATTACTTCCTCATCTAATAATCCCACACAGAGATGACCTTACAAACATTACATTGCTTTACAAGGATAAAATTAGCTACTTGATCAGTTTAGCCTCCATGCTAAATTATTCTGTTAATTATTCTGCAAATTTTTCTTCTCATGATGACTAGCATCATATACACCATTTCCATTTATTTTCAAATATCTGTGTGGAAGTCTGAAGTATACAAATCCTCTTTATCACAACAGACCACAATGGAAAATATGTATGTATCAATGTTTGTGTTTGAATTTAGCTCATTTTGCTCTGATATCATCATGTATGTATGTGTGATTTAGGACTCGGAGAACTGCATTTTTCCATGGTTTCATTAATCATGTCAGACTTTCAGTTAAATTTAATTGCAAGTGCCAGTTTGAAGAAATTCATTTTGTGGCTATTATCATTAGGCAGAGCTGTTTGTTAGTGGTTTAATACCGCCCTGTAGAGGAAACCCACAGAGCAAAACATGAGAGTGGTAATAGCTATTGCTTTCTCATTTTGAAGCAGCTGATTTTTATGCATTAGGTATATTTTCTCTTAGCTGTCCATGCAAGGGAATTATAAATTTTGGGAAAGTGTATCTGAATAATCCTTCACCCTGCAAAGCATTAAACACAACATTTTACTCTGATACTAACAGTGAACATGCTGGCAATATACTTTAGACCTGTGGACAGCCTTTTGACTTACCCTCTGGCCTAAATGGTTCTCGAGCAGCCAGGTGCACCACAGCTGCTTTGGTTGCAATGCAAGACAGAAGGGAACCTTGCTGTGTTAGGCATCTTCTCCAGAAAACCTTCACACATGGTGCAACCCTTATGCAGGCTAAGCTCATATTTACTCTTTCGTCTGTGTCAAGGGACATTAAATTTAGTTGAAATGAAAATAAGGCCCCTCAGGCCAGACCCCAACTCAAAAAAAGAACAAGAGTCAGGGCAAATATTTCTTTTAAATGTAATTAAAAGACATGTTTAGAAGTGTGCTGAAATTATCGTTTGAATTTTCAAGATGCACGAAAACTTTTCTATGGAAAAGTGCGTGTTGGGTCAAAAGGTCTTTGTATTTTCCCATGAGTCCTTTTTCATGCTACATGAGTTTTAACCTTATAAAGACAATGAGAATTATTATTCTTTTTTCATCACTCAGTCTCTGCTCTTGCACCTTGGACAATGATGTAGATATCAAGTTTACTTGAGGTGTTACTATATCTTGATGTATCATTTAATGAAGGCTGGGAAGTGGAGGGTGATAAATGGACATCAGTCGACATGTTAGTTTTTAATTTTTTGCACTAGTCTCCATGCCAAAATATCCTCCCATTTCTCATCTCAAACCTGGCTTCCTTCCACATCCTTTCCCTCTACAGTTCACCCCAATGGCTTCATCCTGCCTTCAAGCAAGATGGGTTTGCTCACAGTCTCCCTCCAAGGACTGGTCACAGCACCACATCCTTTCCCACTCCCCAGAAGCTTTCTTTACTTTCTTACTCTCATTTTATTGCTTTCTAATAAGGACAGAGAATGGATGCTATCGCTATGCACAATCATCACAATTACAATGTACACAAAGTATTTGTCAGCAAAGAACCACATAAATCAGTTGTAGACTTCACTCGATTTCTTTTGCTCACTCATCTCTTTTGCTAAAGTTTAGCAGAAAATTGTATCGAGTAATCCTATGTCTGTCATGCTTAGAATCATAGAATGGTTTAGGTTGGAAGGGACCTTAAAGATCATCTAGTTCCACACCCCTGCCATGGGCAGGGACACCTCCCACTAGACCATATCCAGCCTGGCCTTAAATACTTCCAGGGATGGGACATCTGCAGCTTCACTGTTCCAGTGTCTCACCACTCTCAGAATAAAGAATTTCTTCCTAATATCTAATCTAAATCTACCTTATTTCAGCTTAAAACTGTTACCCTTGATCCTATCGCTACCAGATATAGGTGCCGGATAGGGCCATTGAAGTCTTCACTGAATCTTTGTGAAATAATAATCTTCCTTCTAGATCTTAAATTGTTTTGTGAGACTAGATTTTTCTTTGGGCCACCAGGCATTTCAGCATTAAAAAATTATTTCAACCCCTTAGGAAATTCCACCCTGATAATTTTGGGCTACTTATTTAATGAAGGCAAGGTTGAATGAGAAGAATTATAAACATGTATTTTCTTATTCTGCTGTGTTTCTTCACTTATAGCCTGGTGGTTTGCTTGAATATTCTCATAGGAGATGAAAGTTTGAATTCCTTCAAACAGAGAACAAAATTGAACCTGGAGAAGTGTTGTAACGATTCAATTTCGGGTTCAGTGGGTTTATTTGTAGGGTTCCTTTTTTGCTCCAATGCTTTGATCTCAAATTCACACTGCAAGCTGTTAGCTCGCTCTCTGGTTTTCTTCTCAAGAAGAACAGCTCCCAGATCTGGACTCACCACACATTTGTGGGTGTTTTGTGTACATGATTGAGGCCCTCAGGCAATGTCAGAAGAAGAATGCTGACGAGTAACTTGGAGATTCATATGGGAATTAAAAGTTAAATAAGTACTGGCAACCATGGTCTTCCACTCCAGCAAAAGTAATACACTTACGAACACAAGCAGAAAATTGGATATTTGGAAAATTTTCAGATAAGAAAGCCTAAATGTCTGTGGATTTTGGGTGTATCAATCTGCCACAGCAGATAAATGGGAGTTTGATTCTAGACCCTAAATCACACAGTCCTCAATTTAATTTGCATCCATGTTTTGTTCTATATGTGTCTGTGTTACGGACTCAAAATTTTTGTGCAAGGCCCAAAGATGCACTGAGAGTGGTAACTGAATCACAAAACTTGTTATTTCTCCATCCTTACCTTACCAAAGAACCATTTTCCACCGGAAGGTATTAACAGACCAGGTTTCAAACTTTGACTGAGACGTCCACTAAAAAAAAAAAATGCAGATGATGATAGAATTTCTCTTTGAAATAGGAACATAACATATGGAGCAAGGGGCAAAAGGGCCTCAAATATTACAACTGGGCTGCAGCCGAAGATAGAAATGAAAGAAAATGTCTTACAGAAAATATGAGAAGTCTGAAGACAGCAATGTCCAATATAAACAGCTTTTTCAAGTACACACAATTCTCATTAACATGCTCTGGGACTTTGTTCCTCCCCTGTGGCAGGTTTGCAGAAGGGGGTTGACAATTTGCTATTGCTTCTAGCAAATAGACTTAATTCCCTGCCTAAAGCCCATTGAAGTCAATGAAAAAAAAAAGACTCTCATTGAGTTTGGCAGACCTTGGCTCAGTCTCTTTGGCATTTAGCTGAGGTAGCTGAAACTTGTACCCCTTGAGCCATCCAGAGGTTTTGTTAACCTGAGCTCTCTCCCTTGCAGTGTGAAGTATAATAGGCCACAGTTGAACACATTAGTGGGAAGGAAGGCCGAAATCTTACTTTTTCATTAATGCTGCTATATAAGACTAGAAATCTGTTAAATACTCTAGAAGGCTTTGAGGTAAAAGTCACAATTTAGTGGGGAATATGTATATGTGAAAGCCAAGAAGCAACTGGAAACACTTTTGGGAGACAAAAAGTAGAAAAAAAAAAAGGCAAAAAACCAAAGGGCAAAGATTTGCTTCTATATTGTTGTAAACATCTGTTGTAGCAAAATAATGTGGATGCAGAGCAAGATGCATTGCAGAAGATCGGCACCTGGCCTGGCAGAGCAGCATGGAAAGCTCTGAAGAACTAGCCATGTGGTTTGCTGTATGTAATGCATGCCAGAGCAAGGTGTTCCAGAACTAGATGCGTATTATAAATAAATTTGCAATTGTATAACCTGAAAAAACAACTGTAAGAGCAAGGACACCCACTTTTGACATGATAGTGCAAACTACTGCATCAGTTGGTTTTACTTTTCTCTCTCCCTCTGGTCCCACTCTTGTCTGAAGTCAAAAGGCAAAGCTTCAAATTTCTCTTCCTCTTTCCTTCTTTTCACCCAGCCTCTACATGATTTGGGTTTGAGATCATGCAAGGTAGGACAGGACACTAAACCTCATTTGCCACTTGGCGAGTGCTCCAGACCAGCTAGAGGAAGGGGAGGGTGCACGGTGTCCCCCTCCATCACCAGCTGTGGTAGAAAGGAAAGCCCTTCCATCCCTGTGTGCTGCATGGAGCCTCATTGAGCCACATGTGCTCTGTGTATCCTTCCCATTCCAGCTCCCCCAGGCAGCTGGGCAGAGGCGTGCATAATTCACAGGGCTGGCAGGGCTTAAGGCTGAGCTGAGCCATCATGGCCCTGAAAGCTGGATAAATGATTAAACTGCCAGCCTGGTGAGAGGGCTGTGATATTCTGTGTTTGCAAGCAGCATTTTCCCCCTGCTGCTGCGGTATTAATAACAGTGCTCAGGAGTACCCACAGGAGAATGCTTTCAAAAAACAGATAAATCAACAGCATTGATCCAGAAATATATTGCGTCTTGCAAAGGACCTGCGGTTTGACCTCTGCCTGCATCCCCATGCACAATTTTTGCTGTACTTAGACCTCTGTGTCAGATATTTCTTACTGAAGAATTCTGTAGGTCATCTTTCCTAACAGAGCTAAACAGCCGCATCTTCAATTTCTTCCAAAGTCTTCTTTCCAGATCATTATGTTAAAGATTGTTTTCCTGTGTGAAACTAAAGGAAGGCCGTTACTACTGCCTACAGAATTTGGTCTACCTTGACAGCAATCTTCCACTGCAGATTCCCTTTTTCATTTTTTTTTTTTTGTTTGTTAGTACTTCAGTACAATCTGAGGAGAAAATAATTCTTTATGAACAACGAAACAGAAGAAAGCAGTGTTAAGTTTGAAAGCCCAATATTCATTCTATCACCTCTATTTAAGCCACATAGCATCGTCTTCACTTATGTAACATGCCATGCACCAAACAGAGGGGCAGGAAGCATAACAGAGCTGGTGTGATGTTTTGCGCAAACCTGACAAACCCTCACTATCAGCTGAACAACTGCAGTAGGTGTTATTTTCACACATCCAGCCAACCTGCAATTTCTACCTTCTATCCTTCTTGCACAGAAAGAGGAATTATAAAGGTGTCTACCCCAGAGCAGAAGATAGTTGGGCTAAGCCTTGCTAAAGAAAAGCATCTCATCACCACATTATGGCTAATTTGCCAGTGAAACTCTAATCAGGTTGTTGAGACAAAGGCTGTCTCTCTAAACACTTTCACTCTTTTGGGATCTAACATACTGTGTCCATGTTACCAGTTTTTCCATAGGCACCATCACTGTAAACATAACCAATTGAGCTAATTCTGTGTCCTATTGGTTTCCTGAATGTCTGTAGCTCTAGACTATGGAAACCAGATAACATATATCCTGCAAGAACCAGCTGGTTCCCTTCCTGGATTGCTTATGGGAGAGTACCCTGACAAATCAGAGGCTTAATATACCTGTTTTTGACAGTTTCATGATCATTTGGGATATGTAGCAGTAAAAAATACGGGAACAAAAGAAGAAAGATTTTATTTATAAAGCTCATAGATGAAAAGACAAAGGATATTGGGTGAGCAATATCATTTCCAAAGGCTTAGAAGGTGGGAAAGTGAATAACAGACTTCAGGACTACGTTATTATGCTTTGTTACTTTATGTAAGTTGGCGGGAATGTGAAATTGTAGGTGTTAGAGACACAGATAAGGAGCCACTGGAACAAAGTGCAAGTCTGAAAAAAAGGTACATCTTCTCTAGCAAGGCATAAAGTCACAGGTATCCAAAGAGAGCACACTTAGCAAGATCTGCATCCAAGATTTGCCCCTGCAATACGTTCAACATAATCCATGCTGTGGTAGGTGGTTAGAATACACCACCAGCCTTTTAAGCTGTTTGTGAGCTAAACACTGTTATTTATGTCTCCAGCTGTGCCAGAATGATTTTTTTTGTGTTTTTTTTTTGTTTTGTTTTGTTTTTTATTGCAGAGGTAAAGATATATAACACCTGCTGTATCCAGTCTAATTTTAAACATGTTGAGCAATGGGTTTTCTATCAGTTTCCTTATGAGGCTATTCTGCAGTCTAAGAGCTCTCACTGTGCTGGAACATCTTTCTTGATACCTACTTTAAGTTCATCCCATCACTTGTCAAAATCTGCACAGACCTTTTCATCATGAGAATGACTGTTCTCAGGATAAATTTTCATGTTCTACTCCCAACCCAGATTAAAGAGTTTTATCTGTGCAACAGGGAATTTCACAGTTATTAAGTCAACATTTTTTAGACTATCTGGTGCTATTTATAGGCCTCATCCCTATTCTCTGGAACTTCTCCTTAAAAGTTTCTTAAATCCTTCTTAGCCTGGTAAAGATTTACAACAAGTTCACATATCTCCTAACCTTATTTTCTTCATGAATTCAGACATGAAAACCCACTGATACAAGGGTAAGTGGGTTGGGGAAATAGTTACAGAAATGTTATTTGGTGGATGTTGTAAATTCTGGTTTAATCTGATTTGGCAATCTACCCTGCAAGGATATCCTTAACAGAAGTTTGCGGTGTGTAAATTGGTGACAAATGGTAGTCAATTAAGAATGCCTGAAAAGGCTCTCTTTATTGACTAACAGCCTGCAGAATTGCACATTCTTCCTTCCTTAGCAGCAAGGCTCTTCAGCATGATAAATTACTTTCAAATCTCCATGGGTTCATAACAGCAAGATACAAGATATCTACTAGAAATCTGCAAATGATGTATTTATTAGACCAAATAAGAAGAGGAATGTTTCAGCTGTCCTACTGGAGCCACAACCACATGCAAGGCTATCTGGCTCAAGTGCTTTCTCTGAGGACTAAGTTAACCCTACGTTGTTTTTTTTTTTTTTAACTGAGCAGAAGAGAAGGTCATGATTGCAGTGATGCTGTGACAATTTAATCGCTGGCACGGCATTGTGCACTAGCATGTTTTGAGGCTGATTGTTTCATTCAGTGGGGAGACAGCTGAATAACTGTCACTCACCTCTTTACCTTCAGTCCTAAATGGTTGTGAAGCAAGGAACGTTAATCCTGCTGAGGGAGACCTGCTCTGCAAGGCTACCAGGAAAGGCATAGCTTCAGAAAACCCTCTTGCCAAAAAAAGAGGGAAGCAGAAAACCAAAAGATTGGTTATTTAAATACCAAAATCAGTAGCAGTGAAGATCACCAACTGTTTTCCCAATAGAATAAAACAGGTAGATGTTTATAGAAGGTAAGGTGTTTCCTTTTCAGTCCCATGCCATCAAGAAGGTCTGCATGAAGAGAGGCGTCTTTGAATCAGAATTCACAAAGCAGACCAGCAGTTTCAATAATAGAAACCAGTCAGTGTTTGTGCTTATTCCCTGCTGAAAAAGCTATCCAGTTGTTGAAAACGAAAAAAATCATCAGTGTTGTAATTGTACACCCTTGTGCCAGGTTCAAGCTCCAATCCATAGATGAAGAAACAACAACGGCACTCAAGGCTCATTGCAAAGTGTCACTGCAAGACCTGCAATGCTGGAAAATGTGATTTGACAGGATTTGTGGCTATCAGATTTGCACTTATATAGCCAGTAGGTTGAGGTACTTCATTCTGATCTGGAACAGGTGTGTGGGGTAGAAATTTGCTTTTTTGTCTTTTCTTCATGCCCACTGTTTAGCTAGAACTAGGACAATTATGAGGAAAGGTCGTGAAGATTAGTGATGGTAAATTATTAGAGTTATAGTATCAAGGGAGAAAACTAGAATGTGGGAGGAATGAGAGAGGTGAAATGACAAAGGAGTATGTTAAAACGAAGATCAGAAACATAACAGCACACAAATCTTGACATTCTATTCTTACCCTTAATTGGCTCTTATTCATTTACTTTTTATTTAATAATATGTAACAGTGGCAAAGCTTTGGGGTGTCAGTTCTTTGTAGACAATGCAAAGTGTATGTGTACTATTGCATTTTTGTTCCCAAACAAAGGAATATTTTCTGATTCTTACTAGAAAGTAACATTCTGCTGCTTTTATACGTTGTGCCACAGCAGTGGTTATTATTAGTTCATTCTTGTTAATCGCAGGATGTCTTCTTTCTCAGTAGGTATTGACCAAATCTAGAAACGATGGGAAACACTTGCCTCCATATAAATGGTAAGTCATTATGCATTATCTAGGCTGGTGGCTTTGCAAAATGTTAAATCCACATTATGTCAAAACAGAGGAGATGGAGTTGTAATCACACTGATGCATGACACACAATTAAGAATGTTTGTAAATTTGCATTTATGAATAAAAATCAGATTTAAATAGATACGCAACAGACTAATGAGGTTTTAAGGACACAGCTAAGGTATGTTCTTACAATATAGATCAATGAAGGATGTGTGTTGAACAAACACATGAGCATGGATAACACATTTCTTAATGAAAAACTCGGAAAAATACTGGCAGGTTTCACACTTTCATCAGCAGCAGCCACGTGGTTTTGAAAGGACTAAATCCTGGCAGCAGGACTCAGTGTTGGATCACCTTGAGGGACAGTAAATATTGCTCTGCTTGGATGAATTATGAAAACGTGCACAGGTTTCTCATAACTCTTCCCGTGCCTGATGCTCTCCAGCATGCAAACCTTAGACATTCCTCACTGTTTACCAAATCAATTTGCTTTGAGATTGTGGGTGAAGGAGGATATTAGAGCACAGCTGACATTTGAATGTGCTGGAAAATGCTCATAGTTTTTTTCTTTGTCTTCCCTTTTTCTAATTTGATGACCCTCTGGTGTTTTTCCTTGCAATATTTCATACAGACAGGTTTGTCTTTATTACAGCCTCAGGCATCTACACACGCAGATGTTCGTAAGTAATGTTTGGAAGTACCAAGTATGTGTACTAAGTTTTTGCCTTAGGCAAATTTGATGAATATTTGAGTTGGGCAAGAACAGGTATTTCAGTGAGCACAGTAATGTAAAATATTTGGAAACTATGAACTACTAAAAGGTGCTGAAGCATCCGGGATGCATGTTTTTCCAATCCATGCCCACAAATGAGTTACTGACAATTTTTCTAGAAAAGAAGAAGGGCTAAACAGACCTTTGCCAGCTTGAAATGTGTTTCAAGGAGATTGGTAAAGCAAAGAAACCTGAGCCAAAAATGGTAATTGCAGGAAAAATAACAAAAACTAGATATCTATGAAAGGTAGCCATTGTCACTGGCTTGCAATTTAACACAGCATTCACTTTTTAGCAGCTCCTGCCCAGGCAGGTACATGTTGATAAATTGGAGGTAAATCCAAGAGGAAAAATTATTAGTAGGAAGAAGGGACTGACTTTTGAGAGAAAATCGGAAGAACTAATTAGGTAGGGCTTGGCTAAAGGACAGCTCCAGAAAAACACATACATCTACCCATGTTTTTAAGTTGAATACTGAGGCAATACCAAAGGCAGGATTGTTTATGCAGGATCACTGCAAAATTGAGTGATCTGAGAGAAAGAATAGGGAAAACAGTTCAGTCACTAGAAAAATCATGTTGAGAGTCAAATGAAGAATCTCACTAATTTTAGTTGAGTATGATCTATACCAGATCCCCTGCTCCAAAAAGTTATATTTGAAACATGTCAGTTCAGTGTTTTTAAATGCCATGTTTTGACTTTTTCACATTTCAGATGATACTTTAAGGTTGCATATAGTTACACTTCATTGTTTACAACAATTAGAAAAAGAAAATGAACAAAAATACCTTGGTATAAATTAAAACAACTATTTTGTTTGACCTGAAGAATGCAAGGGAGGAGGGCTTCTTTATGGTGAGAAAAATCAAATGTTTTTCATTTCCAATCAACCCTGAATAATTCCTGCCAACTCCCCACCCCCACCCCCCACTCCACCCGCAAGCTTGGCAATGAAACAACAAAAAAAATCAATTATTCACAGAGCTCTACTCCTGGGGGAACAATTAAGAATAATTGGAAGAAATTAAGCGAGAGAGAATGTAGGCTTCAATAGTAGGACTAGCTTTTCTCCTGGTGAGAAATACAGGCTTGATTCTGCAAGATGCTGAGCATTGCTGGTGAGATGCTCAGTCTCATTACAGCATCCTTTGGGAGACGGCAGCACTGTTGGGACACTATTGAATGTCCTTAGAGCACAGTTCAAAATGTCATCAGTCATAACTGCTTGGAAATATTCTTCAGCCCATCAGACATTAGGGTTCACTCTCATATCATCCAAAACTGGAGATGACAACCCAAAAGCATCTCACTTTCTGTCTCTATCTTGTACCACTCTCTAGGGTAGCAGCTGGCTTAACACTATCTATATAGGGTTATCATTTCTTTTTTTGCAGGATCTTTGCTGTAACAAGTCAGGCAGAATTTCTGGAGTTCTCTGCTGGGTGTTAGAGAATATCTATATTCGAGGAGCATAAGACTGGGAGGGGTGCAGGGGGACTGTGCGTCAGACTGTAATTAAACCATATACTCTGACCTCCACACATTGTGGTTGTCTGTGTTTTACTCCAGTAATCAACAGAGCAGTCTCTGTTTGTATCAATGATTTTATATTTGTTTTCCACATGTGTGATTTCCTCATAGGCAAAACATATCAGTTAGGTGGCATGGTGTATTGATATTTTGTAGTGCTGTATTTTTTAGTTGGAAAGTTATTTAATATGAAGGTGAGCACTTCAGGAAAGTCTGCTATATTTATCAGTACACTTTTCAACCAAAATAGTAATCTCTTTAAAGAATGAAATTGGGTTTGTTTGACAAGGCCCATATTCCACAGACAGTTTTGATTGGCATTAATTATATTCACAGTCTTTACCAAGTGAATCTCATATAAGCTTTTCCATTATTTTTCGTGGGATTGATAGATGTCAGGTCTCCAGCTTCTTCTGTGCCTTAGAGAATATTATCTCACATATAGTCTTTCCATCTTTTGGAATTTCAGAGGAATGAAAAGATTTCCTAATTTTCACCTCCTCTACCAACTCTGTCAGAGTCTTCCGAAAGTTGTCTAAACTGGCTGATTATGGAAAGGGGTGCTTTTGGTAGGTTTGGGTATTTATACCCTGATTTACTAAAACACTTACAAACAGAGCTGTCATCACTTAAAATACGTCATAACCTCTTGTCATTTTTTCAGGATGGAAGTGTTTCGGGAGCATTTCTTGATATTCTGCAGTATTATTCATAATGGTTACCCCTCTCTCTAGCAAAGGCTTATACAACTGATAAGAATTCTTTGCTCTTAATATATTTAAAATTTTCCAGAACAGTGCCTGCAATGGCTTTTCCCCTCCTGTCATCATCTTCTCTTATCAATTATCTTCATCTCGTAATTTCTTGGTGATAGAAACTGCCATCTATTTTCATTTATTACAGTTTTAAGTTTCAATCATTTTTGTTTCAGTTTGGATTTTTTCAATTTCTGCTTTTCTTTTTCTTATTGAGCTGAGAGCGGTGTTCGTGGTAACCAGTTTCTTATTTGATCTTGACTTGGTGGGGTTTTTGGACTTTGAATCTGTATGCTAAAAGAAAATCTGATTTTTCTATCTCTTTTTTTATTCCCACATTCTTTGGCTCATAATTTTCCTCAGCATTGGGAAATGGACCTTTTGAAACACTAAGTGAAAATATTACTGCTTAGGACTGTTGTCTATTTATTCTGCATATAATCAGGTCATGACCACCAGTGCCTTAGCAACCATCATCACCTAGTCCAGTGATTAATTCATTTGTAGTTACTATATTCAGATCACAAATAGAGTTATCTTGCATTCTGTGTACTACCTTTTCATTGAAAATTAAGGCTGCTCTGGTGGAAGCAGCCTGGAGGATATAAAACTAACAGCAAAGGTGAAGGCATTAAGGAGGAAACTCATCACATAGTTAAATCAGCACTTCACAGAGAAAAATAAAAGTGTGGAAAAACAGAGAGTTCTGAAGCTCTGGAGAGGGTGCTGAGGATGGAGGCCAAGCAACCTAGCAGAAATACAGCAAAAAGAAATCAAATCATCTTCTCAACTGGCCCACACATCAGTTTGGGAAGGTACAGGAAAATACTTTAGCAAGAGAAGCATGGGTAATAAAGACGGTCCGAAAGCATCTGAAAAGCCCTTTCATATGAGCAATCTATTGTGAGGTGAATATGTATTTATTTGGTCTGCCTCTAAGTACTTCCAAAGAGCAAATGTTTAAGAGTCCATTTTAAGACAAAATCCATCTGTTTCTCCAACAGTTTTAAGAAACAGTTTATTTTGTCTAAAATTAACTTGTCTGACACATTGTCATGCTTGGTTACCACAGCAACAGTGGCAACAGCTATGCCACGTGACATTAATTTTATCTGAATTTAACCACCTTACTTTTTACTTGTATATATGTATATGTATGTGTACATAATTCTCAGTTCTGCACTAAATTCTCTCCCAGCTGAAAATACCCTGTTTAGCTGACAAGCTTTAATAATGCCCAAAACAATATTTCTATCCTGAGATTTGTTTTTTGATCGTGACACAGCCGGCAATTTTCTTAGTTTGCTATAAGCCTACTATGTAAGGCTTTTTCCTGCTGAACCTCCAGTTTCATTCAGATGCATAACTCACTCCTGACATCGCCAGAACACTTTGAGCAAGACCATAGGGTTGAGGAGGTGGAAAAGCATTTCTTTGTCACCAAAGCTGTGTAATCAACATTGGTTGAAAATAAGGACATTTTTGTCAGTGTTTTCCCAACACATTCACCTGCTTTCCCCACCAGAAAATTTCAAAATGGAGCCAGTTCTAATGGGGTCCTAATATTACTGATTTATAACAGGAGCTCAAAGGCTTTGTCATTATAATATCACCATTATAACAGTGCAGTGAAACTGCGGATTTCAACAATCTGCCTTAAAAATATGTGTGAGACCTTTTCTTGTCCTCTGTTCCCCCTGTAATTTCACCATCTGCCATCTACATCCACAGCAAAGCAAACACAGGCTGGTTGTCTTCCTGGTAATGTTAGAGGACTGGAGCTTTCAATGCAGGCAGAGCAGGAAAAATAATCTACTATCATTTGTAAAGCCTTGTAAGGGTAAACTTAAAATTTCATTTAATATGACAGAGAAGAAAAGGGTATGTTTGGCTTTGGACTTTCAAAGCTATCAGTCTGTTGGATGGCCTTAGAAAGCCTCAACCTGCAAGAACCTGGAGCTAGAAGGAAAAATGAATAAGAAGAAATTATGCTTGCAGTATCAGAATCAATAATTATTTGAAGGATCCTTTCCTTGCCCAGGAAAAGTGCAAAACAAAGGAAGAGAGGGACTTGGGCAACCTGCTCACCACAGAAGTGAGGAGAACCTGAAAAGCTCCTTATATCTCACATGCCATCCATCACAGCTTGGAAAGTCTTTTAGTTTAGCGCCAGGCGAAGTGGCTGTGAATTTAATACCTTGTGCATAAGTTAGAGTGATGTTAAATAAATGCTTTTATTGCTTGCATAGTCTAATGCAAGTTCCTTCCTAGGTCATATATTGCTTTTGTGACTTGAATCAATTACACCAAGGTCCGTAACCTTAATGGGTGCTACCAAAATGAAAAAAAAAAAAAAAGATACTGATTTGTTTCACTTATTGATCAAATCCCTGTTTGCTACAAAATCCACACAAAGGGCTTATCCTGCTCTCAATTCCTTTGTGCCTTATCAGTGAGGCCCAGGAGGAAGGTCAGCATTAGATACCACCTGGGACATCATCAAAATATGGAACAAGAGTAAAGTTGAATAAATCATGCATTTATAGTGAACAAACACAAGAGGGTGCAATAAGCATGTCCAGAAATCCTTTAGCTGTCATGGAAACATCTTAGGCTCAGAAGCTGCAGCTCTTATGTATATCCGTTGATTTGTATCTGTTATTTAGAGGGCAGCTGCATCAGAGGCACTGCTGAGTTATTCATCAGCATTCCAGGTAGAAGATGAGGCACCATCAATCTGGATTCATGAAGCACATGCCAAGGAGTCTCGTTCTGCAAAGGTGGTGTCTACGTGGGGACCAGAGAGAGCAAACTAGACAGCATGCTAATGAGTAAAAAGAAAATAACCACAGACAAGTTTTTACAGAAGGGATAGATCATGTGTCACTGTCTTCCTTAAGATGAGGGCTGTCCACTTCCAGTCATGCTATCCAGCAAGGATGCTCCCTAGGATGCTCACCTATCACAAAACGGCAGCTTGGGTGCTCTCTGTCACTGAAGCTGACAAAACCCACACTTTTTTGCTCCATGATATTCAGATAGCCCCCTGCTGAAACCAGATTGGACCAAGACCAAGAGTTCAGATGTCTCAGGTCACCCAGCTAGATGGTATTACAGCTAGATCTCCCAAGTGCCTGTCCTCTGCTCTAGAAACAAGGGAGCACTTGCTTTTTATTAACGTCTGCCTCAGCTATGTACCAGCTGTGTTGAGAGCTTTGGAGCCAGATTTTGAAATGCTGTCTGATTTCTCTTGAAATCATCAGGCCTCTAGTACTGTCCTTTGAAATCCCAGTGCAGGTCACAAGACTTTTCCTGTGATGCAAATGGTGGGTCCCTTATGTCAGCGAGATAGTTCTTGTGTGTCCCAAAGGACATCGTGTTGCCGCTGGAGACAGAAACAACATTGAGTCACCACAAATTGTATGGAACTTTTATATAACAGACAAGCCTGAAGTCCAGTGCTGTGGTTAAAGACTGTAGCCAGTGTTGATTTCCTAAAAACACACATTTTGCTTTTATCCATTTGATGAAACGGTGGACCTCAGCTGGCATAAGGGAACACAATCCCACCACTGTTAGCTGAACTCACCTGTCCTGTGCAGCCAGGGATCCAGCCCATTAGCCTCTCCTGCATATGAAATAAGATGGATGTTTAAAAATGCAGTTGTAATTTTCTACTTGAGAACTTTCTGCAGATGGGCACCTGGCTCAGTACTTTTCTATTCTTGACTTAAGCAGTACAAGAACTGCAAATCGATTTTATCAGGATTTAATTAAATTTGTGCTGTGACCTGAAATGCAGTGTAATTCACACACATAAAATCTCTGATTGCAGTGAGGCTGGGCATGGACATAAGGGTTTGTTATGTGGATCTTCTTGCAATCAATAGAGCCCAACACAAATCTTTCTAGTTTATCCAGTATAGTCCTGGGCAAATGCAAATTACCTCTCTAGCTGTGCCCTGTCCTCTTCAGCCTGAGCATATGAGGCAGATTAAATAACATATACAGAAACTCAGATCATCTACATCAGCCTCAGACTGGGATTTCCCAAGGGAATTTCCTCAGTGTCAGGACTAATATCAACAGTGCCGTTCTCCATGGCTGCATCTACTTCCCACGTGTAACACTCAATGAGAAATCAATGGACTATTGGCACATCAACTGATGTGAATCCTCTGGAACCAAGATTTTGATTTTGCAATGCAAGCCATTGACTCCTGGCTGTATTCAACAGTAATTATTTTAATTACCACCACTGTAGCATTAAGAAGGTACTTTAAATGCCAAAATAGAGTGTTTTTTTTTTAATTGAACTGTATATTATGGCTGCACACAGACGTGATAAGCATTCCATACAATGCACCTTCATATAAAAGCAGAAATATCTAAATTCACATTCTCGATTCACTGAAACCATGTTCTTCATGCCTTTTTTTTCACTTGCTTTTCAGAACTCAGTCAACTGCACAAATGTCTGTGCTCTCGTTTGGAGGAAGGTTCATCTCCAGAGGGACAAAGAAGTTTCTAATCACTGTGTTCACCCTGAAGTGCAGAGGATATTTCCAATCACCTGAGCCATTGAAGACACTTGGCAACTTGAAAAGCAGAATTGACACCCTCAGGATAGTTCAATATTCTGTGAAAAGCTAAAGTAGAAAGCCAAGAGCTGGCTCAGTGTTGTGATGTCCCTGAAATGTGTTAAGCACTGATGCTTTAAGTCTAGATATACTGTATTCTCACTGTTAGGCAGTGAAAGCACGAGCATGTTGGACTCAGCTAGCCAAAGGTCACTGAAATTTTCATCAACAGGTGGTATTACTGCACACTTTAGTACCAAAGTGGACACCAGGAGCTCTCCTAACCTTTTTCCCAGTGCTCAGGTACAGTGGCTGGTGCAGGACTCTGGGTACAGACAATTATGGGAAATATGTATCAGCACATCCTTTTTTTTTTTTTTTTTGGTAAAGAGTTTCAGTTCTGATAAAGTTCAACTCCCGTACTATGCTGCAGATTCAAGTAATTATCTGGCTAACCATTAGTGTGGTCACTGTAGATAAATGGGCACCTCCTGGTAGGGAGATAGTTGTCTCAGCCGAAAGCACTTGACATGGCTCACCTTTAGAGATGCCTACTCCTTTCCATCAGCTATAGAGGGAATCTGTATTATATTACTATATGATGTATTGTATATTACTAGTATGAGCCAAAGAAAGAAAAATAAGAATGAAAAACATAACAGATGAGAATTATTCTATCTCTTGAGTTCACAAATCAGTGATTTATTAATATCCAGAAATATTTCAGAAAAAATTAGTACACGCTTAGTCTCATGTGGATCATTATGATTGTTTTCAGTCTAATGCTTACAAAGCATTCGGAGCTTATACAGTATTTAAAAGGAAAAACATAATATTGGAAAGTTGAAAGATATTCTCCAGCAGCGCTTTTACTCTTAGTCCCTGGTAACCAAAGAGAATCTGAGTTGGAAGGATGTCTATAAATCAGAAACTGGAAAGCTGGTTTACATGGTACCTAAAGCCAACATTTTTGAAGTTTAATTCTAAATTATCTGCTTCGATATGGATTTCATTGACCAATTTCAGGCATTTCACTTTTCATTAGCTGAAATCTAGAAAACTCAGTCCCAAGAATGGTTAATCGAGAACAAAAAATTCCACTAAATAATTCACAAGAATTTTATGTACTGAATGAGGAAAAAAAATTGTGCTGGTCTAAGTTTAAAAAATATTTAAAATGTCTTGCCTGAGAAGTCAATAAAAAAACTCAGTGTTTACCCACAAGTATTTAATTTAATAGATTTTCTGATGAAAGCAAAACATCGTATCGTTTTCTACATAAATGCATCCAGAAATTAAAATTATGCTGTGACAAACCCTCTAATTCTGGTGTGGGGGCATTTGTCATCTATTTTCAGATTGTCCCTAAACCTTGGCTGCCATTTAATGCCTTTGTGCTTTAGTGTCTCTTGCTATAAAATGAAAATAATAACATTTCTGACTTACCCATTTGAAAATTCATTTATCAATAGTTTTAAAGGATTTGGGGATCTCCATACAGAAAAGCAAAGTATTATCATGGTTGTTGTGAAATATTCAAACCACATCCTGCACTTTCCTACCTGTTTATACCAAGCACTGTTGTAACTTTCTTGAAATAAAAAGAATTTTTAATGTGTTATCTTACTGTAAATGGCTTTGCATGAGTGGCTGAGCACAGATTCCTGCCATTGCTTGGTTTGACTGGGTCGTGAACACGTGAAGAGTCATCCAGGGCTTATCATCATAGGTCCAAAGCAGAAGACAAAATGCGTGTGAATCCTTAAAGATAGCTGCATATTCATCCATACCCCACCAGTATCCACTTGTGGTTTGCAGAAGCAATTACTGTATTCCATATACATCCTGACAAAAGATATTTTCCTCTTGTTAGGTATTACTGGTGTTACTGGTGTGTGCTGGAGAAAGGCACTCAGGAATTTTGTCAGCTTTTTGTGACAGTTTTGGATCTGAAATCTGCTCAGAGACTCTGCACCAGTCACCTGTGAGACAGATCATTCAGTCCCTCGATTACCAAGGCCAGGTATGCAAGTTCACTTTCAGAGAGTGTCTTCTCTTCATATAGTGCATACTTTGGCCTAGAGTATTTGTTTACTTTAGCAGAAGATGCGCTTATGTTAATGCTGCTCTTCACATTAACTGCGTACTTTGGGTGATGGATTGCCATTACAAGCTGCCGTTTCTCATTTATTTGTTAAACAAGAGCTGAACAGTATTGGCTGTAACAGTTTTAAATTTATGAATGCTCTTGATGGCATTAATCTGTTGAGAAAGTGGTTTGGACAGAGGATATAATGAATGTTAACAAAGCAAACTCTTTCTTGTCTTGTTCCCATGTAATTTTAAGCCGGTGTTTTCTGTGATGATTGCGCTCTAGTTGGTGCTTGTGAGACTGCATCTGGACTGCTATGCCCAGCTTGGGACTCTGCAAGGGCAAGATACTGTCATACCAGAGTGAGACCAGTGGAGGCCACTGGGATGAGGTGAAGTTGGTGGAGAATAGAAAATATAAGGAGAGGCAGAGAGAATGATTAGCTTTAAAAAGAGGAGCGGGGGGGGGNCGCAGGGAGGAGGGGGAAAGCCTGGGTTTAACTTCAGCAAATAGGTGAACAGCTACTTGTTTCCATACACTTCCAGCTTTACCTGTGACAGGAAACCAACCCTTTCTATGCCCCAGTTTCCATAACTACGATTTTCAAGTGAGCCAGTCTCTGTATTGGCATGCCTCTGGGGTCCTCTTCCATCTCACCTTTACTGACCGACCACCACTGGAATATGCAGAAGTAATCAAAGCAGAATGAAGGATACTGCCTTACTGGCGTGGTCACGCTCTCACTATCCTCATTATCTGGTTATTGTGTAGTGTATATGCACCCAGATGTACTCTATGGTGATGGTTTCAGTTCAATCAAAAGATCCCAAACCCAGATTTGTGACCTGATTTCAAGACATTTTTTTCCTCCACATATGTTGTTTTTAACATTATGGTAGGATTAGAATAGAAAGGATTTTTTTGGAAAACAGAGCTTCTGAACAAGACTTTTAAAAGAAGTGGACTGACACTGAGAATTCAGATCAATAAGGAGCTCTATAAAGAACAATGGAAAGGAAAAATAAATTTGTCTCTGTTCTGCTGCAGGTCAAGTGGGTAAGGTATTGATTTTTGTTCTCAGCACAGTATGACCTAAGAGTGAATTGTATTAGGTTACAGAGTTCAAGGGCTTACACCTCACTTTGGATGGCATGCATTTTCCAGCAGGCTATGGAATATGAGTGGGAAAGTGAGTAATGACTACTGAAAAAAGAAAAAAAAATCAGCAATGGAGACATGTCTAGTAAAAAATGCCACTTCTTCAGAGTGTTATTCATCCATCTGAGCAACATCCCCCTCCAGAACTAATCCTGCAATTACATGAATGTTTGCTTAACCAAACACAAAATGCATTTATGCTGAATCCAAAGTCAACGAATGGAGCATAGGATTCCTGGACTTACACATTCAGCAAAGAGAAAGTGAAGCAACTTGGCCAAGCGCAATAATCTTTTGATGGATACATTCAGCAAACAATAGGCTTCTGAATAGTGTTTACCATCAGCCTCAGGGGTACATGCTTTACAGGGCTGAGGCTTCAGGCTGCATCATTAAGATAAAATAAACTCAGCTGTGCCTTCTTACATCCACTGCCTTCCTTAATGTTTAAATACTAAGGGGAGCAGACAAACCGCTAAGAACTGGCTGCCTCTTTGAAGCCCTTCTAATGCCAGGAGGCCCCAAAAGACTGCAAGAGAAAAGACTGCGGGTGGGACAAAAAGAAATTGGTAATTCAACCCATGAGGAGACAGATCACAGAGAAGGAGCTAACACGTGATGGCAGAAATAAACCATTCATTTTTTCATGACAATAGCTATTGTATTTTTAAATATTTTCTATAAAGATAGGCTTCAATTTTTTTTTTGCAATATAAAAGAAATAATCTTTCTTGCTTATATTTTTACTCCTACAAACACCAATTCTGTTACAATTTTGAAACACCAATCCCATTCCTCTCCAAGGTTTGTGGCATGTGGTTTCCATTTTCCAATTAAAATATTAAAAAATCTGCCCCAAATGGATAGATTTGCTTTCCTAAAGTGCCCCTTAAAATGTCACCAGCTGTAAAACAGGTGCAATGTCCTGTTGTATGAAGCAGGAAAAAAAAACTAAAAGGTCATCTAGTCCTTTTGGTTAATGAAAATCTCATGGGAAGATGAAGCAGTCTGTGGATTAAATATATGGACAGCCATCCTCAAAACAAGAGCCAAACCTTTTTTTCTTGGATCGCCTAGCCAGAGTTTCAACATCACATCTCCTTTGTTTCTTTCTAGGTGTAGAGTTTTTGCTTCATTGTGTTCAGGTTAAAGCAGAAAGGTTTCTCTTTTTGTGTCTTTTATCTGCTCTTTAAGGTATCTCCTGAGCAGGTCAGATCTCAAGCTAAGGCAGAAACTGTCTCTTGTGTCTGAGAAAATATCATTTAGGGACTCCACCTTGGACATGGTACACTTGCCCCCTGTTAGTGAGTATATCAGTGCTTTCTGAGACATCTATATACTTTTCCTGGGCTTTTGCTTTTTTTGATATTGTACTAACAGTATCTCTTATCATGGGCAGAGGAATGAATTACGATTTAAGAGGACTCTTTCATCTTGAATGTTTATAATCTGTCACTACTCTTTAATTTAGTTGACCTTCAATGCCCCCACCAAACAGTTGTTACAACCAGCAATTTCTAATCATGCAAGATTATCATATAAAATGGGATATTGAGATTTTATAAGGCACTCACTCTCAGAAATACTTATCATTGGATCCACTCAGAAATAGATTGCACCATTTTTGCAGAGCTGGCTGAAAAGATCAAGAAGATCCTTATGTCTTTGACTTAAGGACAGTCTATATAAAATTCTGATTAACTAGAAATTGGGAACTTCTTTTAATACTATAGGTCAGACACATGGTCCTAATTCCAGCTGTCTTCAGTGAGAATTACCAAGAAGGGAAGAAGAGACTTCCCTTTCATTAGCAGTTCCTGCAACAACTACCTCTGTAAATATAGGAACATGCTACATTGCTTGACCTAAAGCAATATTAGGATGTCAGTTGTCCTGTAAAGAACAACTCAATCTAGTATATATTAGAAACGTTAGACTTAAGTCCTATCCATCGTGTGAAGTTCTGATATAGTTATTATAGCAGTACTCTCCACTTCTTTCTCTCTCTAGCTGCAAGCTATAATCAGTGTAAAGATTTATAGACTTATTTCTTCAATTATATAGAGGGGAAGTTCACAATTGTGAGTTATGAACATGAAATTCCCTGTATACTAATAAGGAAACCAGTCTGGTGGATTTTCCCCATGTGAGAAACAGTAAGAAGACATCTTTCTTTTTCACGCTTATTTATTACTTACTGTCTGAATATATTTGAGATAATGTCTGAAATAATCATGCCTGGTGAGTCTCAAAGACTTTGCAAAAATGTTTAGTTTGGTTATTTGTGAATGAGTGTCCAGCATTCATTCACTACAGAGCTTAGATTACATCGTTTCACTCCCTCCCTAAACTAGCTAAGATAGCTAAATCCAGGAACCTACAACACATTGATTTCTCTTCACTGAACTCCACAAAACTACTTTTAATTTCTTTTTTTAGACCAATGAACAGAAAATGTGACACCTCTGAAAAGTTTGACACAAAGAGGCTGTTAGAAAAGACAGCTAAAATGCTGCTTGTCTATAAGTAGGCCTGTTGGGTAAAAAAGGAGTGTTTTCAGATGGTGTGTACATATGGAAGCCTCACCATTAGTGTGGATGTTTCCCAGAATTGCTCCTGCAGCAGTTAAAGACTATTACGTAAGCTGAAGGAATGATAATTTGGGGTAAGAACATTAAACTCTGTTGATCTAAAAAATGCCAGCTTCCCATCGTCTGTGGCCTGGGCATAGAAAATTATTCTGTATTCAGTCAAAATCTGTTCTGGAGTTTTAAACTCAGTTTAATATACAGATTCAGCCATAAGAGCCTGCTTTTGATTTCTAGCAGGTTAGACTCGAGTGGTCCTCAAATTTTAGTCAAAAAAAAAGCAAGACCTGTCATATTAAAATGCGCAGATGCACTGTCTTTATAGCAGAAAATCCATACTGCAGGTGAGCTTTTATATGCTGTTTTTCATTCCCCACCTGCAAAAATCTGTCGGGTGAGCTTGACCTCAAGTTTAATTGCCAGTCATAGATACAACATGCACATTGCTTTTTATCGCAGTTTAGTTTAAAGTGCTTTAGTATTAAACTGCTGTGGAAAACTGAGACATGCTTCATAAAATGTCGTGAAATACCTTTCATACCCAAGTGCCAGTTACTATCTAATTATCTAAGATGCCAGTCTCTTCCCAAAAGGGTTATGCAAGGAAAAGATAATCATGGAGCTGGAAAAGGTTCTTTAACAAACAAACAACATTTCATTTAAATGCAACTGTTGTTGTTAATGTGGTAGTTTCCTAACTTTTTCTACACTAAGCTACTAGTGATTAGATAATCTTTTTAAGTCATCTGGGTAACTGTGGAGCTGTGTCTCCTGAAATACTTATAGTTTTGTTAACAAGGATTTATTTTTAATTTTTGTGGCACTCGATGATATTTTCCTTGTTAAATTCTTACAACTCAGTGACTTATTCCAGGTCTCCATATAAATCATACTACTGAGTTTTTGTTAAATCCTCGTGGTTTATCAGAAAATTATTCTGATTTTTAGTACAACACTTGCACCACTTCTGTCTTTGCAACATCAGAAAGCTGAAATACTAGCTGATATACAAATCAGTTCATTATCTTAACCTGCCTCACATATTTTCTCAGTGCTAAAGAAGCTCTCATATTTCTCTTCTCAGCCTTTTGTTATCCAAATTAATCTCAAGACAGAGGCTAGCAGCAGTTTCAAGTAGGTAGCTGGGACATCTGAGGAAAACATATGGAGGAAGTAATGAGGTTTGGGAGCTGTACACATTTTATCACATTTAATTTCACCCCTAAGACTGAAGTTTTACAGATTCATCTGGGTCCTATTTTGTGTTCCAGAATTAGGCCGATACGGTCTTTCAGCATGTCCTTCAAATCAACCCCCAACACAAATCCCCCTTTTTTTTTGTTTCTGCAGCTGAAGCTCCACATGAGTAAGATACAGCCTTAAATAGAAGAAAAGCACTTCAAAATTCTAGGAGCCTGTTTTGAGCTGGTTCATCTGTGATATCTCAGTGACAAACTGCTTCCAGAAGTTTAGGGAGTTCTCTGTTGAGTTCTGAACGAGCACCATGTGCTACCAATTTACTGCAATTGTCTCCACTCCTAAGGACTGATACAGCTGGCTGTTTTGATCCAAACAGCGATGATTAAAATCCTGAAGTCAATTAATTTTTTCCATCGATTTCAACAGACCTTGGATTGGGTCTTGATGGTTCCTGAATGAAATGAGAAACATAATGAAAGCAGCTTTCTGCAAAAATATTGGGGTAGGGGGAGGAGGGGAGGGAAAAAAGGAAAAGAGAGGAGGAAAACAACCTCTTATATAGTAGGGTTAAAAGACGAACTTTTGAAACATCCCTGACTTCTCTAAGTTTTTGTCAGACTCCTTTAAGGTATGTGCTTGAATATGTTGCAGCTGAAAAATACCATTGCTTGACCCCGTCAAGACCTCTGCTGAGTTCTTTTCATGTTTGATGGACTGTTCTTCGAAATGTCCTCAATAACAAGTCTAATAGTATTTGGAAATAATTGGGCTCCATGTTACTTCTTACTTATTCCTAAAAGTCAGCTTAGTTTTCTCCTTCCTTCAGTTCTTATCTGTGCTCATTCTTTGCTGTCCTGAATCACAACGGGAACTCTCTTTTTAATACTAGCAGCATATGAAATGCTCCTATTGGTAAGAAACTAGTCTACGAAAGAGTCATTGCAGTAAACATCTGAGAGGCACCTCAAATGTTATCTTGATCATCTTCAGTTCTACCTTGTTTCTTGACTAAGTTCATGATATCATGAGTTTTGTTTTTCATGTAGAAAAATTTCACTTACCATTAGAAAATGTGTGAGAAGCAAGGTCTACAGAAAAATGCTCAACGCAAAGGTGCTTAGCACTGTGGGCAATGCTGAATATTGGCATTCCCAGGACTATTCTCGCTAAAAGTCAAGACAAATGTGGATAAAGTTGTAACTGATGGGAGAACACTAAACATATGTGGAGGCCAATCTCTGTAAGGGCCTTCCACCCACAGTAGTTTGTTCCCCACATACACGCTCTCCATCAGTGGCACCAGCATCCAGCCAGGTTTTCCAAGGCACTGGAGTATCTAAAGCCAATAGATACATGTTCCCCATTATGAAGCTGTTTACTTTGCTTACAACCAGAACCAGCCCTATGAAATAATAGCTCATATCTTAATCCTGATATCTTAAGTGCAAAAACCTTCACAGAGGTGAAGGTTCCCTTGAATGGGATTTGAGCTGACATTATTTCTCCTCACATAGCAATGGAGTACTGTTGTAAATTATCAGTCCCAGCAGTGGAGGACACCAGACTGACAAACCAGTCTTTAATCTGGTTGTTCCTTAAGTTGCTCCAGCAGTGTTTTTGCAACTGTTACAGGGAATTGTTTTCGCTTATCATTTTCAGCAGAAATGACAGGCTGGTCTTTTTCCACATCATTAATATTATTCTTGCCCATGGCAGTATGCACTGTGCAAAATGAAACTTTCATTAGTCTGGAGTTGGAGGACTTATGTTTTCTCACATTTTATCCAACAGAAGTGGGGCTGGGTTTTATCCAAATCCATTCATAATGTCCCATATTCTTTCTCACAATGTGCCTGACTTCATGGACCTATTTCCAACTGCATTTATCACAGCTCTCCATCCCCAGCATGTCCTGCATGACTGCATCTAATATTGACATGGAGATTTCACTGTGAAACGGGAGAATGACACGTGCTCAGAATTGGCCTCACATTCCTATTCTATTTTTTCCACTTTGCATATGTCATGAATAGATGTGTGAGGGTTTTTTGTATTGCAGTTGGATCTACAATGTGTAGGTGAATCGGGGATTCCTCAGGCTTGCTAGAAATGCTGAAAATGAATTCAGCCCTATTAGAATGATGTAAATTCTTCATTCTAAAAATCAAAAACCTAGTTTCCATTTTGAACTATATAAAATTTGTTTAAAGGAAGGAACAAGGTCATTTTGGATTGGAAAATTGGCATAGTTCTTATTTAAGTAAAATTAAAAATTATTTTGAAATTTATATTTTGATTTGATTATTTTATAATGCATGCTTTATTTTAAATAGTAGTAAAGCCCCAAAAAAATGTTATTGATTTTTCATTTATAGGCAAACTATTTGGTAAAACTAAAACTGCTTTGGATAATGTTTCTGTACAGCTAAGGCTGTACTCTTAATTAAAATCAGTTGTCTTCATGACATACTTTTTTACCATTGTGTTCTAATGACCCTGTTGCACTGACTTCTGAGGACTAGTAAGCATGGTATCATCCCTATCCTGGGACATTAATATTTAAACAGAAGGATTTATTGTCTTAGTCTTTTGCTATCAGGGGACTGAAATGGAAAAATTTGGAAATCGTTCAATAAAAATTTTAGATGCTGTAACTTTGATGCTGCTGCACATAACTTTCAGAAGTATGGTCTGCAAAATGGATACCAGAAGCAAGGCATGTTAGGTACACACAGTTCCCTCAGCAGATGGGTAAAGTTAAATCCTCCAGTATGAGGCCCGAAACAAACAACCTGATCAGTTCAGAGAAGCTTAAAATTAAAACAGCTGATGTTCAAGATGAAGATTTCTCAGATCCCTCAGGCAATTGAATGAGGACGACCAGGAGGTATCTCTGTTCACCTGGGGACATTCTGCTCAAGCCTTGAGATGAAAGTGTTTATAGCTACACCAAAAACTGAACAAGCACCGGATAATCAGTTGTTGTCTGAAGTGTAGAGGCCATCAGGCAATGAAACTGGGATGTCCTTTCTCTGGCAGGTTCCCAAGGGGTTGGTGTGTGGACCCACAGCAAATATTTGAGGAGCTGCCTGTAAGATGGACAATCTGGGCTGGAGTGCCAGAAGGAAACAGAGGGAGCTGAGCCCCTGTTAGGATGAACATGGTAATTGGACGTTTTCTGTAAATGATGTGAACACACCTTTCAAAAGAAAGTGAAAATATCTTTATACTTCAAGAAATGCTGGGTTCTGCCCATGTATTGGTCGTGCCCCAAGACCACCTTTGTTTTGATTGCCTCTCCAAAGACTTTTGAGAGGAAATGCCTAATTTTGGGGTGCTTGGTAGCAAGAAGATAATCACTGAGGGGCTAAAATCCTTTAAATGGCCCAGGTTTCTTTTCCCTTCTTCCTTATTCTGTGTTCTTTCTTTCTGTCTATTTCTTTTTCTTCTGGCGCAAGGCTTTCACAATTTATGCAAGCTTAGTGTAAGTCACTACAGAAATTTAGTTCAGGTGACTTATTCTGTGTGGCTGGTTGAGCTTGCCAAGGATTTCTGGGGAGTAGATTCATGTATGTCTGTGTGTGCGTGTGGAAAAGGGAAGGGAGAGTTTTGCATTGCAGTCAGTGCAAGTAGGACCAAGACAGACATCTGATTTACACCAAAAAAAAAACAGCATTAAGGAAATATCTGATCTTCTAAGTGCAAAAATATAGTGAAGGAAATGAAGAAAGTTTCCTTCGTTCAAGGCTTGGGACTGTGGAAGAGACTGGAAACTTCCTGTGCTCTACAGTTGAGCAAATTTCTCATTCGTGTATTTTACAGGAGGGATAAACTGTTGCTTAGTAAGTTATGCTATAGTTTCTCTGAAAAATTGTTCTGAACTGCACAACTTAATAGCACCATGCCAGTCAGTATTTCCCCAAAACTTTACAACATTTCCCTAATAGCTGAGTTTCATCCCCATTTTCTAATGAATAAACTGAGGCCTAAAGCTGTTGGTTGGCTTGTGCTAAAAAATGTGCAAGTTAGCAGCAGAGCAAGGAATAAAACCCCATGAATGCCACAGCCCATGCAATAACCAATAATTAATATTTAAGATGATCAAGGAGGAAAAAAATAACCACTTTATAAATAAAAATAACCCTGATGCACGGACTTTTCTGTGCACTGTAAATATTTATACCAATATGACTGTCTCTCTATCAAAACAGGTTTTATTTAGAAGAAGGAAGAGAACAGGATTAATGTTTATACTCATATTCAGTGAAGTAGGCCTTCACCATCTGTGAAGTTAATGTAACATAACAACATTTTCACATGTCATTTACTTTTAATTTCTTTTCTGTTTTTAAAAATCTAGTCTAATTAAAGAAGGGATTGTGAAGGAGAAGAGCGGGAGTTGAAGAAATCCAAATGCAGAGCTTGAAAGCTCCGTATTGTAATTTAGCATTAGAAGAAGAAGAGTTGAATTTGCATGATGATGCCTTTCATATTTATTCAGTTAGAAAAGTGTTTATTGAATGCTTTAGGCAGAGAATAATGATTACAGAAACACTCAGAGTCTCAGCCACTCAAAATAACCAAATAAAATATACTCTCTCCTTCTTAAATGGAGTAGCTTCAAAAGTCATAGGCGCCCTAATTCTTTTCTCAGATCATAGGCTAGAGATGTCCCAAGAAGCACCAAAATCTTTTTTGCAATCCTTCAAATGTTACTTTTCCAAAAATGCTTTAATACATACCCTTAATTAAATGTATTGAAGTTAGAAATTAATTAATATATGACTGCTAGACCAAAGCCTTCGGTTTCTACAATTTGACAAGGAAAACTCCATCAGAAAAAGAAAATTGGAAACATAAGGGAAAACTAGTCAGAACCACAAAAATGTGGTCTTGCCAACTGTAAGATTCATTAGAAGCAAGTGCAAAAACAAGGAAAGTTTTCATCCTGCTTCAACAGACAGTGGGAGTTGTCAACAGATAATGCCAAGAGGTCAGGATGCTTAATGCATTTTTTGCTTTAGCCTTCACTAAAATAATTATCCTTGGCCAGATACACTAATAAAACTTGCACAGAGCAGAAAGGCCAACCCAGCTAATGCAAGAGGTAACAAAGACCAGAAATTGAAAACAGGTAGACAGTGGTGGGAGATATTAAAAGTTCCCATCTAACTTTATATTGTTTAGTTACCTTCATATAGACAACTGGTTGAAATAACTTCCAAACAGCTGGTGATTTTTCTGTAGAATGGATACCTGAAGACCCAATGGCTGGAAAAGAAAAAAGAAAAAAAAAAGACAACCCAAACCCCATATTGAATATTTTTTTAAAAGAGCTGAGCACAGCACTAAGGAATTATCATCATCCATTTTAACCTCCAATTGCTAAAAAAAAAATTAAAAAAAATAAAGCTAGCACAGAATAAACAATTGGCAGACACCTAAGGAATCAGGATTTTAGGAGCCAACATGAATCTATCCAGAAAAAAAATGTTTCAGAGCAATCTATTTTCCTTTAAAGATCCAATAATAATCCTTAGTGAAAAAGCAGTTGATGTTGTACCTTGATTTTAATGAAGTTTTTTTGTGTTATCTTATATAATATCCTCAGCGGTAAGATGTGAAAGCACTAGCTGGGTGTAGAGAGGGTATAACTGCTCTACGGAGGGTACACAAAGGGCTGAAAAACTGTCTTTTAATTATTAAAGGTTGACTGCCAATTCAGACAGAGCCACATGGCACTGGAACTCTCTTGGGTTTGGTGCTGCTACATATATTCAGTAATCTTGACCAATAAAAAAGTATGATTTTAGGTTTGAAGACCACCTAAAATTTTGTAGCAAAGAGACACTGTCAGCATACTGCAGCAGATGAGTAGAATTCTGAATATTCTTGATTGATAAACGAGGGAATCTTGGTACTATTTATTACAAATAAGTGCAAGTTTCTACATTTAGACAGTGATAATCCTCTTTATAAACGCAGAACAGGGAAAACTGGTTAGACAGCAAATCCACTGAAGAGAGATTTACTGAACTTCAAGTTGACAACCATTAAAGAAAACTCAGTAAAAAACCCCAGATTTCTGGAGGACAAATGTTATGCTGGGCTGTATATACGAGTGACATCTGTAAAACACACGAGATTATCCTTTTCTCCCTTTATTACGCCTAGTCTGGGATACTCTGATCTTGTTTTGAATGCCACACCTCAATAACACTGTGCCTCTTCACTCTGTGTCCAGAGGAAAGCAAAGAGAAAGATCAGTTTTGAAAACACACACCAAAAGGAAAAACAGAAGGAACTGCAGTGATTGAGCCTGAGAAAAGAACAGTGGGTGAGACTGTGGTGAGGATCTGCAGATACATAAGGGGAAACTACAAAGGCAAAATATTGTTTTCAATATACACAGAGATAAGATGAGCTATTAAAAATAATTTCCAGCTAAGCAGATCCTTGAGTGTAAGAGGTAAACTATACTATCACTTAAGATCTCTTTGTATTTTTATTTTCTATTTCTACTTCCTAGAAGAGGGCAGAATGCTGTTGGGGGGGGNTTGGGGATTGCTTGACAGAAAAATTTAGTAATATGCGACATAAAAGGAACACTGCACCACTGTGCTCTTCTTTTAGGAGTCCACATGGCTTCTTTTAAATGTGAGGGAAATTATTTTAGCGACTTCTTTAGACCCAATTATTAGTCGGTTGATTTGGAAATTCTTTCACTTCCCTATTTCTTATGTTCTGGTGGATTTCTCCAGGGCTTGCAATAAATCCATAAATGATAGCAATTTGACACTGGGATGCATTGTTAAAACAGCACGAAACCCAGGGCAGTTATGCAAGTAACAGCTTTCATTCCACAGGCATCATGCGGCATAAATAATGGCCATTTTATTCTCAGCAATATGTAAGCCAGATTGCAGATGCTTTACTTGCAATTTTGAATGCTTACTCCCATGGGCCAAGGCATTTAGAAAACTGGCGCTTTCATGCTAGTACGATATTTCTACCAGGCTCCTCAGGAAATCCGACATCATGTTTTGTGACATATCTTGCAGATAGCATTTTCTTTTCAATTGCTCACCCAAATGTTCACTGCCTGTTATACACAATACAATTTAATATTGCAAGCTGCTTCTATACCCTGCTGTTAAGATGTAATTTGTTCTTTGTGTTTCTTCTGTAAAGGGCTGGTGACGTTCATTTCTAAAGCTCAATTTGGAGAAGAAATTCAGAAGTGAGGTTTAAAATTAGACTAGGAAGTTGATAAACATCAAAGAATAAGAAGCAGCCACTTTATAAAACCAAAGATCAAAACAAATTCTAGAATGTATATGGGCTTGAATAAGCATTCTTGCATTCATAGTGAATGCTCATGAATTGATAAACCAGAGAAATATCTAACTTTAGAAGAGTCTCAATTACAGAAAAAAAAAACAATTTTACAGTGTGTGTAAAAAATTTGAATTATATCACAGATATTGCCTAATGTAATCACCATGGCAAAATGGAAAGAAATGAACATACAGCCACTTCAATTTTAAAAAAATAAACCACACAAAACAAAACTATATGCATCATTTGAAAGCAAATGAGTAAATGAAATTTCAAGAGAAATTGAGATTAAAAAAAATAATTATATCTTATAAGATTACTATGAATCAAGAGGACCAGTTCATTTAGCTGAAACCAAAGAAACCTTAATACAGTTTTCATACTTGGAAATGTTCTGCTACTTTTTGTTTTAGCCACAGCAAAGGGATCTTTTTGGGGAATTCTCTAATCTTTGATCACTAGACATGACATAAGAAAGTAAATGCATGAAACAAAGATTTGCACATCAGGTGACAAAGCTATGTCATTTGATCCCATGTCATTAAGTCCCGCAAAATATACTAAGAGAAGCTGAGCACAATTCATTAATCTGTAATTTACTATTGGTCCAGATTTTTGCTGACACCATAAAAGAAGCTATAGAAGACCATTTGAAGTCTGTGAAGTTTTAAGGAATAATTACTGCAAGATCTGCTTCCCCGTTTTGTACTCATCCCCTTTCTTTACAGAGAGGCTTGCAAGGAAACAAAGCTATGGCTCCAGATTTAGAGGGGCGAATTGTGAGCTCTGGTGCTATTCAACACCTTTCTGTTGAGACACGTGGATGTGTAGGCAAGTTATGTGTGTTTTTTAGGAGGCAGGAGGATGGCTAATGAACTACTGCAGCATACAAATAGCAAACCCCTTGTCTGGTGCATGTTGCACATATCCTGGTGTGGCATAACACTAAGTGAAGCCCAGTTATCTGAAGACAGATAATGATGCTTCTTCTAGGTTACAAAAATATGGGACTGTTATGGGAGAAAGCTTAAACCCAAACGTGAACTTTTCTGAAGACAAACATGAACCTACTAAGCCTGTGCCTTTTCACCCAACATTCTCCCCTCCTTTTCTAGATGATACAGAAAAATTATTTCCTTTCACATTTTCTTTTGTTACTTCAGAAAAAAAAAAAAAACACAAACAAAAAAAAAAAAAACAAAAACAAAACACGCTACTGATCACAGAAAAAAGTCCTTAATGCCAGTGAGGGAGGAGGAAAGGGTCAGGGCATGGTGACTGCACTGCTGCTTATTTTGCCAGCATCCCAATTTTCACAAATATTTCCCATCACATGGCTTTGCACATGGGGGATGACAGGAGCAGGGCTGGCTTTGTTGAGAACAGGCCGTCCAATCTCTTCAGACATTTCCAAGCAACTGGAGCTGTGCTGGAGACCTTCAGGCTCATGATTTCACATGAGGTAGTGCAGGGGTGTCTGCCGCATACCCCAGACAATTAACCTTGCATGGTCGTGGGGCTGCACCACAGGTATACCTTTACACTGCCCCCAGTCTACGTCCCATGGCAGGGTCCAGTCCAGCCTCACAGGTCAGCAGTCAGAGGGAGCTGTGCACTTTTCCCTTCAATTGAATTAAACGTTAAATTTATCATCAACGCAGGGACCTCAGTTTGGCCTGAAGCAGGAACGTGCTCTCAGGTCTCTCATATATCCCTAATAACGTTAAGTGTTTACTAGGTCAAGACTGAGATATGCTCTGCAACTCAGCTGCAGATGTTTTTTTGAGGCAGCAGGAGATTCCAGCACAATTCCTTTTGCCGACTGACATTTAATTAGTTCTAGCTGCAAGAGGAAAGACCAAGAGATCCCCGTTTCACAATAACACACAGCTCACAGGCTCGGGCATAGACCCAGCAGGTAGGATGCACCAACACAAGTTTGCACGCTTTTTTTCAGCTACAGGAGATAAAAATGAACATAACTTTGCACCAGCTTTTAGATTTGAAGTGTTGCCTCTGCAACAAAATCTGGCAAGACGACAGTCTGGGAAATTTTACTGACTTTTTTTTTACAACCTGTTTGTAGCAGTTTGACACCTGCTGCCTTCTTCCGCAGTACTGTATAGGAAGATCAGGCGCTTAACTCAGATTTGTTGAATCTATCAGACAACTGGAGGCCTAATGGGCAGTGCTGACTTTAAGTCTTCTTTGTGGATCTTGCAGAAAATACTTGTCCTCAGAGGCTTTTCCCTTGGGAGAGCTCAGGAGTTCTTGTTACCAGTGCTTGTAGCAAGGAAGACAAGTTTGCAGGTTTCCTTAAACAAAGAAATAATGGTAAGATGCCATTCTGCCCCTTATTTCCTGAGATCCCTTCACCCACTAACCTGAGTACTCAGCTTAATACATTAACATTACAATAGGTCTTGTGGTCACAGCCTGAGACCCACTGTATAGAGACATGGAATAAACACCCTGCTTCCAAGATTTTGTATTCCCAGTTGAAAAGAGACAAAGGTGGTGTTGTTATGACATATGAGTATACTACACACACACAGGAGTCATACATAGCAACCCTAGAAAGAAATAAGGGGTGATATCCAATGATCTCTACCGTTTTTTTCACACAAAAATGTGTGTATGCTCAGAATATTGATCTGAGTATATACAACAGAGGATGGAGGCACGAGAACAACTAAGCACATGATTTTTTTTTTAAGCTATAAGTACAGAACAATCATTTTTCTGAGATCCTGAATGCCCAGCAATCTGGTTTAATTACTTCCTTCCTCCACAACAGGGCAACATGTGGCAGACAGAAGCAACATTGTGCAATTGGAAATAGGCAAGTTGGAAGACAAGAAGAATGAATGGTGGAAAGTGCAGTCTTTCCTATAGCAGCACAAAAGAAGTTTGCAAAACCACGTCACCGCTTTGGTGGTGAAAGTCTCTAGTGTTCATAGCTGTTTCTACAGCTTCTTTAAGAAGTTGGTTTGCTAAATAAGTCAGTGGACAGAACCTGGTGAAAAGTCCCAATCGCACACACAATAACTCAAACTAGTGAGATTAATGCTTAAGTTCTCTTCTTGCCAAAACCTCATGGTATAACTCAGTATTGGAAGTATGCGTGTCCTTCAGAGTACCCAGAGATTCTGAACTTCAGTTGCTTTATTCAGTTTGGGAGGGCAAAGATACAGAAACAAAATTTAAAAAGAAACAGCTGGGATGTTTTAGGGTTTTTCTTCAGTTGTTTAGAAAACATACAACACGTAGCAGGAAATTGTGATTTTGTAACTATTACAAACGACTCACAGGCAGAGGGAAAGCACAGCATTTTGAACTGAGATTGCAACCTGGCCAACAGAACATGTGATGAAACTTCATAAAAAAGCGATTAGCTGGTCAATTTATCAGTAAATAAACTCCTTTTCCACTAAACAGTCCTGGTCAAAATATAAGCTATTTTACAGGAGTCTTTCCCAGAAACAAAAGAAAAAGGAAGCTACAACTGAATAGAAAACAGTGCCCTGGCTATTTCAACCTAACTCTGAGTCTTCTAGTTTCCTTTATAGTGTTTCTCAGTGCTTATTCCACTGAAATCCTAATCTTTCGCACTGTTAAATATAAATGGGGATCTGATAATGGGAGCAACATGGAAAATGCAGATACTCAGAGCTTGAGTATGCTGCATCAATTTGAGAATGGCCAGGACGGTTTCAGTCCCATTTGCAAAGAAAACATCTTTTCCAGAATCCAAATGAGCCAAGGTGACTCACAGTGACCAAGGGTCCCATATCCTTCCTAGCAGACATGACTTTGAGTTTAGAAAGTCTCATCAGAGGTGAAATATTGCCCATTTCTCTAGGGTCCCTAGGAGAAGAAACAAGATGCCAGCACATTTTGTGAGCTGCAAAGTGCATTTTGGATCAGAAGGCAGGTTCTGGGATTCTAGAAAAAGGCCTTTGGTTGGGTAGGACTGCAATTCCAGGCCAGCACTTCACAAATATGAAAGTCAGCATTTTATGTAGCTCCCAGGAAAAACTAATGACAAGCGATCATCCAGCTGTTTTTTTCTGATCACAGGGGTACTATTTGTTGAAAGCTGTTTACTTTCTGACTGTCTTTGCTTGACCACATCCTTAAAAAAGGTACTTTCTAAAGGAGCACTTGCCTCTTGGGAAGTATTACTCAGGTTTTGGATTCTTTCCTGATCTTAATGTTTGGGTTTGTCGTTAAATCCATGTCCATATCACAGAAAAGCTACCTGAAGGAGGGGCTTCTATGAAACACTGATGGTATCCTGAAGTGTCGAAATAGGTTGGTATCCCTTCTGTAAACACAAAAAGACAACACAGAGACAGAATCACTTTTCTAAGCCACTTGTTTAGAAAAGAAAAAAGACTGGTACTTTAAATTTAATACCTCAATATAAGATCTTTGTTATTTCTCAACACTAAGTCATCTAGATCAAGAAAAATAGAAGTAAACTTTACTATCTAGATCAAACTTGAACCTAAATCCCCCAAAAGTCACACCTGTGACATAAATCAATGAGAAAATCTTTTTGGTTATATTAAATATTTCAGAACATGCCAGAGAGTCTGCAATGATGGAATTTCATCAGGAATTTTGAATTTATGGGTCTATTCTCACTGGAGAGGTTTAAAACACACAAACCAACCAACCAAACCAAACAAATAAATAAACAAACAAAAAAGAAGATGAAAGAAATAGAGGAAAGGGAAAGATTGAACTTGCAAAATATAGCTCCATATTTCATATACCCAAGCATTTGTCAATGACATGGTTTTGATTGGGTTCCTCTGACATTCCCTGAGACATATACATGTTTGGATTTCAAAAATAATAATATATAAACCCACAAGATTGAAGAAACTCTTTGTGTCAGAATCCAGTTCTTGGCCATTATTGGCAAATGTCAATATCTTCTTGTAGACACAGAAGAAGTTGCTATGAAATATTAAATTTTCCACAGTCACAGAAATGGGCAAAGATTCTAGAAGTTGATTTGTTTTAATTTATTTGGCTCACCTCTAGTGGGAGCAGTGTAATATTGACAGCATATCCTCCACCCTACTCATGAACACAACTGGTGTTACGTTTGAGCCAAAAGAGAAAATATGAACAGACTCTGCTGTTGCAGCATTTTAGCAAAATTAAAAGTCTTCAAATTACTATGGGAGAAAATGTTGTGGTAGGGATATTAGGAAGTTTCACAAGTAGTACAGCCTGAGCCTGCATGAAGTTGGGCTGGGTTGACTGTCCTCTGTGACCAAGCTGCAAGAAGACATTTTAAGCTGGTAACACTCTGAGCTGTAAAGTTTGCCTCAGGATAGAGGTTTCTCTTTCCTACCAAGGGATCTTAACCTGAGAATGGCAATGGTTTGAGTATCAAAGCTTGGTGAATAAGTCTTGTTGAAGAGCATTTCCTCAGTTCATATCTAAGAGATCTTATCCCATTTAGACTGAACATAGAGGGCAATATGTCCCAAGCAGAAGAAACAACTGCAAAATCCTTAACTGACATTTAGTACAGAGCAGTATATTGGATGGAAATGTCTTTGTGGACACTAGTGGGATGCAAATGCCTAGATTAAGAATAATTGACTAAAAGCAAGCCCTGTCCAACATAACTTGGCAAATCTAAGGACCTGTATGAGGTCCACTGCAGAGTAAAGACTTTCTTTCCTGTTGGCTAATGGGTTGGCCATGGGTTAGTTTTAGGAATATGTGAAGGTATGATTGCCCCATCCCACTCTTAAAATAGTCCAGTTCAGGGTACCACATAGACGATCCTCACTACTTAGCACTGGTGAAACCTCATCTCTGTGTCCAGTTCTGGACTCACCAGCACAGGAGCGATATTGACATACTGGAGAAAATCCAGTGAAGGGCCCTGAAGATGATTAAGGGCTTGGAGCATCTGTCATATGAGGAGATGCTGAGAGAGCTAGGGTTGTTCAGCCTCAAGAAGAGAAGGCCTAAGGGGAGGTGGATCTTATCAATGTGTATAAGTACCTGATGGGGGGAGTCGGACTTTTCTCAGTGGTTCCCACTGAATAGACAATAAGCAATGGGCACAAATTGCAATACAAGAAATTCCATTTAAATACAAGAAAAAAATTTCCTACTCTGACGGTGATCAAACACTGCAACAGGATTGCCCAGAGAGGTTGTGGAGTCTGTATCCATGGACATATTCAAATCTGAACTGGACATGGCTCTGGGCAACCTGCCCTAACTGATGCTGCTTTGAGCAAGAGGATTGGACGAGACAATCTGTAGGGCTTCCTACCAACCTCAACACTTCGGTCATTCTGTGATTTTGTGCCCCACTAATGGTGTAGCTATTGAATGCTCAATTTAAGCTTCTAGGCTAGAAGGGTCCAAGCACCAGAGATCAAAAACGAAGGAAGGGTCAAGCACTGACAGATAACTGGCCCAAGGGGTGGGATGTAGGGGAGCCCTTTCATCTCTTAAGGCTTATGACAAACACGTTAAAACATGAAATGTGAATTTTAGCTCAAGATGCCATCTGCAGGTGTGTGCAACGTAGTCCTAAGCTGTGCCTATGTGTGGAATATAGCAAAAGCAGAAACTTGGATGCAATTCAGTTGGTAGCATGGGAAAGCAAAAAGTAAAATCTTACCTCCTTACCCCTCATAGAGTTTTTAATGATATTTTCCACACCAAGCATAGTCCTTTCTTAGATCAATCCTGTGGCCCATAATATGCACAATAATAATAGGAACCACATACAAACAAATCGTATTCCAGCTTTTTGTAAAGGAGTCCAGTTCCATTGAAATTAGCAAGGATGTAGCTAAAACATTAACACAGTTGTCCTTGTAGCAAGACAGGAGCACATGTAATACCACGATGTGAATGAGAATGGAGTAGGAGAATTTGGGAGCTGACTTTTAACACTAGCAATGAAGCTGCAAGATTTTAATCAACTACACTGTTTTACATGTGCCATGCATGTCATTTGCTTATTTTGGGAACAGCTTATTACTTTGTCTGGTCTACTGTAAATGTTAATGTGTGTAAATGCTAATCAAGATTCTCGCTCTGGTTTCCCACCTCACCTAATTGGATTGCATTAGAGCTTGTTTGAAAGTTTGCATTCAGAATCACAAATGATATTGGCTCCCATCTCCCTTGTCTCAGCATGGTGGCAGCTGTGCTGTGGAGAAAGAGTGAAAACTAACAGTAGCAAGGCCAATATCTCAGTGAAGCCAAATCCCTTTGTTAAGCAAATGAATGTCCTGCAGTGTTACTTAGAAATGGTCACACACCTCAGTCCAGAGTGTCTAGCAAAAGTAAGGAACTCTATTATTTTACAACAACAACAGAGGATTTGCAGTGACTGCAGGATTTAGAGGAATGTTGCACATGCAGTAGTATGTTTATTGAAATGTAGTGTATTAAAAATACTGTGACCAGACTTAGGGAGGGAGGAAGGAAGTATGAGCTTCTTCCTCCTGCTATGAGTTTGGCTTTACTGGTATGGACATCTGAGGAGAAACCCCATTAACTACCATTTGCTTCTCAGTGCAATGTTTGGACTTAATGAAAGTAACTACTCCTGGATCACAAGAAAACAAAAATAAAATATATCATGTAGCTAAAGGCCTCACAGTTTTAGTATGCAAAGACTTCTACCAATGGGCCAGTTCTGCAGATTTGTTAACCTTTTTTTTGATTGTCTAAAGTCAGTATCCCCAGAAACTTTACTTGGATGACGGATTTAATGTTTTCTGGAAAGCAAAGTGACAAGGTCCATTCTAGAAAAGAAGATGCTTCTTTCAACTTCAAGGCTTTTTCAAGCTTTTCAATGCACTGATGTCGTTGGAAAGGAATACCCATGAAAACTACTCAGATATTTGGCCGCTCCCTAATAACTTTTACCTAACAATCACAACACTTTCTAAAAGATATAATATATGATATATATAATATTGCTGGTCAGAAATTCTTTGAGGTAATAAATCTTAATCAAAGGTGAATCATTTGCATCACACCTATGGTGAAAAACTGCCAGTTTCCTAGCTCAGAACAGCCCGAGTTTCTGACAGCTCTTATGGGGGTCTAATTGGGATACCACTTTCTAGGACTGATAGTCTGAAGAGAGACCCTGCTATATGGAAGAGAGCTCGTAACTCCACCTTCCCCGAGGCAGAGGCAGGAGCCCTGTCTCCAGCCCCTCGACACATTCATGTCCCCCAAACCTCTGTTGCCTACGCTTGCATTGTTAGACTCAGTAAGAGCTGGAAACAAGACACTTATAACTGCATGGATTTGGAGTCCTCATTTATTTTTTGTTAAACAACCTTCTCTGTTTTTTTTTTCCTTCCACAGAGAATTTGAAAACACCCATTTCTTCATTTCTAAACAGAAACTCTAAATGATAAGAATGGTTTGTGCTTTCCTGTTTGACAGAAGTGGAAATAGGAGCTCAGATGTATTAAGAAATACAACCTGGAAAGCATTTAAGTGCCGCTAAAATATATGGGACTTAGAAGCCTAAATATCACTTCAGATTTGGCCCTTGTGTATGATAATGACATCTTCACTGTTTTTCCCCAAATACTGAGCTAGCTACCAAGAGGGAAATCTGGCATTTTATGTATGTTAATATTACTCACTGAGGTTCTCTGTGAAACTGTCCAAGCCAAAATGTTTTTGAGTATTTGTAATTTTACTACTGATGGAGCCCAGGAATGACAAAGTACCAGGAGTCCCAAATATGGGGTTCACCCATTTTTGCTTCTAACACTCCAACTTACTGACATACAATCTTCTCTGGATTCATAACTCAGTACAACAACACATTGCTGTTATTTTACAGTTTTGTTTACATCCTGGACTAGTGGCAGGAAAGAAGCCTCAAGAGGACAGCAGCCTCTCCTCACTTCAACTCTTCACAAAAAGGAAGACTGAATGAGTCCTCTTAGTGGGAAATGAACCTCAGGAAGCTCTCCAAAGAGCCAGTTTGAACTCATTCATGTGTTGTGCAGAGGTTCCTAGCATGCCAAGATGATTTGACATTGAATGAAGAAGACTGGGAGTGAATTAATTTGTGGGGGAAAAAAACACCTTTCCATTGTATGTATTAGATTCAAAGAGAAGGGTGAGCATTTGAGAGAGAGAGAAGAAAAGAGGTACTGTAAGGGAGTTGTTTTGCAAGAAGATGAAAGTGTAATAACCCTGATACAATAATTGCCATAGTCTTGTTTATTAGTTATATCTTACAAGTTTAAATTCAGAGACTGCAGAGTAAAATACCCTCTGGCTTTCTTATAAATCAACTCCCCTGTTTATTATAAATACAACCTGACTTGGGACCCAGCAATGACAATGATGAAAGAATTACCTCTGCTCCTCTGAGAAGCTTGGCAGCTTTCTCATTGCTAATGCTTCTTCTTTGCATCTTCTAACAGTTCAGCCCTATTTGCTGCAATCTTCATTGTGGGTGCTGTAATATCAGTGTCTGTAATATCTTTGCAAGCCTGACATTGAGTAATAGCTTTCTAAAAATGCCTTGAAGGCCATTTTAAATGTGGCAAAATGGTCTGTAACAAAATAGATAAACAAAAAAACCTCATGGGATTTATATAAAAAGTTCTTGAAGAAGGAAATTGAATTGCTGTCTATGTTCAGCTGTTGTGTTAAAATACCTTTTTCTTCAACACTTTTCATGGATACAATACTAATACACTTTTTTCCTGGGGACATGTAGCTTTTCTCACAAGAATGTCTGTCACCTAGAGGATAAGACATTATCCAGGTCAAGAAATGCTCCAAAAAAGAGCGTTACGTATGGGAACAGTTTCAGGCACTTTATTATTTTCCCAGGTATTTCAGAGCCTCATGGAAGATCCTTCCATGTGTCAATCATCTTTACAGACCCAGATTCTGATTGAGAGGTGTAATCAAATCTCTGAGAAATGTGGTAAACAACAAAAAATATCAATGAAAAAAACTTTCATGGTTGCAAATACTTCTGTCTACATAAACCTGACTATAGTTTGTATGTGCTAGATTATTCGTGGATTTTTATCCCGCACTTATAAGTGCTTAGGTTCAATAGTGATCTACACAAGATGAAAGAATAGTCTCTCTTTCCTCAGTAGCCAGCTTCCTGGAAATGGAAAGAAACAACTAAGAAATAATTCTTTTGCGATGAAAAAATTATTGTATAGACTATTACCAAATATTTTATCTTTAGGTAACTATCTTTTTCTGTTTCCCCTGGAACAGAAGCAAAGTTGATAAGCTTCATTGAGACACGTTATGTTTTGTTGTGACCATTACACACAATCCTTGCATGCTGTCCAAATGGCTTCTCAGGGTTGAGTGGGGATAGGGACACCACTGAAGTTCTTACCACAGGTAGAGAACAGTATATTATCGACATTTTATGGCAATGGAGCTGAGCATGCAATGAAGAAACAGTGACTTAGGCACACCTCTGTAAGGAAATATGTCCATGATTCTGATATATGCTATAAGCTACTCATTGTAGAAATTGGAATGACATTAGTGGTGGAAACTATGGTGACACTCAGGTGACCATAATAGGTAAAAGCTTTCATGATGTGGAAAATAATGTAAGCAACAGTGAATATCATCCAACACTATATCCTTTTCAGCATCATCCTTGAAGCTGTATGCATTGGAGCTGGTCAGTTACATCCCACTTCTCTGGGGCTTCTATGACTTTTTCTGGTTTTGGTCACCCACGAGCCACCCTGCAGTACACATCAGACATAAAGTCCCACCTGTCAGGAGTACAGTCACTACCCACAGCTCACAGGTATGTGCTCACCACAAAGTATTGTTGTATTCTTGACCTGGGCAATGAAAGAAGACGTGAGTATGCACCACTCTCCCTACCATAGCGAGGAGTGCCTTAGAGATGCTTTTAGAAAAGAAAACAAGTACAGAAAGAAAATCTGGCAAGCTACCTGGCAACTTTCACTCAAGTGAAACCATTATTTCAGTCAGCCACATACTTTCTTTTTTCCAAAGTAGGGACTGCAGGGTGTAGCCTGATATGTCCAGATTTTATTTCATAACCGTTCTGCTTTATATTTCGTTTGGATTAGCTTTACTATTTTTACAGTCTACCAAATGCATTGCAGGGGTATAACAACCATTTTCAATGTCTTCTGTTTATCCTTGAGGCAGTTCCCTTCTGCCTGTTGCTAAAATGCTTTGCGTAATGTGGTTATTCAAAAAATAAATACATCTCTGTGAAATGCATCTAAATGTGATCCTCTCTGAAACGTTACTTAAATTCTATACTACATCCTTTGCCCAGAGGTTTGGGGATTTTTTTTAATCCCTCTCTCTCTCTAGTCTTTCAGTCACAGATGAACTTTCCAGGAATAAAACTTTCAAGAGTCTTATACATGATATGATGAAATTCTGCAACAGAAATGACACAAAACTTTTATCCACTTTCTGGAGAGAGATTATTTCAAGAAATATATTCTGCTCAAAGTACCAGTCATATTACTCTGTTGTGTGTGTTTCTGAATAGTCATGGCTTTCATCACTTTACACTTAAGCAGTTTTATGCTATTTCTCTGTATGCTGCACTACAAGCAGTGAGGACCTGTCAGCCTGAATTACTTTCATTTTCAGAGTCATTATCAGGAAGGGACTAGAAGAAAGTCTTGTTAAGAAATAACATCCTCTGCTTTTCCATGTAACCACCTTTATGATATGTTAGAAAAATAAAATCTTTGAAGACATCTGCTTTGAGAGACATTCTAAAATTAATAAAAAAGGGCAGAGGAAGCAGTTCTTCATAGTGTCCCAGCTGTATCTGCTAAATTTCATGACTGAAAGCTCTGATTCCAAACAAAACCATTAAAAAAATGCAATAAGGTAGAGGCATAGCTCATTCAGTGGAAAGACAGCAGTCCCAAGAAAAAGAAGTTTTCAGTTAGCTGACTGCCCCGTTTCAATTCTCTTCCTACAGCCACTCATTTTACTGTGACCACAACTGCTGTATACTACAGACCAAATACCCTTCTCTGCAACCAGTTTTAGCAAGTCAGGCTTCTGCAGACCCATGTTTCTCACAGTTTGTTGTGTTGACAGAGCTGCAGTGCGCAGGGCAACAGGACCTTGCACTCACCCTCCAGTGAGTCCAGCAAGTGGGCATCACGAGGAGATGGCACTGGGCCAGAAGAAAGGGTCTGCAGCTCAGCACTGTTCTGCAAATACAGTGATGGTCTTGGTTTGGCTAGAAAGAGGGTGACATGCAGCAATAAGAGGATAGATAGCTGTGCTGGAGAAGTGAATGGTGTTTTAGCTGTCATAACTCAGCAGTTCCTCTATTTTTCAACTCTGCATACATGGCAGCTAAAAGTATTTTACAGCAGAGGGTTAGTGAATTCATTTCCAACATATTTTTTAAAAAATAATTAAGCTGGATTGGAGAAAGTATGCAGAGGTATCAGGAGGTGATTCCCAAAGCTATAGCATACATGTGCAGCTCCGGAGGAAGTCGATTTTAGCTGCTAGAGGAGGGCAGACGGTGATAGAAAAGATTGCGTACACTGACAGTTTGCATTTCTTTAGCAAATTTCACTTTCTGGCAACAGTTGCACAAGAAATGTTTTCCACTGTGGGATACTATCTGACAGAAAAGTGTAGTTACTGATGGAGAAAATAGTATGTGTCCAACCAGAAAGGATTTACCCATCTGCTGCCCACTGCTAATAAATATCTTAATATAATGGAGAAGGTCTAAAAATATTTCTAAACTTTCAATTAAACATTCCACTACACAAGGCATTACATGAGATTTTCTTGGGCATCTTCCTCAAACTTTTTTTTTTTTCAAGTGTAGAGAAACACTTATTTTAAAAGAAGTTATTAATTGCCAAAATAGAAATAAAAACCAAAAACTGACTATTGATGACACAGTTAATCTGTAATCAAATTACAAACAACTCTTAATAACCCTTTATGACAAGTAATGAAAAAAAACAACCAAAAAATAATAGAGAAAAAGCCATAAGGTTAATAAGGTCAGCATGAAACTTCACATTGAAATGCTGCTCCAGTGTTTAGAGAAGAGTGAGCTGTGAACACATATTGCTTTTGGCCCACAGAGTTAAACTAATCACAGAACTCAAATGATCCCAGATAATCCAGCACAGATTTTTAATTGAGCTCTGTGCATTGCTGGGACAGGGCTCTGGGAATATAGTAATTTCTGTTTGATTAATAAACACCAAGATAATGGCCAGAAGGGACCAACAGATCAATCAGTCTGACATCTTGCAAAACAAAGCTCATGAGATTTCACCCACTTGTCCTGCACCACTTCCAGAAACACAGGCAGTCTTGATCTGTGGATAGCCAAATATGGAAAATCTTTTGCTTCCTTTGGGAGCCTGTTTCACTGTTAAAAATGTATGTCCTGCTTGCAGTTTGAATACCTCTAGGTCTATTTTTCCAGATATTGTTTCTCATTAATATTTTCCTTCCTAAGTTAAAGGTCTTTTTTGTACTTGGGGTTTTCTCCCCTCTAAGCTAAACAATATTGACAATCAACTTTTCTTTCTCAGTTTGGGGGGTTTTGTTTGTTTTTTTGGTGGTTTTTTTTGTTTGTTTGTTTGTTTGTTTGTTTAATGAGAGGGTCTATCAGTGTATGGCACTTCTCACAGTGCTCAAAAACTTTTTGCAGCTCATTTTTTTATTTCTCCAGAATTGTCCCAGGAGACTCCATAAGGTAGACACCGGCCCAGTAATGCTCCAAATGTATGTATTAGGTAGATGTTGACAAATTTCAGCTTCTTGTTTGAAGGGTTTCTTCATTATCTCAAGACACAATGATGATATTTTCGCATACTCAGTGTTATAATGAGTGTTACACTGCACATTTTACAATCTCTTATCTTTCTCATTTCATGTGGTTAAATGCTATATCACTGGCACTCAAAAGCTTAATAAAATTAAATAAAATACTGCATTATTTCAACTCAACTAGTAATTTAAAGATGTAATGGGTTGCATTTACTCACTTGCATTGCGTTTATGACACTGTACCAGGTAATTATTCTAAAGAAAGTCAGTTCTGATTTAGACCTCTGCCTTCCACCTCAGCTGTTCAACTTGAATTTACTGATCACATCATCTTCCTCAAGGATAAGAGGCTGCTTAACAGAGGCTGTACCTTCTGATTTAGAGTTGACTTCTGACACTGCAATCACAGTTCTCATTGTACGAAGCAAACTGTAGCTCGCAGTCACCCTGACGGTGGAATGAATCATGTTACCTTTTGTGCATACTCACACCAGAGTTTAAATACTCCCTGGCTATGATTGCGATTGATAGCCTAACCATAGGTGTCCCACAGAGGCTCTTTCTTGACCTGTTCTGATCTTCCAGAAATGGTCTCAATTGCCATAAGTAAAGTATTGTTCCCACTATTGCTTTGTCTGGTCTGGATAACAATTATGGGTAACATTTCATACAAATGCATTCTGTCTGTCTGTATTTTGTGAAAATTAGGCAATCGGAATCTGATTCTTTCCCCTCTGCAATTTTCTCATGGGGTTCATCAAATCCCATTGTGTCCTTACTGAAGAAGACACTTCTCTTTTAAGCACTGCAAGTGCATGCCAAAAAGGTGACAGTCAGGGGATGATCAGAAATAACAATACCCACAGACTTGGTAACTGTCTGTAGAGAGGAAAAAAATGAACAGGAGAAGTTCCATAATTTGAGAGAGACAGATTATCTATAGAAAACGATTTTGGAGACATAAAGTCAAGGCGAAGTTATTGAAATGGGAAGCTGGTAATCTCATCCGAGCTCACTGTTTTCTTAGGGTGTTTTTCCTCCCAGCCCCTAGCTTAGACATCCACCTCTAACATGCCAAAATCTAAGATGGTTGCCTTACCTTCCTTAATGTCAACAGGAAGAGGTAAGCAATTTCAAGGTAAGTCATATTAAGACAGGTATCTAGGACAGCTGGTTTTCTTTTAGAAATGCATATCTTCCTCCAGTACTTAGAAAGGGAATCAGGGTATCTAGACTGGACTTACATGCCAAGCTTTTGAGTGAACAGGTTAGGGAAGAGGCATTTCATCTTCTCCATCCCATGTTGTTTCAGATCTCTTGGATATACACTGGCACATTAGGACTGGATTTGGCTTATTGAAGCTCAGTGCCCATAATATCCCCAGGAGCTTGCTATGCATTGTGACTGTCTCCAATACTGTGGCAGGCCCTGTGCATGGTCAGTGCTCTATAGTTTGTAATTGCAGAAAATTGTTGGGTGAAAGAAACCTGTGACTCACATTCTTGCCTAGGTGTTCCACAGATTGTCCTTAGAGAAGACTGAGCACAATCGTGATATGAAGTCCTTCATCTGCAGTTTGTTAATTTGGCAACTGGGCATCCTGTCTGGAAGATTTAGAGAAAAGATTCATGTCCTTTCTTCATATTACCACCCAGTGAATCCATTCTACTTAAATGGCCTACAGGAGTGGCAACCCATCTCATTTCTTATAAAGAAAGTGGCTGATGTTCCTGATCCTTAACTAACTAATCACAGGTTTTCTAAGCGGGTCCTAGTCTTTGCCATGTTTACTACATCCCAAACTGATTGCCCTTAAAGGTTAGATCTTAGTGCCTCAAATTATGCACTCATGATCTCAGATAACAATTTTAAAGCAAACTGAATGTTGCAGAGGGATTAAAATCAACAAACCATCTATAAAATAAAATGGCGGTTGCAATCTGTCAGAAAGACAAAACTCAAAATGTTATCTCATGCATGTCTGATGGTGATATCATGTCCATGTGTTCAACTTATCTAAGGGATTTGCCCTTGACTCTCTATGGTTAGCAGATGCACAGACATCTCTACTTGATGATTCATCTCTTCCTAAAACAGGGAGAATAAATAATTTTCTGGTGCATATCTTTCACTAGTTATAAAGAGAATCTTGATAAACAAGTTACAGCATGCAGATGACTCTTAGTTGACTAGTATTGTGAGATGAACCCTACCTAATATCTGACTGCAAACAATAAGAATAGAAGAGCAACCACACTAGGCAAGACCAAAGGTAGTCTGTTGCCAATAATACCTAAATGCATCTTTCTGTGGAAGACTACAAAAGCAAACAAAGGTGGTATTTCTCTCAAGCAATATTTCTCCCAGCCTCCAAACTTCTCAAGCTAGATATGGCTTCTGTCTGCAAAGTTTATTTAAGGTTAATAAAAATGTAAAAATATATGATAAACTTTCATGGATTTCTACGCCACAAACTTGTCAACTCTTCCCTTGACTCCTTGTAAAATTTTTGTATCCTTGTTCCACATCTTAACTGCATATTCTTCTGTTTCTGTTTTGAAATTGCTTCATTAGAGATGTGCACTCCCTAAACATCCACCTCACATTACTCACGACTTTACTGATCTATATCATATTCTTCCTTAGCTATCCTTGTAGTCAGAAAAGTCCTACCTTATTCAACTGTTCTTCATATGAGAGTTTCTTTTATTCTGTACTACTGCCACCAATTCAAGGAATGTGAAGTCTGTTGTTGCCTTTTTATTCCATATCATTCTCTCATGGGCAAGCTAGCACCCTCAGGTGACCCTCGCTTGAGAGTGTTGCTCCTTCATACCATTAATTCCTTATGCCTGAGGCAACATGGAATGGTCTCATGAATCAGAGAAGGTAGGTGACACAGAAGTACACACAGAAGATTTTTAAGGTTACTTGAGATTTTCTGAACAGGCAAATGCTGCTATGAATATTTATAATAAAGTCTCAGAATTGTTACATGAACACATGAACTGTCTTGTTGATGTACCTACCTATAGAATTACCACATAAATTTTTGGAAAGACTTTTTATGAAAAGTGATGAAGCAAAACAGGTGTTTGTGAAATTATGCTGTTGTAAATTAAATATTCATATAGATGTGATGTTTTTTTGTTTGTTTGTTTGTTTTGAAAAGGCAAAACTCCCAAAGTTTCTCATTAGAATTTTACCATAGAGAAAGTTTGCATTTATGATATGTACACATTAGCCAGAGAGGAAATGTTACTATTTGCATCAGAAAAAACATCTATATAGCATTTGCAAGTTGCATTTTATTACTTTTCCTTAATAAAATCACTCCTATTGTATGGTAATAATGAAGAAAAATCTATCATGTTTTCTTTTTTCAAATTGTGATTGGTTCAAAATGGATTTTTTTATTGGGAAGTTTTATAGAAAGAATTTCAAAAGTCATTGTACACACCTAAATTCACTGCACCCTGAAGTCAGCAGCAGCACCTGCTAGCTCCAGTGAGAACGTGATGTGCTCAATGCAAAGCAGTTTAAATACTGAGCTTTACATATCTACTTCTTTCACATCTCTATACCTTATTTGTCCTCTTGTTATCTCATCCTATGCACCCTAAAACCAGCACCCGTGACTCAAAGAATTACTTGCACTAAGCCACATTCATGCACATGACACTGTATCATGTGTCTGTATTAGAAGAAATTAAGGCTTTTGGCATCAAGCCCTTGACCACAAGAATTCCCTTTATCTGCATCTTGTTACAGGCTGCATCCCATCCAAATGCCATGCTCACAATTTCACAATCCCTTTTAGTAAACACAGTGGAAAATGGTTATTTCGTAGAATTTTGGTATAAATCTGGAGAAAATTTTGCCTTTGGAGGCTTACTGATCATTGAAACTTACAGGACTGCTCCACAAACAAATAAAACAGAAATTTTTTACCCAGAACTGTCCTGTTGAAACCCTCATATTATTTTGCACATTGTTGTTTTTTACCATAAAAATAACTCTTGGGGGTTGTTAATGACAGAAGTGTTTTATAAAGCAGCTGAAATACTTGGAACCAAAGAGGAAGGTGATATAAAACAAAATAGAAATCACATTAGATACTACTTCATAGTTATTTAAAGATTTACAGGTTCATTTAGCACCTACATAGATGAAATTATCCTTCTCCATGGTTTAAATCGCTGGTGGGGCAAAGACAACCCAGGTGACTTTTGTATTTTATGTGTTCAAAGGGTCTTTGTTAAGTATCTCATAAGAGACTAGCTCGTTAATGAGGTCAAACCAATACATTAATCGGTCAAAAGCAGTCTTGTTGTCAAAGCTTTATTCAGAAAATGTAGCCGTAGGTCTGATTCTGTCTTGATATATAAGCATGCTGTTTAGACCATATTTGTTAAGGTAGTTAGGTGTCCTGCAAGGGCAGATTTTTATTCACATTGCACATTGCTTGGGCCAAGGCTGGCTTTTACTGCAAACCTCAACACTGGGCTTCGAGATTCAAATGGATCTTCAAAACCAGGCTTGTTCCAAAGGCAGCTTTTGGATGAGAAAGTGAAGGACAACCTTGAAACTTCACTGGAAGACCACCTCATATAGTAGGTATCTTGTGGCACAGACTTTCAAAGGAACCTGAACCAGGTGGTCAGATTCCTAAAGTCCCCCAGCGTTGTGCAAACATCATTCAGTAGAGGAGACTGGGAAAATGGAATCAAGAAGGATGCCAGGCCGGTTCCCTGACATCCCCCATCTGCTTTTTCACAAACACAGCTTCTATCAGCTCACTTTTTCAAACTTTTTTGTCCCTGCACCCATTTTTTTTTGATCTATACAAAAAAATTGTCTTTAAGGACTGCCACAACTGTCTACTGAGTTCACAAAATCTTGTAAGAGGGAGTAGTTGCAGCTGTCACATTTTTAGATTGTAAGGAAATTGTAAATACCAAACAATGTTTGTGGTTTGCTGGGGTTTTCTCTCTCTTCCGATTATCATTTTACTCTTTGCTGAAGAATGACATGCACGTTATTGCTATAGGAGGAATAGAAATCTATCGCTTACATTGACAAAAAGAAAAAGGAGTGTCTTTCTCTTATGGGATGTTTTTAAAATTCCCATGAATCAAAAGACTAAAATTTAATAAAAAACTCTGCCCAGAGAATACGCTTTGTTTTTCTGCACATGAGAGCTGAAGTTATAGCTTTCTGTTCAGTATCGGACACTGCTGGCAGAGGCAATAATTGTCTGTCAGCGGACATCTGATGGGAGAATGATTCATATTTTCCACAACAGAAAACAAAATAAAAGTGAGGGTGGGTGTAAAATGGAGAATAAACAGAGGTTTCTGTCTGTAAAAGCTCTGTGCTTTTCCTTGAGCAGGATAGAGACATGCTTTCACTCAGAAAGGAGAAGAGCCAAGGACATTCATTGTTCAGGAGGAGGATGATGTTTAGTGTTGGGGTACTTTACATTATGGGCAAACCTACGGTCAGTTTAAAAATTTGCATTAAATCATCCGTGTGGTATCCAGAACAACAAAACAGTTTAGCTGGAATTTAGGATGGTCACAGAAAGAATAATACACTGAACCAGACTGGCCAAGACAGAAGCAACCTCTTCAGCCTCAGAGGTTTCTAAGAGCAGACACTGTCTGACAGGATGTGGTTACACAAAGCTGAGTCCATCCTGAAGCAGCAGGATGGAAAAGTTGAATTTCCAAGGCCCCTTCTAGTCCTATAGCCTGTAGCTTAATGTTTCTTGTGTATAATGTAGGTATGGATTCATTTAAATATGCCAATGAGAAGGTTTGAGCAGTGAGCTGAGAATCACAGGTTTCCAGGCTTGCTACAAGGCTGCTTTCTTTTCCTGTGCAGCATTTTGGGGTGAAAGGATTTAACTGGGTCATTAAACAAGAAGCCCCTGGTATGTGCCATGCACTAGCATGATGGTAAACGTCATCGTTAAAGTTTGAAGAACCATGCACCAAAACTACAGGCCAATTGGAAGCACATTTTCCTTGTCTACCATAAAGGTTATGGGGCGACGTGAGGGAAAGGTGGTTGAACCAAACAGACAGCCAGATCAGAGGGTTGAAAATAACTAATCTAGTCACTCCTAACATTTTATTTTCTCACTGCTTGATGAAAATTTTTATTAATTCTAATATAATATAATTCTACGTTCAGGGTCACATTTAAAATCCCCAAAGAGCTAGTTTCATCTGCAACACACATTCATTCTGTCAGTGTCAATCTCTTTTCCAATTATTACCCTCTAAATCCTTATGCAAACAAAATCAGTGCATGCAGGCTGTGGGACTTTTTGGTAACAGTGAACAGAACGAAGTCTTGATGAAAAGGTCAGTCCAAATCCATACATGACATCTTTCGCTCTCTGTTCTGAGGCTGCTGTGAAGGGATTCAAAGTAAGACAAACTCAAGTGTGAAGTCTGACCCTTTCCTTGGGTGATATGGGATGACAGGTAAGGAAAGGGGAAGAAATTAAAACCATAGCTATTTTTACGGTAATTTTGTAAAAAATTATTTGCAAACAGAAAAGCTGCATTTTTTTTAAAGGATGAACCTCAGCAGTTTAACAGAAATATTTTTTACATCTTCTGTCTAGTTATAGGAAGGTTTTTTTTAATAGTGATACTGCTGATATCCAGGCACACTTCCTGGGAACCTGAGAGCTTTTAGTAGGGATATTTGGAAAGGAAAACTCAAAGATTAAATAGATTAAAAATTCCTGAAAAACAGAAAGACCACTTGCTCTGAGAAAGTATCATTGACAATTTTACTTTGAAGGCAACAAATATCTTCTCCCATGGAAGAATTGTTCTTGCTTTCAGGATTCTCTTGTGTCTTCCTTATTATAACTTATAGGGTTATCTTGAAAGACAAGGTAGAGATAATAGACTATATATTACCCTGCTTCACCAGAATAAGGCAGTAAAAATTATGTGGATGATCTATGCTGTTTTCAACAGGATGTCTATATGAGAGTTGTTACACTCTTTGCTACTTTGTGCAGAGAAGAGAGTTAAGGCGGGAAGTCAAGCAATGGATTTCAATCACAGGTATCACAACTCTCAGAGAACCTTGCTTCTTGAAGCCAATGCTTGGACTTCATAAGTTGACCAGACTGAGTCTGGTGCCTCAGGGAAAAGAATGGAAATATTAGATGATTAAAAAGCAGAATCTGGCAAACAAAGAGATGCCAAATGTACAGAGAAGCAGGTGAAACTCTATAGTAGGAAAGCAGTGGCACATGGAAGACCCAGGTCCACCTTATAGTGCTATGTTTCAAAGAGGCTGCTCTGAGTCAGTGCATCTTGCTTTGGGTCACAGCTGCCAAAGGAGGTGGCTTTTATAGGTTCCAAAACCTGCTGGAGCTGCTCAGAAAACAGATCCTATAAACCAGGGTGAGACATCTTAACATGTTGTGAGAGCCAGAAAATCACTGGGTTTGGGCCTGTTAGGATAGCAGTGGCAGGGCTCAGTCACCAGTGAGTGTGCATATCAGAGACACTGAGGATTTGGGACAGCTCATCCTGGAAGTGCTGATGTAAGGGAATCATTAAACTCAGTAAAATATAATGAAAGGTAAGATCTTTTCTGGCTCAGTACTCAGTATTATCTTTCGATGGATTTGTTTCTGCGGGAAATTTCATGTGTGGATATATATAGTACAGTCCCCATCATAATATAGCCCCCATCACTTTTCTTCCTTCACTGTGGGTCCGTTTGCTTGCAGATCTCATTTTATTATTAATTGATATCACATGATGTGCTCATCTGCACAACAGAGAAAGACACAGTTGCTGCTTAATGGAGCATACAATTGAAGACAGACAAAATGATAGGTTTGAAGGCCTGCAGCTGAGGATCCACACCCAGTGATAAGAATTCTGATTATTCTGGCAATTTTTTCTTTCAATATGGGCGTTGTTTGCTGGACACTGTTAAAATGTTTCACAGAGACAGCTGAACATAACTAGCTGGATGTTTTTGATGAGATTTATCTCCCTTCACTTTAGCTATCTCTTTTGCATTGAAACCTGAAGAGTGGTGGACCTGAGCACCACTATCCCAGCTGCAGCACGGTCTTATGCAAGATGGGAAAAAGCGGACTTCAAGGCAAGTTCTAAGGAAAAATGTAAGATCAACGCATTAAGTTTTGTGAAAATTATTGAGTGAAGAGCAGACATCTGAACCACTCTTGAAAAGCCAACAAGTTTTGGAACACAGTCTTTTTATCTGAGAAGTAAGAAAGAGATTTATGGATATACATTTGTATTGAGATATGTGTAGATATATTGAGAAGACCTTTTGCCATCAGATGGCTTTACAAAAAAGATGCTCACAATAAAAACACAAACTCCGGTGGGATTGTGAAATCCATTAAAACTATCCTTGGTACTCAAACAACCCTGGTCAATTCAAATCACAAGGCTCCCCTACTGGAGAATTGCATAATTGTGAGGATTTGCAGGCTCTTGATCGTAGCTTACAGAGTGAGGATCTGTATGAAAATTTTCATGGACTTTGCTCGTGTTTTCCAAGAGTTGTAGTTAAATAAAGGTATTTGATCTCAAAATTTCTACTTGGCATGGTTTACTAACAGTAAACTATAGTACTGCAAGGCATGAAGTGAATATTGCAGATCCAAAAAAAAGGGAAAAATAAGGGGTAATTATACGTATGTGATTGCTTTTACAGACTGTTAAGGAGTGTAATATTTAAACAAATCTGTGTTTTTTTCTGACCTTTAAGCAGACCTGCACAGAAATAAAGCGGTGTTAATGATTAAAAAAATAGTGTAATAGAAAAAAAATAAGATGGAACCCAATGAAAAATGTCAATAAATTTAAGGTTAAAAAGTACAGCAATTCAGAAGAATGGTTTGGGGTTTTTATCTCATTTGGGAAGTGGAGGTTGTTTATTTGCAAAACAGCATTATGTTTTCCAGCTCCATTTAAAACCAGAAATAACTAAATGGAGATTCAGAAAAGTTATTATAAACAGACTTACACCATGTAGTAGTCAAATTTCAACAAAGCTTTCAGCATTGGCATTTTTTTCTAGCTACACTTATACTGCTTTTCATGAGCTAACCTGATGTGGATCAGAAAGCGAGATTTGCATGCTGTATGGACTGCAATGTTTTGAAAGTCCATGCTCAGCCATGTACACTAAGTTAAAATGCCCTCAGACCTCCAGGTTGCCTAGGCACCATCCAAGGGAAGATAAAATGCAGCTGGGCTGTGAAACATGGTGATCTGTGGGACAGTGTTGTACCCACCCATAAAGGATGCAGTAGTATTAAGGGGATTTGGTCTGAGACCTGATCATTTGTCTAACACTAGGCAACACCCCTTACACTAGGTCTCTTATAGAGACCATCTTGGGCAACTTCCTAGGTAGTGGATATGTCAATGGCTATGAATACCCAACTTGCAGTGAAATAGCCCAAAACACATCTCATAAATTGAAATAAAAGACAAATAACCCATAGCTTATTGTTGACAGAGCTGTTCCAAATCCTCCTGAAGGTCATATGGGGACTGACCACACTGAACACAGAATTGTTGTGGTGAATGGAGTTAAGTCCAGTCACAAGTGGTGTTCCCGAGGGCTCAGTATTGGGCTGCTTCTGTTTAATATCTTTACCGATTACCTGGATGAGGGGATCGACTGCACCCTCAGTCAGTTTGCAGACAACACCAAGCTGGGTGGTGTGTTGATCTGCTGGAGGGTAGGATGGTTCTACAGAGGGAACTGGACAGCCTGGATCGATAAGCCAAGGCCAATTGTATGAGATTCAACAAGGCCAAGTGCTGGGTCCTGCATTTGGGTCACAAAAACCCCATGCAGCTCTACAGGCTTGGGGAAGAGTGGGCTAGAAAGATGCCTGGCAGAAAAGGAGCTGGCGGTGTTGGTTGACAGCCAGCTGAATATGAACTAGCACTGTACCCAGGTGCCCAAGAAGGCCAACAGCACCCTGGCCTGTATCAAGAATACTGTGGCCAGCAGGACAGGTGAAATGATTGTCCCCTTGTACTCAGCACTGGTGAGGACACACCTCAAATACTGTCTTCAGTTTTGGGCCCCTCACCTCAAAAAAACATTCAGGTGCTGGAACGTGTCCAAAGAATGGCAACAAAGTTGGTGATGGATCTAGAACACATGTCTCATGAGGAGTGGCTGGGGCAACTGGGGTCGTTTAGCCTGGAGAAAAGGAGTCTCAGGGGAGACATTATCACACTCTACAACTACCTGAAAGTAGGGTGTAATGAGGTGGGGGTCAGTCTCTTCACCTAAGTAACAAGTGACAGGACAAGAGGAAATGAGCTCAAGTTGTGCTACGGGAGATGTAGACTGGATATTAGGAAAAAAATTTTCACCAAAAGGGTCATCAAGCATCGGAACAGGGTGCCCAGGGAAGTGTTTGAGTAACCACCCCTGGAGGTATTTAAAAGATGTGTAGACGCAGCACTTAGGGACATGGTTTCATGGTGGTTATGGCAGTGTTAGGTTTATGATTGAACTTGATGATCTTAAAGGTCCTTTCCAACCTAGACGATTCTAAGATTCTATGACTAAGTCAGTGCTTTCCATTTTGGCATGTTTTTATTTGTTTGCTTTTAAATCATATCACCACAGCCAGAACTATTAGGAGGTGAGGGCCTAGCTCACTTGCTGTTCAAATCCTGCAGCTCGTTCTCACTGTCTGAAGATATACCATTGCAGCTCTTTCCACAGCAGTCTTGGACACTCACCATGAACTGAAATGTGGCTGAACACACTCTTATGACCTGATTAACTGTATTTTCCCCTAGAGGTCTATTCTGAAGCTCCTGGCAATGAGGAAAGCACCGCGAATTCTTGTTATCAGTTTTTTAATGGAGTGCTGACTCCACTCCCCAGTGATCCTGAAAGGAGCAAAGGGCAGAAGTCATCAGTTTCCCTGCTGAGCTCAGCTCATGAGGCATCTAAAAAGCAAGTTCCAAAGTGCTTATCACATCTCTTACTGAAGATTTATTAACTGCAGAAATGTAATCCCATTCAAGAATTCTGACTTGGCTCTTCCATTACAAATATTTGCGAGCCGTACTGGTGGATGGGGGTAACTGTTGACCTAGAAAGGACTGCAACCATGAGCATCAGGGGAAAGATATCAGTTAAACTTTCTACAAATATTGTATGGAAAATCTCTTGACCTGCATTTACGTAACGGCTTTAACCGTGATTATCACTGAGCTCAGATCACTCTTGCATGAACTGAAGGACAGAATTTCATGAGTGGTGGCTGCAATAGATGCACAGCCTTTATCCCTGGACACAGACATGGATGTGAACTGCTCACAAAATAATCATTCACTTCACTGGTGGTCCTTAAATGCTAAAATGTCCACACAGGATTCTGCTTCCTGCAAGAACAACATAGGTTACTGGCTGCTCAGGGAAGAAAAAGTAAACAGCTTAAGGTCCTTTTTCCCATCTTTAACATCTATTGCTTTTCTTTCCTTGCATTGCAAAGAGAAATATTAAATGACAGGATGAAGTTTCTGAAATGTAAGTGTTTTCATCAACACCGGAGAGGGCAGAGCCAGGCAGGGACAAGGTTACTGTGGGATGTTAATTAGCTGCCCACTTGACCCGGTCTGCAACCCAGAATGAGTTTGTGCATTTAATTTATTTCACACATGACTTGCTCTTACAATCCGTTTCCCACAATGCCAACCAGAGTATACAGTAACCTTGGGCTCTGCTTCTGATATTAACAGCTCTGCAGTGTGCTAAAGTCAGTACAAGAAATATGTGTGCGTGCGCACGTGCACGACAGGTGGGATGGGGAGCATCCTTTGTTTTAGCAAAACAGCTCATGTTTCTGAGGCAAATTATGTCTGGTCGATGGATCAACAGGAAGGGACTTGACTCCTTCTGGGTCTATCCATTTACAAATGAGGTATAACCACCATTCCCCCTGTTACCTTTAATCAATGCCTGCAAAACTAGAGTCAGTACCACATTCAGCTTAAAAGCTGTTGCACTGAGCATTTCCTTTAAATATCTGGGAGACATGGGGAGCAACACTTAATAAAGACCTTCTTGTACAAATGGCTTGTGCTGCTGGATGGGGAGAAAAGCAGCTGAGAGTAAATTGGGGCCACACAGCAGCCAAGCAAACAGTAGTGCTTCGTGTGGTGCAGGAGTAGGCATTTTTTCTCCCGGGATGAGGAGTGGAGATGAGTTTCTTCTGATCTTTGCAGAAAAACCCAGAACTCTCAAATCTTAATGATACTGCCAAAACTTTGTCACTGATGGGCATTAAAATACTTTTCCTGAACTGCAACACATGTGCATCAAGTCGAACCATCATCCAGGAGAGATAACATAGCACATTGCAAGTCTCCTGCCACTTTTCTACCCTGGTTCTCTTCCAAAGAGAAGTGTGCAGTGAGCAGGGGATCTCCCTGATACACATTCAGGGTTGGGCCAGAGTAAGCAACCATGCTGCTCCGCTCAGAGCAGACTAGGGCCTTAGTGAGGACAGTGGGGTGCATGTAAACACACCTACAGACCCCTTTCCAGACTCTGATTTAGCAGCAGTTTGTATGGATGGTTTAGTTCCCAGAACCAAACATCCAGAATTTGCATGACAACAGGAGTAAAATGCTGCCACCACACACTCACATATCCATGCCTCTGACTTGGATTATTTTACAGCTTTGCCACTTCTGGCTCTGAGCATAGTCCCACTGTGCTGAGCTATACAAATACAGAGTAAAAATATTATCTTTTCTTCCCCAATCTAAGTACACAGCAATAAACAATAGGCAGGTTAAGAAAGAGAAAACATGACGGTATTCCTCAGCTTGTAGGGGAAGACGAATGGCTTGTTTCATATTCCAGTAAAGGGGAACAGGCACAAATAAGAAATAACATACTCAGATGGTCTTCCCCTAAGTCTAGCAAAGTGTGGGAGGGGAAGATTGTGAAGATGTGACAATCTGCAACCTTGTTGCTTCGTAACAGTCAAGACATTAAATCACGAGAGCGTCAGCTCTCTTGCAGTGATGACAAAGTGATTTAGAGATATTATACTAGAAGCATCAGCAAGTTTCAAATATGACCTGGGTTGACACTGAAGTCCAGATAAAAGTTCATGTTTTGTCCACTGTCACTTTGTTTACAGCATTCCCATGCAGTGAGAAACAGCTTTAAAAGAGTTAACACAGCACAAAGCTCATCACAGATTAACCCCCAAGTCTTTTGCCTTCCTTCATCCAGTTTGACTGCTGCAGATAGCGAAACCATCTCATTTAAAAGTGGTTTGGCTATGCCTAAAAACTCTACCCGTTTTCAGCTCTGTGCTGCACCCAGTGACTGCTGAGCAGAGATGCCCCCAGGTAACAAGTGGAAGTTTCCAAGGGATTAAGGAAAACACTGACTGAAGAGTTCCAAGGGGAAGATTAGTCATTGTGTGTTAAACATGTTTAGCTTGAACTAATGATCAGACATACAAAAAGAAAGCCACAGATAAGAGTTAATTAAATGAGGTTCTTGCAGTATATTGGCAGCTTCTCAACTCTGTATCAAATGAGGCACATTATACTCTTAACAGGCAGCTATTTTTCTACACGTGCTAACTGAACTTAACACTAAATACAGAGCAAAGAGCACTCTGCAGTGTGGAGCATCAAAAAAATGACAAGGCGCTTCAGTTTTGAAACATGCTGTAAATCAATTTGGAAAAAAAAAAAAGGATTAAGCCTAACAAGCTTCAAGGGAAGTAAACAAGCACATTGTTTACTGTTGGAAATTGTTTACTTGGTGTAATGTGCTTTTTTAGGTCATCATGCCTGCATAGGTGAATTACAATGAACTGCTCTCGTTAGCAGGTTACATCTGATATATACTGTCACAGATTCTCACCACTCCATCACGGAATTTTGAACAGCAAAAAGCTGGTGAAGTGTGTGGATTTTTAAGGAGATGAATGTGGAATAAGGACACCCATATGTAAGAATTAAGGCCATCTGATTAATCTGGCTACAGAACACTTTCTTCCCATAGCACAGAAAAACATTGTGTCTAGGTGAATCTGTTCTTCACAACCCAAGTGATTGAGTTTCCATTCTACAGCTGGGCTAAATAGAAGCAGTCAAAAGGAAGCCTGGAAAATGCAATAGTTATAATTTATTATTTTAATTGGCTGGACACTTTGCAGTCAAACAGGAAGATGCAGTCTCTACTTGGAAAATGCCCTTTTCATATCACAGGTTTTTTGGTGGGTCATTCTTTCACCTACGTGAAACCTCATGGTCCCTGAATACAAGAATCTTCAAAGTATAAGTAAGGAATTACAACAGGGTTTATGATGTTTTAAAAAAGAGGAAGATAGTGTTTGTATGGAAGGATTAAGGCTGTGTCAAAAGAGAGAACTGCATATAGGTGTCTAGTAATAGTGGCAGTGACAGTGACATTGTAGGAACAACATGTAGGTTAAGAATTACTCATTAGGAAATTGTGTTCATTATTAGGAATTACCACAACAGTGCCTAAGACCCTTAAATGAGGTACCACTTTGCCACACAGCCAACTGATAGAAAAAATAATGGGTCATTCAGAGAATCGTTTGGGCCATGCTTATGGAGCAGGCTGGTTCCTAACATGCTGAAAACTCATACTGCATGCTTGACGGAGTATGATAGGGTATGAACAAGAAACATTTCTGGTTTTTACACTAGGGAGTGACCAGGGCCAAACAAGACCTAAGAATCTGCCCCACTGGCCTCTGACATTCAAAGCCTCCAGATTAAACAAGAAGTAACAAAGGGCACCAGTTCTAAGGCATATTCTGGAGTCAAGCACTACTACTGCCATTTATGTCCTTGAAAAAACCTATAACCACATCTTTAATGTAGCAGGATACACCTTGTAAACAGACGAAAATTAATCACGCTGAATTGTTCAGGAAGACATCACTCCCAGACAACTCTGCTTGTCTCTTAAGTGCTTTGCAAACATCAGATGGTTACGAAGGCTTAAGACTAACCTCTCTGGGCTGGAAAGCTGCTTCAGGAAGGCATGGAAGGGGGCTGTGGTTTCCTGAGCAAATGTATTTGTGCACCAGGTGTCAGCATAGTACAATATTTCATTTCTGCAGCGATCAAGTCTGAATAATACAACTCTGGTTGCTCAGTTGTTAAATTGCTTCCTGATGTGTGTTTAATGCAGTCTGTAACTGCCCCTTTTTGCTACAATTTCTTTCATTAGCACTCAGTTTTGTTTTTCTCTGTTTGGTGAAATGGTTCCTTGCCTTATTAGTCTGTACAACTGCCTGATTATTTTTTCCATCATTTTCTCAGAAAAAAAAAATAATGTTGCAGTAAGAATCTAGCCTGAAAAGAAATTAATGCGCACTGTGTAACTCAGAGTGATATATGTCTTAAAGATATTTAGAAACACGATTCAGGTCTTATATGATGTTTTAGTTACTGGTATTCTATTCCTTATAGTTTTAATTTAAAGGAATTTAGGCAACTTATCTCCAGTAAAATACAAACAATGTGTTTCTAGTACCTATCTTCTAGTATCTATCTTTGGATATTCAGATTTTCATCTCCGAGCTCCCAGGTGGTGTTGAATGCTAAAGTCAAACCTGACTTTACTCTTGCAAAAAGATAGCCAAGCAGGTGGAGAAGGAAGAGAAGAGATACCACTTGGAAGGAAGAAGACATGCTCTCAAGTCTCTACTCTGCTTGACCTGGGAGATGCTTTCTTAAATCCCAGAAAAGAACTCTGAGTCTTGGATCTTTCTGTAAAGACATCTCTTAAAATATCTTTGCCTGGAGCTATTCCACTTTGTGCAAATAAATATTAATTGCAACAAGTGCCTGACCTTTCTTGCCCCCTCCAGATCCCTGGACAATACTCTAATGACCAAACAGTAACTCATTTTTTGGCTTGTTTACTCTTAGGTGCATTGGATATCGAATTATTTATACAAAACGAGCAACATCAGCAGGATTAACTTATCCAAACTGACCCAGCAGCTTCATGATTACAGCAACCTCTTTGATGGCAGGAAACCAACAATTACATCTCTGCTTCAAATCAAACCGCAAGGGGAAAGAAAACCAGGTTTTTCAAACCCCAGATGAGTATCCTAACTACTGAACAGTGGGGCGAAATCAAAGAAGGTCCCTGTTGAAAGGGATTATACCAGATTTTTTCTTTATGTACAGTGATGTTGCAGCAATCTGTTTGGGAAACCCTAGAATATAAGATCTTTTCAGGGCTGCTGGGATGTTGAAGTTTTAGAGCAGCATGAGCAGTTGGGTGATTGGATGTATGCCCATTGGCGGACAGTAGTACCCAGAAAACACTGTCAACAGAAAATTAGGTACTCCAGGAATATAAATCACAATGAAGTCATATAGGAAAGAAGCGGGATTTGGAAATCTTGGCTGCACCTGAACATCAGGCTTCAGCATCTAAAATAGCTGTCGGATACCTCTCTCCCTTTGCTATATCCATTCAGATCAGGTGCACCTTGTTGTGCTTGTACCAACACATTTATGTCTTAGACTGACTTGACACCAGAATGCTTGTGACTCTGGGCCTCATGACCCAAATTGCAGTTTTCTGCATTTTATCTGAACAGTTTGTTCATTAATAGTCAGCCTTGCTGTTCCCATTACAAGGAGAACTTGACATTGCCTCAGGCTTTTCTTTTCTTGCAAGGCTGCTTATTTACAGAAAGTGCACTCACAGTCCCATTTCTCTCCACTCAGGAGAAATTTCCTCTTCTTTCCTCAGTTCCTGAAGACCTCATGCCAGCAGTCTTCCTATAAACCTTCTCCAAAGGCTTCTCACTGATCCTTCTGGAAGTATTTTCTGTTAATTCACTGCTTTCTGCTGTGCCCTGTATTTTCTTGTGGGCTGTTTCTAGTTCTGCCTGCTCATATGCCATCCTTACACCTCTATAATTGCACAGATATGTTCAGCCATATTCACCTGTGATTTTGGCTGGTGGCTCCTGTTGCTCAAGATACTTGACTGGAAAAAGTTTAGTAGCTTACATTTCATAGAATCATAGAATCTTTAAGGTTGGAAGGGACCTTTAAGATCATCGAGTCCAACCATTAACCTAACCTGACAAAAACCACTTCTAAACCATATCCGCAAGTACCACGTCTACCCTTTTTTTAAACACCTCCAGGGATGGTGAATCCACCACCTCCCTGGGCAGCCTATTCCAATGTTGGATAACCCTTTCAGTGAAAAAATTTTTCCTAATATCCAATAATATTTCTGCTAAGGGAAAGATAGACATGGCCATCACCTTCAGCCTATTGTTATCCAATGCTCAGCATAACAGTATTTGAAATAAAAATGACACCAGGATAGAAACAAAATAGATCAGTCTGCATTGTTGCCTTTCAATGTTGCTTATCAGCATGATACAAGACATCTAACTTTCTTGGGACAGGATGGAAAGAGAGAAAAACTGAAAGAACTCAAAGTTTTTGAAGCGTTTTCCAAGTTTTATGAGAAGGGAGCTAGAACCATTCTCTTTAGTATGCTCATGGCGATATGAATGCATTAAACTGCCTTTTTGTTCAGCTGGAAATACAGTCTGGAACTGACCAGATCTAAAATCCATAAAGCCACAGGGGACATTTTTATAGATGTCAGTGAACTGTGGGTAAGAATTTGAGGATGCAAGTAGAAAATCCAAGCATCTGTAATGAATGTAATTGAATAGGGTGAAGGAAATTCTGCTCGTGAATGCCACAGATGGAACTGCTGTAAGGAAGGCACTTATTTTAACACTTAGAAACACTGGTTTGGTTTTTTTTTGCAAACCTACCCCTCAATTAGGTCACAAAAGTTTTGCCAGTGTTCCCTCAAGTTTTGAAGCAGTTTCTTATCTTTAGAAATGTTCTGGTAAATCTTGGCTGAAGTCTGGAGAAGCATTATGGGGAACTGGATGTTTATTTTTTGTTTTCCATTCCTCTGTGAACACTGAACTTTCTTTTTTTGTAATGACTAGGGAATGCAACACTGCATCTCCTTTGGAGGTCTGTTTTTTTTAACACTATTGCCTTTTTCAGGCATAGTGAAGGCAATAATAGAGCTCCACTTCTGCACTGTGCTGCCCTGAGATCCTGTTTAATGGGCTAGGAAATCATGCATGCTGTTTCTAACAAGATACTACCTTCAGATACTGCTGCCTATAATCCTAAATGTGCCTAGAGCAGCTGATGTGCTAGGAGAATATCCTAATATATTACCTTACTACAGAAGACACCGGATCTTTGCTGGCACTTACAGACCTTCTGAGCATGCACCTTTCTGTCCACTGGGGTTACAAATCTGCTTAAACTGCAGGATTTAAGTGGCGGGGGCTTTTGTTTTGCTATGTATTTCTATGTCATCCACTACAGAGGGGCTTTGATCCATTTTTGTGGCTTCTAGGCTTCACTGAACCAAAACTGTTACAAATATAAAAGGACGACAATGTAATGAGCAAAAGAATGAGAACATATATGAAAGCACGTCCAAATCAAGAGAAAGCTGGTAAAGCAGAATCAGAGAATCTCAAATATTAAGAACATACAAACAACAGGACTGTCCTGGCTTGCTGTGGTCTAGTTTCTAGTAATGCAGGCAGTCGTACAATGTAGTGTTGCTCACAAACACATCAAGCTGCCTCTTAAGACCAAACAGGTTTCTTGTACCAGCATTTAAGTTTTCCCAGCTTTAAAAATAAATATTTATTAAGGCCATGTTGCCTATTTCTAGCAGTTTGTACAAGCACTTTATGTACATTGACAATCTCAAGCATTTGAAAATGCTGTGTTAGACCTTGTCAAGTTCTTTTAAAGACAGTGCAGTTGCACAGCCCCAGCACTATGGTTTGTACACCTATTCAATTCCATAAAGTAGAGTTCCTACAGGTACAGAAATTGCAATCAGGTTTTCCTGAAAGAGAAAGCGAGCAGGGGCATGGCCAGCTGCAAAAGGAGCTGACATCTGGCTTAGTACATGCTTGGTCTCCCCCTTCTGGCTCAGTTTGAAGGAGCACACGTCATCTGTGATGTGCTGCAGCTCACCATCACTGCTACTGCCAGGTGGGTGAAGGGGACATCTGTGAAGAGGACTCGACAAGAAGCTGTTTTCGAGCACATGGTACCTGCATGGAGCAGAGAGCAGTGGGCATTTTCAGACTAGCTCTCCCACCCTCCTCCCATTTTTTTGTGCAGTGGCTTATAACTTCATGAAAATC